>BLSH010243040.1:96910-118854 GCA_018402905.1 Glandirana rugosa
TGCTAAGACGTTGCCTATCAGCTGGTGGTGCTGTTTGTTGTGGCGTGCTGCTGACAAAGCTTTTCCACATTTCTGCCATGCTAACCCTGCCTTCTGAGGTTCTGGCGGTGCCACAGCTGCATTGGTGACCTCTTCCTCCTCCTCCGGCCAGCAGGGAGGCCACCCAGTAATCAGCACAAGTTACAATGTGGGCAACTCGGCTGTCATTGAGCAGGCACTGCAGCATGTAGTCGCTCATGTGTGCCAGGCTGCCCAGAGGCAAAGACAATCTGTCCTCTGTAGGAGGTGTATCATCTGTGTCCTCCGTATCCCCCCAGCCACGCTCCAGTTAAACCCACGAGCTACGTTGGGTGCCACCCTGCTGTGAACACGGTTCCTCCTCCTCCTCCTCATCATCCTCGTCCTCCTCATCCTCCTCATCCTCAAGAACTGTGCCCTGGCTTGAAAATTTTCTACCTGGCCGAGCCACTTGTGAATGACTGGCCTGATAACCGTGAAAATGACCCCTCTTCCTCCTCCTCCTGTGCCACATCCTCTTCCATCATTGCCCGAAGTGTTTTTTCAAGGAGACATAGAAGTGGGATAATAAAGCTGAGAACAGCGCCATCGGCACTGGCCATGTTGGTGGAGCACTCGAAACACCGCAACATGGTACACAGGTCTCGCATGGAGGCCCACTCGTTGGTGGTGAAGTGGTGCTGTTCCGCAGAGTGACTGACCCTTGTGTGCTGCAGCTGAAACTCCACTATTACCTGCTGCTGCTTGCTCAGTCTCTCCAGCATGTGCAAGGGGGAGTTCCACCTTGTGGGCACGTCGCATAGGAGGCGGTGAGCGGGAAGGCTGAAGTTCCGCTGCAGCGCAGACAGGTGAGCAGCAGCAGGGTGAGAATACCGAAAGCACGCACAGACGGCCCGCACTTTCTGCAGCAGCTCTGACATATCCGGGTAGTTTTTCAGAAATATCTGCACCACCAAATTCAGCACATGCACCAGGCAAGGGATGTGCATCAAACCGGCTAGGCCCAGAGCTGCTACGAGATTTCACCCATTATCGCACACCACCAGGCCGGGCATGAGGCTCAGTGACAACAACCAGTCATCGGTCTGTAGTTCAATGCCCATCCACAGCTGTTGGGTAGTGTGGGGTTTATCCCCCAAACATATCAGTTTTAAAACAGCCTGCTGTCATATCCCCCTGGATGTGCTGAAGTTGGTGATGAAGGTGTTACGCTGACCGGATGAGGAGGTGGTAGAGGAGGAGGAAGCGGAGTAGGAAGAGGAGGCAACAGGAGGCAAAGAGAAATGCCCTGCAATCCTCTGTGGCAGAAGGACATGCGCCAAATGGCTAGCCGCCTCAGGCCCACCCGCCACTACATTTGCCCAGTGTGCAGTTAGCGAGATATAGCTTCCCTGCCCATGCTTACTGGTCCAGGTATCAGTGGTTATGTGGACCTTGCCACAGATGGTGTTGCACAGTGCACACTTGATCTTGTCCCCAACTTGTTTGTGCAGGGAAGGGATAGCTCACCTGGAAAAGTAGTGGCGGCTGGGAACCACGTACTGTGGGACAGACACCGCCATCAGGTTTTTAAAACTGTCTGTGTCCACCAGACGGAGTGACAGCATTTCAAAGGCCAGGAATTTTGAAATGATGGCATTCAGGGCCAGGGATTGCGGGTGGGTAGGGGGGTACTTCCTCTTTCTCTCCAGTGTTTGGGAGATGGAGAGCTGTAAGCTTCCATGGGACTATGGTGTGGAAATGCTTGGGGACGGTGGCGGACATGGTGGCGTTGCTGTCACATCGTCTGTTTGCTGGGTGGCAGGTTACACTGGCACTGTAGAGGTGGAGGAAGAGGCTGAGGCAGCAGCAGAAGTGGAAGCAGGAGGAGGCCGAGACCTTTGTGTCTTGTCGTCAGCACATTGTCTGAAGAACTGCCACGTCGGGGAACGCTTTTGAGCTGCCTTTGGTGTGCTAGGCCCCTGGCTGTGGTGGGTAGTAGCAGGCGTACTGTCTAGGGGACGGTTGCTCCACTTTTGCAACCTGCTTCCTCTTTTGCTGTGCTGGTGCCTCTGTGCGACCACCACCTCTTCCTCCAAACTGCACACCTCACTTGCATGACCTTCATTCCATGTGGGGTCTAGGACCTCATCATCCTCCACATTATCTTCCACCCACCCTTCACTACTGCCCTCCTTGTCAGTCTGCACACTGTAGAAAGCCGCAGCAGTTGGCACCTGTGTTTCGTCATCATCAGAGACGTGCTGCGGTGGTGTTTCCATGTCCTCATCCTGAAACAGAAGTGGTTGAGCATTGGTGCGCTTAATGTCTTCCTCTTCTGGGGCAGGGCTATGTGGATGGCCCATGGAATGCACACCAGCAGAGTCATCAAAAAGCATAAGAGACTGCTGCATGACTTGGGGCTCAGACTGCTTGGCTGATTTACAAGGGGTTGAGGTGAAAGACAGATGGCCATGTGGTTCAGGTGCCAACTCTGAGCTTTCATCAAGGGACCGGGTGGGAGACACTGTGAAGGAACTGGAGGCATTGTCAGCCACCCAATCTACTATCGCCTGTACTTGTTCTGGCCTCACCATTCGTTGAGCGGCTTTCGGGCCTACCATATAACGCTGAAGGTTCTGTCGGCTACTAGCACCTAAGGAACGTGTTTCACTTGTGCGTGTAGCTGGCACAAATCGACCACATCCTCTCCTTGCAACAGGAACTTCACCAACACCACCAACACCAGCAGCACCACGACCACGTCCCTTATTTGGCGCTCTCCTCATTCTGGCCGCAAATGTATTATGTAGCACTATTTATTAATACTAAAAAAATAGAATAATAAATTATTATTCTTTTTTTTTTAAAACAGCAACGTAGACGCACTTTTTATTTTTGTGCAAGAAATGCACCGCTCACACCAGCAGCAGGAACCTCTCCCTACACCAGTATGAGATGATTTTAGAAAGATAATCTGTCCCTCACAGCACCGACAGGAACCTCTCCCTACTCCACTATGAGATGATTTTAAAACGATAATATGTCCCTCACAGCACGACAGGAACCTCTCCCTACTCCACCATGAGATGATTTTAGAATGATAATCTGTCCCTCACAGCACCGACAGGAACCTCTTCCTACTTCACCATGCGATGATTTTAGATCGATAATATATCCCTCACAGCATCGACAGGAACCTCTACCTACTCCAGTATGAGATGATTTTAGAACGATAATCTGTCCCTCACAGCGCCAACAGGAACCTCTCCCTACTCCACTCAGATGATTTTAGAACGATAATCTGTCCCTCACAGCACCAACAGTAACCTCTCCCTACTCCACTCAGATGATTTTAGAACGATAATCTGTCCCTCAAAGCACCGACAGGAATCTCTCCCTACTCCACTATGAGATGATTTTAGAACGATAATCTGTCCCTCACAGCACCGACAGGAACATGACCCTACTGCAGTATGAGATGATATTAGAACGCTAATCTTTCCCTCACATCACCAGGAACCTGTCGCTAATGCATTATCAGATTATATTAGAACGCTAATCTTTCCCTCACAGCGCCAGGAACCTGTACCTGCTCCAGTATCAGATGATATTAGAACGCTAATCTTTCCCTCACAGCACCAGGAACCTGTACCTAATGCAGTATCAGATGATATTAGAACGCTAATGTTTCCCTCACAGCACCAGGAAACTGTCCCTAATGCAGTATCAGATGATATTAGAACGCTAATCTTTCCCTCACAGCACCGCCAGGAACCTGTCTCTAATGCAGGATGCGATGATATTAGAACACTAATCTTTCCCTCACAGCACCAGGAACCTGTCCCTTCTCCAGTATCAGATGGTTTTAGAATGCTAATCTTTCCCTCACAGCACCGCCAGGAACCTGTCTCTAATGCAGGATGAGATGATATTAGAACGCTAATCTCTCCCTCACAGCGGTGGTAGCATCCGCTCCCCACACCAGTACAAGACGATGTGACACGCGGCACTACGTGACTCCAGCTCATATAGAGGCTGGGTCACATGATGCACTAGACAATCACAGCCATGCCATTAGTAGGCATGGCTGTGATGGCTTCTAAGGGCAAACGAGTGAAACGCTTGTTGATTGGCTGCCCTGCAGCTATTCAACAGGCACCAAAAATAGTCTGGGTCACATGATGCACTGGCCAATCACAGCCATGCCATTAGTAGGCATGGCTGTGATGGCTTCTAAGGGCAAACGAGTGAAACACTTGTTGATTGGCTGCCCTGCAGTTATTGAAAAGGCAAGAAAAATACCCGAATACCGAACCCGAACCCGGACTTTTTCTCAAATGTCCGGGTTCGGGACATGGACACCCCAAAGTCCGGTATGAACCCGAACTTTACAGTCCAGGTTCGCTCAACTCTACTCAGGGGTCATAACCTAGAGGTGAGCGAAGCGATCAGTTTCTGGTGAAGGGGACACTCAAGGTGTTTATCTTTCTGCAGACTCACGGACCTTCTCTTGCCTTTCCTGCTGGGACGTTTTGTGCAATAATTATGAACTCTACTGTATTCCTAATATTTTCTTTATCATAGATGAGTTTGGTGTACTGTATTTGGTTGTACACAATGCTCTGCTTTACATATCTTTATTGCGCTGCACTTTTTTACATTTATGCATATACTAGACTTTGTGGCTATCTTGGTGTGCTAGCTGCATTTTTTCAGCACATTTGTATATTTGCGCTGATTGTTCCCTATTGGTAATATATATATTTATATATATATATATATATATATATATATATACACATATACATACACAAATGTATGAATATAAAAAAAGGGAAATAATCAATCAGTCAAGTCGATCAACTGATTAAACAATGTGAGAGATAATGATAAATAAAAATGATTATAATATAACAAAAACAGAAAAATGTGGGGTATATTAAAAAGGCACATGAACACTTACAAAGGCTAGTATGTAAGAGCGTATGTGTGATCTAGTAAGGCGGGTCCTCCAGTCCACTCCTGTACATAATAGAATAGAGAAAATATGTAGAAGCGAATTACACCAATATAATCATTGAATGAATCCATACATTATAATTCATGTTGTATTGCCAATGACTTGCAGATAAATTGGTCTAAGATACAGATAAATTAGTCTTAAATACCAGGCCTTCCAGTACAAGTGTGATTAATTAAGAATAGTGCTGACCTCGAGCTCTTCATTTATTCCCCCAGGTGACAAGGACCCAAGGGTAAAGATACAAAAGGTTTCCCTGCGACAGAGTTTCTGGAAGCATTCAGCCAGAGAGTCACAGGGGGGGATGGATTCCAAAACCCACACCATAGGCCCTTAGTCGACCGGTTGTGGTGCAGCAAAAAGTGCCTGGGGACACTGTGGTCCACAGAGCCTTTTGTGATAAGTCTTCTGTCCCCAAAACGTGCCTGCACTGTGCGAATAGTGCCGCCCACGTAAAGGAGACCACAGGGACAGGTCAAGCAGTACACCACAAAGTCAGTGGAACACATGTAGAATTGTTTAAGATGGAAAATTGTGCCTGAGCTATCATGGAAGGAAGTCTGGCGATGCTGAACAAGGGGGCACATTTTACACTGATACATCCCAATCATACCACAAAAAGTAGTCATAGGATGGAATGATACAATGCGAGAGGAAAAGATTTTATTTGGGGCTATAATATTTTTGACACTCTTTGTCTTGCAATAGATGATACGGGGACAATCGGTCAAAACTGGAGCCAATTTGGGGTTTAGTTGGAGAATACTCCATTGGCGCCTGACGATCTTTTCCATTTCCCTATGGGCAAAGTGATATTGAGTAATGAATTTAACCTCTGCACCCAATGAGGAATGATGGGAGCTAGAGTCTTTCTTGTGAGTCTCCACCACGGACTCACATGCCAGGAAGATGTTGTGGAACAACTCTGGATCATACCCTTTGTCCAGAAATCTATCAACAAGCCCCTTTCCCTGCGTAAGATAATCAGAAACATGAGTACAATTCCTCCTGAGCCTACAGAATTGTCCCTTTGGGATATTTTGTTTCCATTTGGGATGGTGACAGCTACCGAAGTGTAAATAGAAATTCCCAGCTGGGGGTTTAAAGTGGGTCTTAGACACTATCCTACCCTCTGAATGGGAAAGTACCAGGTCTAAAAATACTAGGGAGGTGGCATCAACAACACAAAGGAAATACCCATGGTGTTGGCATTACAAAAATCTACAAATGGAGCTACTGATGATGGAGGTTCATCCCATAAGATGACAAAATCATCAGTGTACCTACCGAAATAAACTATCTGGGCAGCAAAGGGGTTATTCCTCCAGATAGATGTTTCCTCCGACCACCCCATGGTCAGGTTGGCATAACACAGGGCAAAGGAGCCCCCCCTGGCAGTGCCACACACCTGGAGGAAGAAGGTGTCAAAATGTTTGAAGTAATTATGCTCAAGACAGTATTTGGTACTATCGGACAGGAACTAGGCTTGTGCAGGGTGCAGGTTAGATTCCCTGGACAAAAAGATGTTCAAAGCTGTGAGGCCTATCTCATGAGGTATTGAGGTATACAGAGATGTCACATCCAGTGACAGCCAAGTGTATGTATCTTCCCACCTATAATTGGAAAGAATCTCCATAAGGTGGGAAGAGTCTCGGATGTAGGAGGGTAATGCTTGTACAATGGGCTGTAGGAAGACATCAATATATTGGGATAGACCGGTGGTAAGGCTATCAAAGGCTGCTATGCTGGGGCAGCCAGGAGGAACACAAGGATCCTTGTGGATCTTGGGTAAATGATGGAAATGTTTGTAAATCTCTCTATACAAAAAGGAATACTAATTTTTCGTGATTATCTTATCACGTAAAGCATGATCTACTAGTTGCTTCAATTATTGTTTGTAAGACTCGAGGGGGGTCTCGTGGGAGTTTAATGTATGTGCCAGGATCACTCAATAATCTAGAAGCTAGCTTGATTCTGAACAACAATCCCTCCCCCTTTATCGGCTTCCTTGATGATGATATTCTGGTTCCTACTGAGAAATGTGAGTGCAGATCTTTCTTGGGGGGGTCAAATTATGGTTCGTGTGAAGTTTTTTATGTGCAGGCGCACATAAGGCACATAGATCAGAAAAAGAGGCTTGGTAAAACTTATCAATGAAAGGGGCCTTTAGCTTGTGTGGGATAGAAAGTGGAAGGGGGTTTAAGCTCTGTATGCACAAAAGGGGCCATGGTGGAGAATGTCTATGGGTCTATTTCGTCACTGGACTGCTCGGAGTAAAGTTCTTGTAAAATAGCTAAAGCTCTTTGCTCCTCTTCATGGTTAAAATCTAAAATGGGCTTGGGGGCTACAGTCTGAGGGACCTGGTTAGAATTTAGTTCCTTCATATAGAAAAAGCGTTTGAGGGTGAGTTTGAGAATGTAATTATTAAGATCTTGAAACAGAACAAAGCGGTTGGAAGGATTACTGGGGTCAAAATTTAGACCCCTTTTTAGGATAGAAGTTTCCTCAGCAGTCAAGATGTTGGAAGAGAAGTTGAAAATTTTCACTGTGTCAGTGTTACCTCTACCATTTGTTTGTTTCCCACCTCGTCTGCTTCTTCTCATGGCCTTTTTGTAGGTTTGTCTACTGGGCAGAGGAGTGGGGTAAGCCCTAAAAAATCATCATTACTACCTACACTAGTGACAGGGGTAGGGGCACTGGCAGGCAAATAGGATGGGTCTAAGGTGTTGGTATCTATGTCAATAGGAATGGAGGTAGGAGTGACTAAACTAGGCGTAGAGCAAGTCGTGGACGCCACAGGAGAGGTACCAGCAGTAAGGGTACCAGGGAGTGGGCATATAGGAGTGTCTGGTCCAATGGCCAATGGGGATGAATTAGCGGACACGACAGCAGTGTCCTCATCAATCCTGGCAGTCTCCCCCTGGTCTGCGTTCATGGTGGGGTGACATTCTGAGATTTTGTGATGGTTATTTATATTCACACCTGTGGCTAGGATTTTATTTTAATTTTTATAGGCTTTTTGATGAATGTGTTTAGATCTATTTGTTATTATGGGGGGGAGGGGGAGTGTCCTACGATTTACAGTACTAGAATTGCCATTAATGGGCCTATCTTGGCCCCCACTGGTATGGAGCGTGGGTCCATGACGGTGATCTTTACAGGGGGCATAATTCCTAACCGAGGAAGAAGAATGTACTTGAGTCCTTACGGGGGGTCAGAGCGTGGGAAAATGTTCTTCTATTGGGCCCACGTATAAACCCTACCCAGTTGAAAATACTCTAAATCTCTATTAAGTTTGATAGTTTTTTCTTTATAATGGTTTCTCTTTGAAGGAAATTTTATTAAGCATGTTATTAAACCATCTGTCTTTAAGACAGAAATCAGGGTATTGAGAGATATCAGAAAAGATTTTCTGAATGTCCGTGGCAAGTTTATCTATTTTCCTTGTCCTCTATTGTATTATGCCCTTAATCCATTGCATGGAACAAAAATCAGATATATCTCTCCATTCATTGAGGAGGTCAGTATCTAGAAAGTCACAAGTCTTATAGACTCTCAGACCACGGGTATGAGTTTTAATTTGAGATATTTTCGTAAAAAGGAGATATCCCACCACTGCAGGTTCTCAGCTGCTATCACATCTTCAAGTTTATAAAATAAAATAATTTGCGCATCATAAGCTCAAACTGTTGTGTGGGGCGAAATGAGGGGAAGGGGAGGAGTGGGATCCCTGCGACAGAGTCTCTGGAAGCTTTCAGCCAGAGAGTTCGGAGGGGGGGGGGTGGATTCCAAAACCCACATCCGTAGGCCCTTAGTCGACTGGTTTTAGTGCAGCAAAAAGTGCCTGGGGACACTGTGGTCCACAGACCCTTTTGTGATAAGTCTCCTGTGGTTAGGGTTGCCACATCATCCCTTTAATCCAGGACACATATGAATTACACAGGTTCTGAGGCTAATTTAATACAGAACCTGTGTAATTAGTATGTGTCCTGAATTAAAGGGATGATGTGGCAACCCTACCTGTGGTCTCCAAAACGTGCCCGCACTGTGCGAATATTGCGGCCCACGTAAAGGAGACCACAGGGACAGGTCAAGCAGTATATCACAAACTCAGTGGAACACGTGCAGAATTGTTTAAGATGGAAAATTTTGTCTGAGCTATCATGAAAGGAAGTCTGGCGATGCTGAACAAAGGGGCACATTTTACACTTGAGTTTTTTACACTGATACATCCCAATAATACCACAAAAAGTAGCCATAGGATGGGATGAAACAATGCGAGAGGAAAAGATTTACTTGGGGCTATAATATTTTTGACACTTTGTCTTGCGATAGATGATACGGGGACAATTATTATACAGGCATTTTTTACCATTTATAGTTATTACTTTTCATTTAATTGGTGCTAATTGTTTATTGGTGTTCTATAGCCACTCCTATATGCCCACCCCTGGCCCCATTCACCACAGTGTGCGCTAGCTCACCAGTTCTTTAACTGTTTTTCTTGTTTTTGGATTTCACCATTGATCTCTTGGGATTGCTAGCTGCACCTGTTTTTCAATATGGATCACATCAAAGAATTTGTTTCCTCTAGAGAGATCAGGTTTAATAACCTTTTTTCAGACAGCCCTTCCACCTAATTAGCCAATGTCGATCCCATTCCTCCCCTTCCCCTCATTTCGCCCCACACCCACCAGTTTGAGCTTATGATTCGCAAATTATTTTATAAACTTTAAGATGTGATAGCAGCTGAGAACCTGCAGGGGTAGGATATCTCCTTTTTACGAAAATATCTCAAATTAAAACTCATACCCCGTGGTCTGAGAGTCTACAAGACTTGTGACTTTCTAGATGCCGACCTCCTCAATGAATGGAGACATATATCTGATTTCTGTTCCATGCAATGGATTAAGGTCATAATTAGAGTTGAGCGAACACCTGGACGTTCGGGTTCTGTGGGTCCGAACAAACTTTGGGAAAAAGTCCGGTTCGGCACCGAACGTTGCCCGAACGTTATCCCGGACCCTGAACCCCATTGAAGTCAATGGGGACCCGAACTTTTAGGCACAAAAATGGCTGTAACAAAGTCCTGGCAAGTGCTAGAGGGCTGCAAAAGGAAGTAAAATGGGGGTAAGAGTAGGGCAAGTGCCCTACAAAAAAATGGCGATAGGGAAAATAAATTAAAATCAAATAAACTAGGAGATGATTTTTGAACAATAATGTGTCACTTACAGCTGCAGTTAAAACCTCTCCCTTTAGAGCTAGGAGATCATTTTTGAACAATAATCTGTCCCTCTAAGCAGAAGCCTCTACCTAGTGCAGTCAGATCGCTCAAAGCAGCAGTATGTGAAATCTCAAATTACTCCCACAATCTGATCATTGTGTACGATCCCACAATCTGATTGTTGTGTATGATCGTAATGATTGTTGTGTTATGAAGGGTTTGATCTGCAATGTGTCACTCAAAGCAGCAGTATGTGAAATCTCAAATTTCTGCAATCTGTCCCTCAGAGCAACAGTAGTAGTAATCTCAGGATGCAGGATCAGATGTTAAAATGTCTGCAATCTGTCCCTCACAAAAACGCCGGCAGCTTCCTCTCCCTACACTAACCCAAGAGCATGTGACATGCAGCACTGTGATTCCAGCCTCATATAGAGGCTGGGTCACATGATGCACTGGCCAATCACAGCCATGCCATTAGTAGGCATGACTGTGATGGCTTCTAAGGGCAAACCAGTGAAACGCTTGTTGATTGGCTGCCCTGCAGCTATTCAACATGTGTGATCAACTACCAGAACCCAGAACACGAACCTGAACGTTTTTTGAAACGTCCGTGTTCGGGTCCCGGACACCCCAAAGTTCAGTACGGACCCGAACGTTACAGTCCGGGTTCGCTCAACACTATTCATAATACAACAGAGGACAAGGAAAATAGATAAACTTGCCACGGACATTCAGAAAATCTTTTCTGATATTTCCCAATACCCTGATTTCTGTCTTAAAGACAGATGGTTTAATAACATGCTTAATAACATTTCCTTCAAAGAGAAAGCCATTATAAAGAAAAAACTATCAAAATTAAAAGAGATTTAGAGGATTTTCAACTGGGTAGGGTTTATACGTGGGCCCAACACGAGAAATTTTTCCCACGCTCTGCTCCCCCCCCCCTTAAGGACTCAAGTACATTCTTTTTCCTCGGTTAGGAATTATGCCCCCTGTACAGGCCACTGTCATGGACCCCTGCTCCATACCAGTGGGAGCCAAGATAGGCCCATTAATGGCAATTCTAATACTGTAAATCGTAGAGTACACACCCCCTATAATAGCAAACATAGATCTAAACACATTCATCAAAAAGCCAATAAAAATTAAAATAACATCATAGCCACAGGTGTGAATATAAATAACCACCACAACATCTCAGAAGGTCACCCCACCATGAATGCAGACCAGAGGGGGACTGCCAGGATTGATCAGGACACTCCTGTTGTGTTTGCTAATTCATCCCCATTGGTAATTGGACCAGCCACTCCTATATGCCCACCCCTGGTCCCCTTACTGCTAGTACCTCTCCTGTGGGGTCCACAACTTGCTCTATGCCTAGTTTAGTCATGCCTACCTCCATTACTATTGATATAGATACCAACACCTTAGACCCATCCTGTTACGTACCAGGTAGTGAGCCTGACGGCAGGGGATGGACTCTCCTATGAACTCATTTCGGGGGACCGCTGGGAGTGAGACAGTGGCCACAAGAGCACGGTGAGGTATGAGTGCCTGTGGTAGTCCAATGGTGTCTGCCAGCAGGTGTGCTGGAGATGGAGCTGACCTGTGGGGTTAAAGGTGCATCCAGATGGAAGCAGTCCAGGAGAGCTGGAGAAGACTTGCGGAGCTGGTAGCTACTGAGGTCTGGATGGCCACAGGAAATGGAGCAGAGTCAGGTACAGGCAGGTTTGACAACAAGGTACAGAGGAGCAGGCAGAAGAGTGGTCAGATACCAGAAGAGTCTGGACAAGCAGGGTCGGTAAACAGGTCAGGAATGGATAGCAGGTAACAGGTGATCATGGGTAATGCTGTAGATCAAACAGCACCTGTTTTGTGCACCAGCAAAGTTTAAATGGCTTGTGTGGCACTGGGCCCCCCCCCCCCTTACGGGCAGCCTCCCGATTCCCAGTTGGTTCTTCTTTTGTGGGTGGCAGTGAAGGTAGTCCCTTACCAGATCCGTAACGTGTAGATTTTGTTCGGGCTCCCAGGAATTTTCCTCTGGTCCATAGCCCCTCCATTTAATCAGGTACTGTATTTGCCCCCTTCTCCTTCTACCGTCCAGTATAGCCTCCACCTCAAACGCTTTGTCCCCATTAATCATTACAGGCTCAGGTGGACCTGTTTCGCAATTGGGGAAAGAGTCTGGCACTGCAGGTTTCAATAATGAGACATGGAACACTGTGTGGCTTTTAAAACTTTCAGGTAGAGACAGTTTGTAGGAGACCTTGTTGATTTTCCTCTTGACTGGGAATGGTCCCACATATTTAGGGCCCAGCTTCCTTGATGGGTATGCCAGCTTCAGGTTGGTTGTGGCCAACCACACTTGGTCTCCTGTTTGTAAGATTAGCTCCCCTCTTCTCTTTTTATCAAAGACTCTTTTGCTGTCTTCTTGTGCTTTGCTCATAGCCTCCTGCAGCAAAAATAGTTCAGGGTACCTTGGACGGCAGCCACTGAGGACTCGGGGACCAAGTCTGGAAGGAAGGTGGGATGAAAACCAATATTTGCAAAGATGGGAAATTGTATGGTAGCTGAATGGCAGGAATTATTGTCGGCAAACTCCGCCATCGGCAGGAGTGACACCCAGTAGTCTTGAACAAATGATGTGAAACAGCGGAGATGTTGCTCTAAAGTTTGGTTTGTCCGATCCATTTGCCCATTGGACTGTGGTTGGTGTGCAGATGATAGGGAGAGTCTTATTTTCAGGATTCCACAAAGTGCTTTCCAAAACTGAGGGGAATTGCACTCCCCTGTTCGGATACAAAATCTATGGGTACACCATGGAGCTGGACAATCTCCTTTATGAACACCCGAGTGGCCTCCATAGCAGAGGGTGTACCTTTCAAGGGCAGGAAATGGGCCATTTTTGTCAGCCGGTCAACCACAACAAAGATGGCTATACAGCCTTCGGAGGGAGGCAGTTCCACTACAAAATCCATAGAAATCATGGCCCATGGCCTGTCTGGTGCTGGCAGGGGTCGGGGCAAGCCCCATGCCTTCTTCTGGGGAACCTTGTTTCAAATGCAGATGGAACAGGAATTGATGTATCCTTTACAGTCCTTTTGCAGGTCGGGCCACCAGAAAGTGCGCTGTACCAGCTCTAGAGTTTTGTGGATTCCGAAGTGTCTAGCTAAGGGTTGATCATGACAGAGGCCCAGGACTGTTACTCGGACTTCCTCTGGAACAAAAAATTGATTCCCTCTCCACAAGAGACCCTATCTGACCTGTATGGTGTTCCTAATGGAACTAGGGGTTCCTACGGAGGCCTGCTTCAACTGTGACAAGAGGTCCGTTTGGTTCCCAGCTGGCAGGATGGTATCGGGCATTGCCGACTCCTTAGGATCCCCATACATGTGTGACAATGCATCAGCTTAACATTCTTAGATCCTGGTCGGTATGTAATATGAAATGTAAATCTCGAGAAAAACAATGCCCATCGGGCCTGGCGGGGTCTAAGGCGTTTGGCAGATTTAAGATACTCGAGATTTTTGTGATCTGTGTAGATTAATAATGGATGAGCCTCCCCTTCTAGCAGGTATCTCCATTCCTCTAAAGAGACCTTGATGGCCAGGAGTTCCCCTGTCTCCCACGCCGTAATTCTTCTCAGTCGGGGCAAGCTTTCTTGAGAAAAAGGC
Source organism: Glandirana rugosa (assembly GCA_018402905.1). Lineage (NCBI taxonomy): Eukaryota > Metazoa > Chordata > Amphibia > Anura > Ranidae > Glandirana > Glandirana rugosa. Next base: position 110,829 of record BLSH010243040.1, read on the forward strand.
CACCAGATGGACTAAACTCTTGAGGACTGAACATTGGGAGAGGACCACCCCCATGGCACTCTCAGAAGCATCCACTTCCAAGATGTAGGGAAGAACTGGATTCGGATGGCACAGTACGGGGGCAGATGTAAATAGTCCTTTGAGCGTCTCATAGGCCGTTTGAGCTTCCAGGGACAGACGGACCCCCTGCATGGTGAGCTGGGTGATGGGTGAGATAATAGCAGAGAAGTTCCGGAAGAATGTGCGGTAGAAGTTGGAGAATCCAACGAATGACTGGACCCCTTTTTATCGGTAGGTTCAGGCCAAGACAGGATTGCTGATACTTTTTGCGGGTCCATCTCAATGCAACCCGGGGAAATGAACAGTCCCAGAAACTGGATACTCTGGCGCTCAAACTCACACTTCTCCGGTTTGGTATAGAGTTTGTGCTGGCAGAGGCAGCAGAGAACTTCCTTAACGTGCTCCCGATGGACTTCAAGTGAGGAGGAAAAGATAAGGATCTCCTCCAGATAGGCTATCACAAAGATATCCAGGAAGTCCCTGAGGATGTCATTGATGAAGAACTGGAAGGTGGCCCGGGCATTACACACTCCAAAGGGCATAACAAGGTATTAATAGTGGCCAAACCAGCTGCAGAACGCTGTTTTCCACTCATCCCCTTCCCGTATGCGGATGAGGTTGTAAGCCCCTCTTAAATCCAGCTTTGTGAAAAGGTAGCGGAGCACAGTCTTTGGAAAAGTTCTGGCACCAAGGGAAGGGGATAACGGTTCTTCACCGTAACCTTATTCAGGTCCCGGTAATCAATACAAGGCAGGAGAGAGCGATCCTTCTTCTCCATGAAGATTTCCGCACCGGTTGGAGAAGTGGATGGACGGATGAAACCTTTCTGCAGGTTTTCATCAAGGTAATCCTTCAGGGCCCCTAATTCTTTCTCGGACAACGGGAAGATCCGTCCAAAGGGAATTTCTGCCCCAGGAAGGAGCTCAATCGAACAATCATAGGAGCAGTGTTGGGGGAGTGTGTCCGCCCCTTGCTTACTAAATACATCCAAGAATTTGTGATACGCTTTGGGCACCTTCTGACGGGATCCATGGTCTGAATGTAGACACATCAGAGTTGGGGGAGGCAGGACGGGTGTAGGGAGGCAGTGTGCCGGGCAATATGAGGACTGGAACTGGATTAGTCCAGAACTCCAGTTGATCCCGGGGTCATGGGCTTGGAGCCAGGGCAGGCCTAGGATGACTGGGAACAGCGGTGAAGCAATTGCATCCAGCCATAGTAGCTCACTGTGATCTGAGCGAGTGGTAGCCAGCAGAGGTGGGGTCTCTTCAGTCACCAGCCCTGACTTGACACGGGACCCATCGGCCAGGAACACCGAAAATCTCTGTTTCTTGGATTGGAGGGGAATCCTGTGTTTTAGTTGCAAAGTCCAGGTCAATGAAGCAGCTGCTAGCCCCTGAATCCACAATGGCCATGACAGATACTGTTCTTCCGGGTATTTGGAAGGAGACAGGAAGGGCTAGGTGGGCCAGTTTGGCCCGCAGCAGTGTCTGTCCCATTGAGAAGCCAAAGAGCACCTTTTGGTGTTTAGCTGGGCAACTGTGATCGGCTTCCCCACAATAGAGGCAAAGGTTGCCTTGGAGCTGGCGTGAACATTCTTCAGGGGAAATGGAAGGCTGAGAGGCGGTCTTGAGCAATACCCGGACAGGCCGGGAAGGTAGCACCGGTTTTTCCCACCAGTGTTCTCGCAGATGGCGATCAATCTTCCTTGGACAGCTGGATTAGATCTTCCAAAGAACTCGGGGCTCCTACCTGGGCTAATTCGTCCTTGAGGCCTTCCAACAGACCCAGATGAAACTGATGCTGTAAGGTGGCATTGTTCCAGCTGGTATCTGCATTCCAGCACCTGAAATCAGTTATGTAATCCTCTACGGCTCTGCCGTCTTTCTGGAGTGTATGGAGAGCGGATTAAGCTGTAGCGTGCCATTGGGGGTCGTCCTACAACTGCGACATTGCCTGGAAGAATGACGACAGAGTATCCAGCCGGGCATCTCTGGTTTCAAGCAGGTGAAGAGCCCAGGCCTGGAGTTGGTCCCGTAGCAGGGATATGACAAACCCCAGCTTGGTAGTCTCCAATTGGAAAGTCTGTGGCTGGAGTGAAAAATAGAGCTGGCAGGCATTAAGGAAGGCTCTATACTTACTTCGGTCTCCGGAAAATCTCTCCAGGGTTGGCACACGGGGTACAGGATCCACAATGGCTGTGGGTGCAGAGACGGGAGTGGAGGTCAGGACTTTCTCCTCGAGAAGGGCATGTTTCCCCTGTAGGGACCCAACGGCCTGTGTGAGGTCCGTGAGGCACTGGCTGACCTCATGTAGGACAGAGACCCCCCCCTTGCAGGCTCAGTCATGGCTGTCTGATACTGTTGCATACCAGGTAGTAAGCCTGACAGCAGGGGATGGCCTCTCCTACGACCCCGGTTCGAGGGACTGATGGGAGTGAGACAATGGCCACAAGAGCACGGTGAGGTATGAGTGCCTGTGGTAGTCCAAAGGTGGTCAGCAGGAGCGCTGGAGATGGAGCTGACCTGTGGGGTTAAAGGCGCAGCCAGATGGAAGCAGTCCAGGAAAGCTGCAGAAGACTTGCGGAGCTGGTAGCTACTGAGGTCTGGATGGCCACAGGCACTTGAGCAGAGTCAGGTACAGACAGGTTCGGCAATGAGCTGGCAATGAGGTACAGAGGAGCAGGCAGAAGAGTGGTTGGGGCAAGCCGCGGTCAGGTGCAGGCGGATAGCAGAAGAGTCTGGACAAGCAGGGTCAGTAAACAGGTCAGGAACAGATAGCAGGTAACAGATGATCACGGGTAACGCTGTAGATCCGACAGCACCTGTTTTGTGCACCAGCAAAGTTTAAATGGCTTGTTTGGTGCCGGGGAGTTGCGCGCACACGCACCATTGGGCATCAATATGCATGGGAATTCCTCTAACAAGTCTTTTCTGAGAAGAGCTGCGCTGGTGGTCTTCCTGACACATCCCATTTGCCTGCCGGTGCCCCTACCCCTGTCACTAGTGTAGGTAGTAATGATGATGATGATTTTTAGGGCTCACTCCACCCCTCTGCCCAGTAGAATGACATACAAAAAGGCCATGAGAAAAGGCAGATGAGGTGGGAAACATAAACAAAAGGTACTATGTGGAGGTAACACTGACACAGTGAAAATTTTCACCTCTCTTCCCACATCTTGACCGCTGAGGAAACTTCCTAAAAAGGGGTCTAAATTTTGCCCCAGTAATCCTCAAACCCCTTTGTTCTCTTTCGAGATCTTAATAATTACATTCGCAAACCCCCCCTAAAGTGCTTTTTCTATATGAAAGAACTAAATTCTAACCAGGTCCCTCAGACTGTAGCCCCCAAGCCCATTTTAGATTTTAACCATGAAGAGGAGCAAAGAACTATAGCTATTTTACAAGAACTATACTTCAAACAGTCCAGTGATGAAATAGACCTACAGACTTTTTCCACCATAGCCCCCTTTGTGCATACAGAGCTTAAACCCCCTTCCACTTTCTATCGCACACAAGCTAAAGGCCCCTTTATTGATAAGTTTTACCATGCCACTTTTTCCAATCTACGTGCCTTATGTGAGTCTGCACATAAGAAACTTCACACACACTATAATTTGACCCCCGAGAAAGATCTGCACTCACATCCCTCAGTAGGAACCAGAATATCATCATCAAGGAAGCCGATAAAGGGGGAGGGATTGTTGTTCAGAATCAAGCTGATTACCTTAAGGAAGCTTCTAGATTATTGAGTGATCCTGGCACATACATTAAACTCCCACGAGACTCTCTCAAATCTTACAAACAAGAATTGAAGCAACTAGTAGATCATGCTCTACGTGATAAGATAATCACAAAATATGAGTATTCCTTTTTGTATAGAGAGATTTACAAACATCCTTATTTCCATCATTTACACAAGATCCACAAGGATCCTTGTGTTCCTCCTGGCCACCCCATCATAGCAGCCATTGATAGCCTTACCACCGGTCTATCCCAATATATTGATGTCTTCCTACAGCCCATTGTACAGGCGTTAACCTCCTACATCTGAGACTCTTCCCACCTTATGGAGATTCTTTCCAATTATAGGTGGGAAGATACATACACTTAGCTGTCACTGGAAGTGACGTCTCTGTATACCTCGATACCTCATGAGATAGGCCTCACAGCTTTGAACATCTTTTTGTCCAGGGAATCTAACCTGCACCCCGCACAAGCCTAGTTCCTGTCCGATAGTACCAAATACTGTCTTGAGCACAATTCCTTCAGACATCTTGACACCTTCTTCCTCCAGGGTCTCCTTTGCCCTGTGTTATGCCAACCTGACCATGGGGTGGTGGAGGGAAACATCTATCTGGAGGACTAACCCCTTTGCTGCCCAGACAGTTTATTTCGGTAGGTACATGATGATAATAAGGAAAGAAAGAAAGGAGTGGGTGTGGCGCTGCTCTCAGTGTGCTAACTGTGTGCTGTTCTTTGGTTACCTATAAAATAAATCGATGTATACATGTAATCTTGGTTTCTAAAAAAAACATCAATAAATCCAATACTAAAGTGACCTCGTGTGAATCTTGTGCACAAAACACTCCTATTTCATCCAAAAGAAATGTGAAAAATTACATCCTTAAAATTGTGGTGGAAAAAAAATACTAATTCTTTAATTACTTATAGAAAAATATATATGTGTATCATATATGTGATTTCAAATTCTATTCTTAACCAATAATAAAGTGACCTAGTGCAACCACTGTGCAAAAAAAAAAAAAGCTTCAATTTCTTACAAAAAAAATGTGAAAAAATTCTATATGCTTAAAGTTCATATAAAAAAACTAATTGTGATGGAAATTGACTGGTGTCTAAAATAGTCCACTGATAATTACAACTTTAATAATCCGTGATTGTGAAAAAATAATACATAAAACCCAATCCATAAACAAGTTTTTATAAATTTGCAGTTCATTCATGAAATGTCAGTTCAAATGATAAAAAACCAAACCAATACACTCCTGCGCTCAAAGAACCTCTAACTGATGGTGCACAGTGTGGCAGGGGCACTTAATTAGATGATAGTCACAATATAGATGATGATAATTCGCACATATAGGTCTTGCTGCCCTCTTCCGGATCATGGGAATCCAGACACACTAAAGCAAAGAAAAGACAAACGAGAGAGGTGCACCAACCTTGTGCTGTACCATTAAAAAGTTTAATAAATTGTAAAGATAAAATCCATATACTCACAAGCGGAGCTGATAATGAAACTTTTAAAATTGCATCCAATGAAGAGGGTTCGCCCTGGAAACGCGTCAGCCTTGCCTTATGGATAACGTCCAGTTCCTCTGCTGAGGTCCTGTCATCGTTTCCTTTGGAGGCAATTTTAAAAGTTTCATTATCAGCTCCGCTTGTGAGTATATGGATTTTATCTTTACAATTTATTAAACTTTTTAATGGTACAGCACAAGGTCGGTGCGCCTCTCTCGTTTGTCTTTTCTTTGCTTTAGTTCAAATGATAAAACCCATTGTCCTCTTCTTTTAGTAATTGTTGTTAATGCTTACACAAAACATTAAAGACATCAAACAGGTGCTGGTGTTGCAATCTGTGCTCCCCTAAAGTAAATGCACTTATCAGAGGGCAATACCCTTTAGGGGGTGTTGCGCCTTTACAGCAGCCCCGCTGTGCTGGGGTCTTTTTGGAGGCCTTCCTTGTTTCAGGAGATGTTACCACTTGGCGGTGTTGTTATGCCCCCTGTGTGCCTTCGCTCTGCCAGGGTGTGAATCCTTTACTGGGAGAACCTTCCTCCCCTTCGTTCCAAGATGTTAGCATGCAAAAAACGAATGGAGTCCATAGTGCACTAACGTTTTGAAACATTTTTTTATTCCTTAACCACTTCAGCCCCGGAAGGATTTCACACTTTAAGACCAGAGCACTTTTTCCAATTTGGCACTGCGTCGCTTTAACTGACCATTGTGCGGTCATGCAACGTTGTACCTAAACAAAATTTTCGTCCTCTTTCACCCACAAATTTGTTGGTATTTGATCCCTTCTGCGTCATTTCGTATCGCCGTTATAAATAAAAAAAGACAATTTTGCAAAAAAAAAATGTTTTTCTTACTTTTTACTAAAATACAAATCCAAAAAAAAATATAAAAAAACATTTTTTTCATCAGTTTTGGCCAATTTATATTCTTCCTCATATTTTTGGTTAAAAAAAACGCAATTGGCGTTTACTGATTGGTTTACACAAAAGTTGTCGCGTTTACAGATGATGAGAATTAATTTCTGGGGTTTTAATTTTTTTTTAATTTTTTACTACTAATGGCGGCTATCTGCAATTTTTAGCAGTACTGCGATATTGTGGTGGACATGTCGGACCATTTTGACAATTTTTTGGGACCATTGGCTTTTATACAGCGATCAGTGCTATAAAATGCACTGATTACTGTGTAAATGCCATTGGCAGTGAAGGTGTTAACCTGGAGGGGGAGCTCTAAGGGTTAACTGTGTTCCCTCACTGTGTTCTAACTGTATTGGTGCTGGGCTGGCAGGGGGAGGGGAGTGATCACGGCTTCCATATACAGGAAGCCTGTGATCACAGCCCTTCCCCCTCTGTCAGAACGGAGATCCATGTACATACACGGACCTCCGTTCTTTCACTGCGGGGGGCCATCGCGGGTAGCCGGCAGCGATCGAGTCTGCCCTACCCACTCCCTGGCCCCCTCTGGACACAGTGAGTGCGCAAGCTCACAATGCTAGTTATCGCGGCTGCCGTTAGGTGACGGCGGTTCGTGATAACGAGCCACCTTGCCGCCTTCGTGCTGCGGTGGGCGGTTGGCAAGTGGTTAATACAGTGCACTTGCATCATGTCCAAATGTACAAATAACACTGTCTGAAGTTGCAAAGAAAAAACAAAGAAAAAAACGTGGTTTCTATTGCGTTCCACGGGCCATAGAACGTGCAATGACGCTTAGATGCTCCGCCTTACTAGTTTCGTCATACCGACGTCATCAGGAGTGGCCTCTTCATATTGGTATAATTCGCTTCTACATATTTTCTCCATACTATTATGTACAGGAGGACCCGCCTTACTAGATCACACATACGCACTTACATATTAGCGTTTGTAAGTGTTCATATGTTTTTTTAATACACCTCACATTTTTCAGTTTTTATTATATTATAATCATTTTTATTTATTATTATCCCTCACATTATAGTTTAATCAGTTGATCGACTTGATTGATTGATTATGTGTGCATATATATAGGGGTTAATTCACTATATCGCGAGTATGCGATCGTGCAGCGCCTTAAAATAACTCCCATTCAAGGCAATAAGCATATCAACTGGGCAATCATGCGAACGCAAAATCGCGTTATTGCCGCGAATATGCCTTCTTAATCGGCATATGTGGAAATAGCTGATGCCAATTGGGCTTGAACCTGCAGAATCCATTGAAGGCTTGTATGAACATGATTTGCTTGAAAAAGGATATGGAAACTACTGCAGCAAAATGGAAACCATTGGCGAATACGAACATCGGTAGGATCCGAACCTGTAGCTGTAAGCTTTGAACGTATCAGAAGGAACCACTACACTATAAACTTGAACACAACCAGCCATAGAAAATACATTTACTAATCTTGGATTCTGTTAATTCTCTACAAACTAACTGCCGGCACGTTAACTAGTGTGTGATTGTTCCAATTCCACACTATAATATTATTGAATATGTACATACCATTGCATAAGTTCATAGTATGGAAGCATTCAAACTGATGGGCATTGGCGAATATGCCTTCACATATTTTCAGAATATAATGCCAAGTACAATGCAAGGTGTAGTGATGACAGCGGTAGGATCCGAATCTGTAGCTGCAAGCTTTGAAGGTATCAGAAGGAACCACTACACTATAGACTTGAGCACAACCAAACATAGAAAATACATTTACTAATCTTGGATTCT
>BLSH010243059.1:0-12321 GCA_018402905.1 Glandirana rugosa
AATCCTTTGGTCCATAGAATCCAGAGGTTTCCTTCTGGGGTGACAGCCATGCAGACCAATTTGATGCAGTGTGCGGCATATTGTCTGAGCACTGACAGGCTGACCCCCCCCCCACCCCTTTAACCTCTGCAGCAATACTGGCAGCACTCATACGTCTATTTCCTGAAGACAACCTCTGTATATGATGCTGAACATGTGCACTCAACTTCTTTGGTTTACCATGTTGAGGCCTGTTCTGAGTGGAACCTGTCCTGTTTAACCACTGTATGGTCTTGGCCACTGTGCTGCAGCTCAGTTTCAGGGTCTTAGCATTCTTCTTATAACTAAGGCCATCTTTATATAAAGCAACTATTCTTTTTTTTTCAGAACCTCAGAGTTCTTTGCCATGAGGTGCCATATTTAACTTCCAGTGACCAGTATGAGAGAATGAGAGCGATAACACCGAATTTAACACACCTGCTCCCCATTCACACCTGACACCTTGTAAAACTAATGAGTCACATGACACCAGGGAGGGAAAATGGCTTGGACATTTTAACTTAGGGGTGTACTCACTTTTGTTGCCAGTAGTTTAGACATTAATGGCTGGGTGTTGAGTTATTTTGAGGGGACATCAAATTTACACTGTTATACAAGCTGTACAATCACTACTTTACATTGTAGCAAAGTGTAAGGAAAAGGTAGAATAAAATATTTACAAAAATGTGAGGGGTATACTTACTTTTGTGAGATACTATATATACATTACTGTATATATAAAACATTAATGCTGTAAAATGATAGTGGTCATGGTATTGCTTACCCACAAATACTGGGTAAGCAAGGATGGCAAGAATGGATGCCTAGTGCCTCCCCTGGGGAGACCTGGGAGGCACTAGGAGAGATCCAACACCACGCAACACATAGACTGTAAAGTGAGGCAATTATAGTGATAGTACTAAACAAAGCAGACCAACAGAAAATAATAACAATAAGGCCTTATACACACAGGACTTTTAAAAAATGAGCTGTAAAGGTAGTACCGATGCCAGGAAAAACGTGTGCTAAAAACGTGATTTTATCAGCATTTTGCATTGGCGTTAATGCACATTTTTCCACGCAAGCTTTAAGTCGCATTTCTTTGTCTCTATACAAAATAAATGGTTCCCTATGGGGGCCCATTGATTTGAATAGAAGTCACACCAGAAGTCAGATCATGATAATCCGACTTGCGGTGCGACTTGTGTGCCCAGAATCATTGAGGGGAACCCCCGCAAATGTGAAAAAAATTGTGTGGTGTTCCCCCCAAAACTATACCAGCTCCTTTAGTCTGGTATGGGTTTTAAGGGGAACCCCAACACCAAAAATAATGGCGTGGGCTCCCCCCAAAATCCATAACAGACCCTTATCTAAGTATGCAGCTTGGCGGGTAAGGAAAGGAGGTGGGGACGAGTGATGACCCCCTTCCTGGACCATACCAGGCTGCATGCCCTCATCATGGGGAGTATGGTGATTTGGGGCAGCACCTTATCCCCATGTCGATGAGGACAACCCCTGCCTTCATTAAAATCAGCTCCAGTGTCTTCTCCCTTATCCGGCTCTTCTCCCTTTCCAGCATCTTCTTTCTTCTATTCTTTTGCAAGGCCTTCTTTCTTCTGAGGGGTCTTCTATCTTTTGGCAGGTCTTCTGTCTTCTGCTTTTTTTTGCCGAGTCTACACCGCTGCCTTCTACCTCTGTTCTCCTTGACTTGACGCTCTCTCCCACTCGAATGCCGGGTCGTACTGCGCAATGACTTATATTGGCATAGGGCATGGCCACTGGGTGATGTCATCCATAGGCCCCACCCCGCATGACGTCACCACCCAATTCATGATGGGTAAGTGACATAATAAGGGGGCATGGCCTCAAAATGACGTCACCTGGACCAGGCATTCGAGTGGGAGAGAGCGACTAGTCAACATCTCAAGAAGAACAGAGGGAGAACACAGCAGAGAAGACAGTGCCAAAAGAGCAGAAGACAGAAGACCCGGCATAAAATAGAAGACCCCTCAGAAGAAAGAAGGCCACGCAAAAGAGCAGAAGAAAGAAGAGGCCGGAGAGGGAGAAGAAGCCAGAGCTGATTTAATAAAATATTTTAAAAAACTGTCTACTGTGATTTTTTTTTTTACACTTTTTTTTAGGTGAATGGGTAGTGGGACAATGTACCCCATACTCATTCACATAGGGTGGGGGGTTGGGATCTGGGAGGGGCCCTTGTTAAGGGGCGCTTCTAGATTCCAATAAGCCACCCACCCACAGACCCCAACAACCACTGGCAAGGGTTGTCTGGAAGAGGCCCTTGTCCTCATCAACATGGGAACAATGTGCTTTTGGGGTGGGGGCGCAGGGCCCCCCTGCCCCAAAGCACCCATACTCCCCATGTTGAGGGCATGTGGCCTGGTATGGTCCAGGAGGGGGGCGCTTGCACGTTCCCACCCCCTTTTCTGGCCTACCAGGTTGCTTGCTCCGATAAGGGTCTGGTATAGATTTTGCGGGAACTCCACGGCATGTGTTTTGGTGAGGGGGTTCCCCTTAAAATCCATACTAGACCGAAGGGTTTGGTATCGTCTTGGGGGGGAACCCCATGCAATTTGTTTTTTCATTTTTGCGAGGATTCCCCTTCAAGATCCGACTTCTGGTGCGACTTCTATTCAAATCAATGGGCTCCCATAGGGAACCATTCATTTTGGATAGACAGAGAAATGCCTGATTGGGGCTTAATTGTGTGCATACAACATTAAGGCACATTTTTGCACATTTTTACAGCTGAAAAACATCTCTCAGAACCCACTGGGTGTCCACTGCATGGACACATAGGATAGCATGCTGGGAAGTTTATTGACTGTTAAGAAATGTCTGCAGCTAAAAACAGCAGCTGTAAAAAGTCCAAAAATGTCCAGTGTGCATGAGGCCTAAAAAGGAAAGAAAAACTGGGGGAGGAGAGGGGGAAAAAGACAGAAAAAAAGAAAAGGGGTGGAAATAAGAAGGAGGGAAAAAGGGAGATAAAGAGAAAAAGAAATGGACAGAGGAGTGGAAAAAAGGAGGAGGGGGTAGAAAAGGGGGGTAGGGGAAAAGATAAAAAGGGGGTAAGCAAGGGGAGGAAAAAGAAGCTAAGTTTAAAAAAAATCCATTCACCCCCAAAGATAATATATCATGAGTCATCTCTAAGAATGATACCCTGTCAACATAAAATATAATAGGCGGAAGCACACCCTACAAGAGTACTTCCAAAACAACACCTCAACCGAGACCTCCCCCACAATTCAGTGGTTAGCTCATAAATGTGTGATAAGAGGGGAATGTCTGGCCATCGCCTCCCAAATCAAAAAAATAAAAACAAAATGACATAAAGGCCCTCACCTCTGCTATACACAAATTGGAGCTAGTACATAAGCAAACTAAAGAGGCCCAAGTCTACTCTAGGCTGCTCTCGGCCAGACGCGACCTCCTTGATACGCTGGGCAAACAGATTACACGCAGATACCTATTGACGACAAAACTATACTACGAACATGCTAATAAAAGTGGGAAGCTAATGGCCAGATTGCTTCAGAATAGGAAAGACCAAGCAATGATCCTCCAAATCCGAGACAATAAGGGCCAAAGCTATCACAAAACGGAGGAGATAGCCCAACAAATCGTGAACTACTATACAGAGCTGTACAACTTATCCCCACCCTCCCCTGAAAATCCCATGTCACAGTCGCGGACTCAGGTGATTGAAAATTACCTAGCAGCCCACGGGATGCCAAAAATACCTTCCAACGAAGCTCTTACTTTAGAGAGACCTATCACTCAGGAGGAATTCAGAGTTGCCCTGAAAAGCATGAAGCCAGGCAAAAGTCCCGGACCAGATGGCCTTACGACCCAGTACTACAAAAGCTTCGGAGATATACTCATTCCCCACTTTCTAATAACATACAATTCACTCCTGCAAGACCAAACCCCCCCAGCCTAGCTATTGGAAGCGCATATCACAATAATTCACAAAAGAGGAAAAGATGCTACTAAAGTACAAAGTTACTGACCAATATCACTCATAAACGTCGATTTAAAAATGTATACCAAAATACTAGCCACCCGCTTACAGCAGTTTCTCCCCAACCTGATCTCCCAGGATCAAGTGGGGTTTGTCCCGGGTAGAGAAGCACGTGACAACACCACAAAGGCAATAAACATCATTCACTGGCTTTCCAAATCCAGCACAGAGGATTTCTGCCTTTCCACTGATGCAGAGAAGGCGTTTGACAGGGTGGCCTGGGACTACATGAGTTTGACTCTGTCATCCATCGGCCTGGGCCCCTTCATGACAACAAGCATTTTAAGCCTCTACTCAAACCCATGTGCCAGGGTCAGGGTTAACGGTCACCTGTCAGACGCCTTCTCCATTCATAACGGGACACGGCAGGGCTGCCCGCTCTCCCCAATCATTTTCATATTAACCTTAGAGCCGCTTTTACGCTGCATTAGATCAAATCTGAATATATCAGGAATCACGATCGCAAGTAAAGAGTATAAAACTGCTGCCTTTGCAGACGATATTCTGTTCTTTCTCTCCAATCCTAGGACTTCCCTCCCTAATCTTCTGGAACAATTCAGACATTTTGGTAATATCTCCAATTTCAAAATTAATCTTCATAAATCCACTGCATTAAATATCACCCTCCTCCAAATGCAAGCTCAGCATTGTATGGAATCCTTCCCATTCACCTGGCAAAGGGAGGCGATCACCTACCTTGGCATTCAACTGCCTGCCAAGCTCCAAAAACTTTACTTCCTAAATTTTCACCCTCTACTCCCAAATTTCCGATCAGATTTTAGCGTTTGGTAGGGCTGCCACAGTAAAAATGACAATACTCCCGCGCTTTCTGTATCTTGCACAAGCTATCCCCACATCCTTACCCAGAACTTTCTTTTCATCCATACGTACCCTTCTTCGCTCATTTATCTGGAAAGGACTTCTCGGATTAGTCTGGGGAAACTTTAATGCCCAAAACACAAAGGGGGCGTGGGGCTTCCTGACTTCGAGCAATACCACAGAGCTGCCCTCCTGACAAGGGTGGTGGACTGGCATGTACACAGTGAATGCAAAGACTGGGTCACATTGGAACAATCTTGGGCCCAGGGAGCCCTTCTTGATATAGCCTGGTCCCCCAGCACCGTATTACCTCCCACTCTCAAAGACCACCCTCCCATCTGGTCCTCTCTACAATGTCTCCATAAATCCAAAGCCAGGCATCTGACCTCACTACCAGGCCCCATGACCCCGATCAGGAATAACCCCGATTTCCCCCTGGGACTTGAAACAGGATTCCTCAGGGACAGCAACCGTACCTCCCACCCAAAGGCCTACCAATTCTTTACCCATAGGAAATTTCGTTCCAAAACTGAACTAGCAGATAGTGAACCTAGTATTTCGCTACCTATGTGGTCGTACCTTCAGGCCAGACACTACCTTAATGACCCAAAAATGAAAGACAAATTCAATCGCGATCTCACCCCGTTCGAAAAACTATGTGCCTCACCTCCCCCTCAAAAGCACTTAATTTCAAGAATCCACTTCCTCTTGTCAACCGTCAGCCATGACCTGTTCCCCCAATTTACCAAACTCTGCGACAAAGACGCAGAAAACCCCCTCACCGAATCGGATTGGGAGGACATCTGCTCCACAGTACATAAGGGTACACTGAATGTCACAACGCAAGAACATAATTACAAAATTCTAACCCACTGGTATAGGACCCCATCTTATCTCCATAGGATATACCCTCAGGTTTCCAATATATGTTGGAGATGCAATTCTCTACCTGGTACAATGCTACACATCTGGTGGGATTGCCCCCAAATCAAACCGTTCTGGTCTCAAGTCCATAAAATAATCCAACAGGTCACCACATACTCCATTGATTTCTCCTTTCAACAATATTTACTGCAACACTCGAGAGTATTAAAACATTCATTCAGGAAGTCTCTCACGATGCATATGATAAACACAGCCAGAATGTGTATCCCAGCCCTGTGGAGACAAACACGCTCTCCAACGCTGAAAGAATGGTTCGCTCGGCTAAACAGAGTCAGGGATATGGAGAAGCTGATTGCTTCTTCCCTGGATAACTCGGACAAATTCAGAAAGACTTGGTCATGCTGGTCCCACTTTCAGACGACCAATGAATATCGAGCAGTCTACCTATAGACTTCCCCAAATACCCCCTGATATCCCGTAATGGTCACTAGGTCATGATGTGGCCAGACATGGCAGACCCCTTGAGTAGATCACAGGAATTATCTTTTATCTCTCCCTCAAACCCAGCAATGCCGCCTCTCCCCTACCCCTCCCAGTCCCCCCTCATTTTGCCTGCTACCCAAAACTTTAACACACGCTCGCCCTAATAGTAAAGTATGCATTGGTTTTTGTCTTTTTTTTTCACAACGAATTCGGAACTGCATCTGAAGTACGCATTTATTCATGCTATGTCTTATGTTTTCTTCAACACTGATTTGATTCTGTTACTGTTGGTGGCTGAATGTTTCTGTACACTGTCTCAATAAATCAATAAAGTCTTTATGGAAAAAAATATATATATAATAGGCGATGCCAGCAGTGGGCAGAATCAATCCACAATCACCTGGTCATTGCCAGGAACCATGAATCAGAGGGAGACAGAAAATGCAGTAAAAACCACACCTTTTAATGAAATGGTAAAAATGGTACCAATAGTAAATGTAATAAAAACATAGCCAGGGTACAGTAGCCAAAGCAGGTAAATCAGGAAGCCAGAGATCAGCGTAGTTGGAGACAGCAGCCAGGATCAGGAACCAGAAGGGACGTCAGCCAGGCAAGTCTTCAACAGGACCACAGCAGAGTCTCCAGATATGTTTGACCAAGGTGAAGGCACAGAAGGAATGAACCAGGCAGTTTAAATAGCCAGAAGGGGCTGGCTGTAGGCTGGACTGACAAGCAGAAAATGATCACCAGGTGAACCACTGTGGAATGATGAGTTTTGGCAATTAACTGACAGCTGAACAACCTGAGCACTGAGAAGGGAGAGCTGAGAGCCCAGCCCTGGCTGTACCCTCCTCCTCAACGACCCCTCCACCTTGGAGGACCACCCAGGTTGAGGGGAAAATGTCTATGGAAAACATGGAGGAGGACAGGAGCATGTATGTTCAAGGATGAGACCCAAGAGCATTCCTCTGGACCCTACCCTTTCCAATGAACCAGGTACTACATGCACCCACGGAACCTACGGGAGTCAATGATCGATTGTATCTTATACTCCTCACGGTTCTCAATCTGCACAGGGTGAGGATGTGATACCGATGTGTTGAAGCAGTTGCACACCAAAGGCTTTAATAAGGAGACATGAAAAACATCCAAAATATGCAGAAGGGCAGGGAGTTGGATGCCTTAATAAGTAATGTCATCTTGCTTCCAGGTAAAGGGAAAGTTCTTCTGACATTATGTGATGATATGGGTGGGCAAAGTGAAATTAAGAGCATGCGATTTACTGAAGATGATTTTAAAATTAGAAATGTAGTGAAAGAATTCAAAATCTTTCAGCAAGTTAGGGAGTGTGGTATGGGGTTCTGAAAGGAATAATAGTATATAAAAAAATACAGTATATACACAAATACTACAGTGCACCAATGTTGTACTATAATATAAATAACAGCGCTAATTAAAATCACCACAAAGTGAAACCGGCCTCAAAGCACAGAGCCGGAAGGGCTAATTAATCAGTCCCAACCAGAGTAAAAATCAGTCCATGCCGTTCACCCAGTACACCTGTCACTGGGCTGCCCCGGTGACAGGCGGAGGGTGAAGAATCTTGTGTGCAGAGACGATCAGTAGTACCTGGGATAAAAGTCAGGACATCTACAGTGGGTGTGCAGAGGATCCCCCTATGTGAATCATGTGACATGAAGCTGATTTGAATCAGGGATCCATCTTGAGATTATCTGATTTTGGGCTTTTCATAGACAAACATTTGGTGAGTCTCTCCATATAGGGGGAAACCCCGATTTCACACGGTGTGGTGGAGGTTTGACTAATCTGAAGATCTCACAAATGAAAGAACATTTTTTTTATGAAATATTGCATGGACTGATTTATACTCTGGTTGGGACTGATTAATTAGCCCTTCCGGCTCTGTGTTTTGAGGCCGGTTTCACTTTATAGTGATTTTAATTAGCATTGTTATTTATATTATAGTACAACATTGATGCACTATAATATTTGTATATATATTTTTTGATTTTAAATTTAATAGCAGCAGCTAGAGCCGTTTGCAGGTGTATTTGTTATTCTTGTCTGGTACACCAATAGTGCTGATTTTTCATTTGTCCTAGTTGGGGTAAGTGATTCTTTTTTCCTACAATAATAGTATATCGTCTGAGAATTCCACTAGCTCGTGTGTGCGATTCTTCACCATTAGACCCTGGGTGTCATTATTTGCTCAAAGGCAGCATAGGAAGGGTTCTAGTGTAAGAACAAACAATAAAGGTGACAATGGGCAGCCCTGCCATTATGGCTAGAGAAAGCATTTGACAGGTGGCCATTGACTTGTACTCATGCAGTAGGCTTGGCGTATAGAGCCATGATGAACTGGAATATTCGTCTAGAACAGCTGCCATGAAGTCCCAGGCCAACCTATCAAATGCCTTCTCAGCATCTAGGGACAAAACAAATCCTTATTGTATTGAGGTGGTAAGCCAGTGATGCATGTTATGGGCTTTAGTGGTATTGTCCCTGGCCTCACGTCTCTGGATAAACCCTACTTGGTCTTTAGCGACATGGGAGGGATGCAGCGGGAACAGTAGGGTAGCTAAGATCTTTGCAAAAATTTTTAAATCAACATTCAAAAGTAAGATTGATCGATAATTTGTTGCAGACATTGTGTCTTTTCCAACGTTAGGGGCAACTGCTATATGGGCTTCTAGAAGGTCATGTATTGGGGGAGTCGTGGCAGTAATGGAATTGAACTCTCAAAGAAAAGGGGCCTCCAAGTCCTCTAGGAACATTTTATAATAGGTGGCAATAAAGCCACCAGGCCCTGGGCTCTTATCCCCTATCATTTGTTTAAGCAATTTGTTTTAGTCCTTCTAGGGTTAGTGCTTCGTTTATGTCTCATGTAGTGTTTTGGGTAATAGATAGAGTTGAGCGAACCCGAACTGTAACGTTCGGGCTCGTACCGAACTTTCGGGTGTCCGTGTCCCGAATCCGAACCCGAACGTTTGAGAAAACGTTCGGGTTTGGGTTCTGGGTTCTGGTATTTTATCACGCATGTTGAATAGCTGCAGGGCAGCTAATCAACAAGTGTTTCACTGGTTTTCCCTAGAAGCCATCACAGCCATGCCTACTAATGGCATGGCTGTGATTGGCCAGTGCATCATGTGACCCAGCCTCTATATGATGCGGTGCTGTGAGGGACAGATTGTGAGGGACAGATTGCAGTGATAATAACTAGGTAGAGATTACTACTACTGCTTTGAGGGACAGATTGTAGATCTATAACATCTCATCCTGCATTACAGAAAGATCTGATTTCAGAACAATCTTTCATCCTGCATTACAGAACGATCTGATTACAGAATGATCTTTCATCCTGCATTACAGAACGATCTGATTACAGAACAATCTCTTATCCTGCATCACAGAACGATCTTAAGGGACAGATTGCAGATCTAATATAACATCTCCCATTTTTCTTCCTTTTGCAGTCCTCTAGCACTTTCCAGGACATTTTTACAGTCATTTTTGTGCTGAAAAGTTTGGGTCCCAATTGAATTCAATGGGGTTTGGGGTAAAGTTCGGATAGGGTTCGGTACCGAACCCGAACGTTTCCGGAAAGTTCGGCCGAACCCGCGGAACCCGAACGTCCAGGTGTTCGCTCACCTCTAGTAATAGGTTTAGGGCAGTACAGATTCAAAAAGTCTATAATTGCTGTTTGGCGGCAGGTCAGTTCCATTGAGGGGCAAGCGACTGTGGGCAGGTTGTAAAGCTTTCAATAGTAGCGTTCAAATTGGTTCGCTATGCCCATAGAGGATGCTAAGGTTTGGCCTTGAAAGGATCAGATTTGATGGATTGTGGTTGCCACGTTCTTAGCTTGTAGTGCTCTGGCTATAAATTTGCTGCTCTTGTTCCGACATTAATAAAATAGTTTTTGAGATAGCATGAATTTGCATTTGACCATTTGTCCTAGTTCTTCTAAGAGCAATGATCAGGCCTGTGTGAGCTCCTGGAGTGTTTGTTAAGCTAGGGATTGTTTGTGGTTAGTTTTGAGAGCTCATATTCTTTCTGTAAGGGAGGTTAGTGATGCCCGAGCAGTGCAGTTTCTCTCTGCTGCTATAGTGAGCATTGCACCTCTGAGTACACATTTATGAGCATTCCATTGCACTAGTGGGGAGGTGTCCGGAGTAAGGTTTTCCCAAAAATCATTTTGGATAGTGCAAAAGATCTGAGCAGCATTTATAGGGTCTGAGAGTAGGGAGGCATCTAGTCGCCAAGTCTTGGTGTAACGTATTTTGTCGGGGAATGTCAAAGTCATTGTGATGGTATGAGGGTCAGAGAGGAGCATCAATTTGATTGTCACTTCTGAGAGAAAGGGTAGATCTCACTGAGATAGTAGTAGGTAATCCATTTGTGTGTATCGATTATGTGGTATTGAGAAAAAAGTGTAATCTTTGGTGTCAGGGTGGATGGAGTGTGCTCCAGGAATTGTGAAGCAGTAGGCCCTGAAGCTGGAATTTTATTTGTTTAAGTGTGTGATAGGGTAAGGACGAAGTTCTTGTAGAGGTGTCTATTATATGGTTGAGAGCCAGGTTAAAATCTCTGTCCATGATAAGCATGCCAGTCTGAAAGGTCGATAGGGCCTGAGTAGTCTCTCTGAAGAATCCCATCTGAACAATCAAATCCCAGGACCTTCTATATACACCGCCGTATATACACTCCATCTTCCTCCAGCACGTACACTTGCTGACCATTGCTCTACTACTTCTCTCCTACACAATACTTGCATTACAGGCCTGGACGGAAATGTATCAGACCTCCATGACACCTCCTCTTCCACTGCAGCTAGCACATGGTGAGGCCTGTTCCGACTGTGAGCAGGGCCTCTGAACCACCCATTGTGGGTAAGGGTCACAGGCTCCAACTTCTGAAGCCATGGACCCTCAGTTGTGTAGCTAAGTACGTAGGTGCTAGCTGGGTGCTGGATGAACTACAACTCCCAGTCCATCCGTCTTCCAGCCTGCCTCACTGTCCAGTGACCATCCTTCCCCTGCTTGGCTTCTCCGACCTCTACAGACTGTCCACTGTCTTTTTCCCCAGCCTGTCTCAGCCTTCTCATCCAACTCCCAGGGGCTGCCACTCACCGACACCAGTGGATCCTTTAAGGAGCCTTTAATGTAGTCTGTATGCTGCTCTCCTGCTCCCTTGTGCTACTCCAGGATGACAACTCCTCTCCTGGCTGCACCCAAAACTCCAGGCTTCAAGGTCAACCCACCCCACCCCACCCCACCGCAGGGCAGCCAATCAACAAGCGTTTCAATCGTTTGCCCTTAGAAGCCATCACAGCCATGCCTACTAATGGCATGGCTGTGATTGGCCAGTGCATCATGTGACCCAGTCTCTATATAAGCTGGAGTCATGTAGTGCTGCAAATCATCTCATACTAGTGTAGGGAGAGGATGCTGCTGACGCTGTGAGGGACAGATTAGCTTTCCAGAATCATCTCATACTAGTGTAGGGAGAGGATGATGCTGCTGCTGTGAGGGACAGATTAGCTTTAGAAAATCTGTTAAAAACAGGGATTTATTGGTGGGTGGGTGCTAGAGGAGATTTTTGTTTGCTAGAGTACATTTTGTTTGCTAAGCAAAGTGCCTCATATAAAACCTAAGCAATGTTTCTGTTTGTTAGGTGGGCGTTTGCAGCCATTATTGCAAGTGCAGTGCACTTGTAACTGCTTGTGTGTCAGGGACACTACTTTAATCGTGTTCTGTTAGTTCAGTTGGCAACATTTTGGCATATTTAAATACTGCTTTCACATTAGACAAATTATATATATTTTTTTTGTGCAAAATATTACATTTGCGGCCAGCGAGGCATTTCTTGCACAAAATTAAAAAGTGCCTCTACATTGCTGGTTTAAAAAAAAAAAATCTAAATACTACATTTGCGGCCAGCGGTGCATTTCTTGCACAAAAATAAAAAGTGTGTCTACATTGCTGGTTTAAAAAAAAAAAATAGTGCTACATAGTACATTTGCACCTTGCTGTGCATTTCTTGCACAAAATTAAAAAGTG
>BLSH010243077.1:0-10377 GCA_018402905.1 Glandirana rugosa
GTCCAGGGTCCGGGACAAAGTTCGGGTTCTGTCCGGACCCGAACCCGGACTTTGTCCCGAAGTTCGGCCGAACCAGCAGAACCCAGACTTCTAGAAGTTCGCTCAACTCTAGTCGTTAGCATTACTTTTTACTATTATGCCTAGATATTTGAAGGACTGAACTATTTCCACCTGAGAGGCCGTATCTGGGAGGGTGCCCCTTAGGGGGTCGAGCAGCAGGAGAGATGACTTATGCCAGTTAATGGTGAATCCTGAGTAGGACCCAAATTGGTTGATAAGCTCCATCACTGCTGTTAGAGAGTCTACTGTGTCCCCTAGATATATTAGAGTGTCATCCACATATAGAGATAGCTTGTCCTCCCTCTCTCCTCTGCGGAATCCTACTATCTCTGGAGAAGCCCTGACCCTGGCCGCAAGCGGTTGCAGTGCCAGGGCAAACAACAGGGGGGATAGGGGGCATCCCTGCCTAGTCCCCCTGTATAACGAGAATGTTTGTGAGAGTATTCCATTTACCCTTACCCTAGCTTTGGGGCAGGTATATAACAACTGTACCCAGGATATAAAGGATTTTCCTAAGTGGAATCTATGCAGCACTGTCCAGAGGTATTTCCACTAGATGCTGTCAAAGACCTTGGCAGCGTCGAGGGAGAACACCGCCCCGTTTCCCGGATTGTCGACCGGAAGCTGAAGGTTTAAAAATTATCTACGGATATTAAGGGCTGTGGACCTAGCCGGTATAAAGCCTGACTGGTCAATGTGTACTACATGTGACACCACCTTCGCCAGTCTGGTTGCAAGTATCCTGGCCAAAATCTTAATGTCTGTGTTAATAAGAGAAATGGGTCTGTATGAGTCAGGCATCAGTGGGTTTTTACCGGGTTTCGGAATCACCACAACAACTGCTTCCGTTATAGAGGTCGGGAGGCGACCCTCCTCCAGGGCCGCATTAAAAGTATTTAGGAGAGGAGGAAGAAGAGACTCACCATATCTTTTATAGATCTCCGGTGGGAGACCATTAGTGCCTGGTGCTTTACTATTGGCCATGGTCGCTACAGAATCTGTCAATTCATCCAATTTGATGGGGGCATTTAGTTTTGCTTGGGCAGCTGGGGTTAGTCGTGGTAACGAACATTGGTTCAGGAACCCCTCTAACTCCTCCTCTGTCGGATTCACCTTTGAGGAGTAAACCTTTGAGGAGTAAACCTCCTGGAAAAAGTCCCTGAACACAGAACTTATTTGTTCTTATACCTTATACCTTATACCACTAAGGGGAGTCTTGCAGGTGTCGAGGTAATGAGCACAGCTGAAGTGAGCTGGCTCATTAAGGCCTCTACAAGATCTCCCAGCAAGCATAGGTGAGTGCTCCACCCTGGAACCAGGTTCTGTATCAGGACAACAGACTGGAGAGTGTTACAGCTTGTCTGGTAAGAAGCCTGTGTGGCTGTTCTGTTCAGTGAGAGATAGGAGCTTTATACAGCAGTAGGCTGTACCCAGCTGACAGACAGGGAAACCAATTGTGTAGTTAGTGGCCAAGGGGCCTAGAATTTATTTTGTTGTTTGTTTTTGTTTTGCTGTTTGAACATTGAATGTAGTGAGAATAAACTACCTTTTTTTCATCTGAAACTTGTGTAGTGAACCCTTCCAGGGGGTCAAACACACCCCCCTGCCTAGCTAAATCCCTTACAATAAATATATATATATATATATATATATATATAGTCTCACAAAAGTGGGTACTCCCCTCACATTTTTGTAAATATTTTATTATAGGGGGCGTGGCTGGCTGCAGACTGATGGCCGCCTGATCTCACAGCTCTGCTCAGCCTGGGACATCTGGCAACTCTAGCGTGGATTCTTGCAGCAAATCCCCCCCTTAGTACCAACTCAGGGGGGTTTATATACTTCAGGCTACAGATCAATTCAGTTTTGAAGCATATCAGCCACAGACAACGGACACGGGAGACCCGGGATCAGAAGACTAGAAGACAGCTTAGCTTATCCCCGCGAAGCAATCGGCCTCCATCCTCCTCGCAGCACGCAGAGTGAGACACAAAACTACCCAGCCCAAACACATTGGCTATCACCCGTGCTGCTCAGCCTGGTTTGGCTCAGTTCTGTAGTCAAACAGGGCTGTAAGCCGATCCGCGCAGGCTCCCTCACATCTCCGGCCATCTTGAGGCCTAGTAGTGGGGATCCTGATGGATCCACCGGATGTCCTGCCTGCCAGCATCAGTGGCTCGGCTTACCTCCTCATGGTGACTGCCCGCCCACAGCGGCAAAGACGATCGCGGGAGACGAAGACCCGCTCAGGGACACCTAGCTGCCGTGGCGGCCATATTGCGGCCTACCCGCAGACCTCCGAAAGGTGCTGAGCGGACCCGTGGCCTCCGGCACCAGGGGCCCGACCCGCTCTGACAACCCCTCATTCGGATACACACCCGCCCCGGGGCCGTAGTGGTGATGTGGAATCACTTGGGGGCACGCTCCCGGCCGCGACAGTGCAGGACCGGCCGCCATCTTGCGGCCTAGCAACAGACCTTCTACCGCAGGGTCGTGAGACAAAATACTGTCCGCCCTGTCCCTACATCCCCCAAGCATAGCAGATAAGGAGTAAGAGTATACCCTCGGTGCGGCACCGAACACCATCTTGCGGCCTAACTACAAACTATCATAACAGTGCTGTCACCTGGTGCTGGTCCAGCGGGGCACCCGGGGTCCACCCTGCACCTGCACCTGGACCCTCATCCTGCAGATGAAAAACCGAAAACACTGCATCCAAGAAATAAATAAATCAATAACTGGAGACATAAAGCTGTATGGAGGTAACACATCGTCACACCGCTTACTCCCTCTACTACCTGGCAGCACTCACCACCCATATTCTAACCGACAAGTGCCTTCAACACAGACCTCTCTTCATAAGGGCTCCTGCTGCGGCCTGCCACGTATGACTTTGATCAATTACTCCCTGCTACTCTACAACTATACTGGTACAAAGGCGAATTACTTTTTAGCATATCTCTGCAGCACTGCAACGCTTTCCAAATCACCCTCTGTAGCACTCTAGCTTCATATTCTTCTGCATAGAGGAAGACAGGATATGGTTCTGGTCTCTGAGGTATGTACCAAAAAAAAAACACTCCAAAATACAGCAAAGACACGTCGTATATCTGAATATTTTCACAAAGTTAACATGCAAAAAGGTCAGACCGACACTGGAGTAGTTCCTCCTACTCTTTTACCAAACTTGTCTGAAGCCCAACACTATCTGGACAATTCGCTAGAAGAGATGAACAGTTCGACTAATAGCATTTCATCTCGACAGTGCACACCGACAGATAGAGGGAAGCGAACTGCGCAATAACCGGCTCAGTCCCTGTTTAAAACCCCACTCTATAAAAAACAGCATTGGGAAGATGCAACCGATCCTGAGGGGCCACAGGAATCACTAGCTGCACACCCTGTCATGGACCAACCACCATCTGAACAAACACTAAATATGATGTTACTTTTGCTTCAAAAAGGCCTGAGAATTGAACTACGCTCATCACTATCTTCACTCCATACAAGAGTGGATCAAATTGAGGAGCACACAGATACACTTGAAAAACAGGCTGCAGCACAGGCCTTTGTGTAGGAAGTAACATCTGAAACCTTATCCAAACAATCGGAAGAACTTCACTATCTACAAGCAAAAATGGCGGACCTTGAGGACCGATCTTGAAGGAACAACATCAAGTTCAGAGGCATCCCCAAGTCAGTGAGGCCATCAGATATCACACATTACATCCAGCAGATGTTTCTTAAACTCATCCCCCAATTATCTCAGTTAGACCTAACTATAGATCGAGCACACAGAATCGCAAAACCGAGTTACTTGCCGGATTCTATTCCAAGAGACGTGCTGGCGCGCATTCATTTTTTTCATGTTAAGGAGAAGATTATGTCGGCAGCCCGAATGACTAAAATGCTACCCGATCCATACTCTGCCATTTCCTTGTATACTGATATATCGGCGGCTACAGTGAAAAAAAGAAGAGAGTTCGCTCAAGTCACCACCATCCTCAGAGACAGCAACATTCCATACAAATGGGGCTTCCCCACGAAGCTTATTGTGACATTTCAATCCCAAACTACCAATATCTTAACACCCAAGGAAGGCATCAAGCGACTACTAAACTGGAGAATTATCTCTACACCTCCCCCACTGCCACCATCTGATCATCGTCAACAAAGACCTCGCGAACCACGAAGCGACAACTCCAACCGGTTCCCTCCACATGCTCAACAGCATTACTGAAGCCTACCTACACCTGCATCTTTCCAGGTACTGCCTTGAACTATAGCGAGACGACTGCTATCCTCATTTGTCCCAGATGAGTATAATATGGTTTGTTATACTTTGTTTCTTTACCATAGTCTACAAGTTCCCTTGTCCTAGTACAGAGTGCTAAGCACCCTCAGACATCTTTCTTCTGTAACCCGAAGTTGACGGTTATTTTCATTAACACAGGTACGAGGTAGCAACAGCTTACCTAAACTTATTGTTACAAATTGCAGCAATAGCTGTCATATTGTTGAGTTGTTTTTTTTTTTATTTTTGTTTGCTAGTTTACTTGTTATTACCTCAGTATTGTGCTCATCACGCCTTGACCTTTAGTGTGCAATAGAACAGGTGTCTTCTTTCATACTACACTTTTGCCACCTTTGAAACCAGAGACACAATTTCCCAAAATGGCTATTAACATATCCTCACTTAATGTGAAAGGCTTAAATTCCCCTTTCAAACGCCACCTTCTATGGAAGGAAGCATTACATTTAAAAGCAGATATTATGTGTGCTCAAGAAACACACCTTTCTTCTCTTAAACCTCCCACATGCTCCCATAAGCAATATCCACATTGCTTCTATGCAAACTCAACCAAAAAGAAAGCTGGGGTCCTTATAGCAATACGCTCCATGGTAGCGTTTCAATTAATCCACTCTGAAGTGGACACCCAGGGAAGATTCATTATCCTTCACGCTTCCTACAACAATCGCATCATGACTGTGGTTAATATATACGCACCTAACACACATCAAGCCCAATGCTATAAGACTATAATGACAAAACTTCAACCTTTTCGTCAATTCCCCCTCATCATATGTGGGGACTTTAATCAGATTGTAGATCCCACCCTTGATTCCTCCAACCCCACCAGAAAACAATCCTCAGCTCTCACTAATCTTCTCAGTTCAGAAGAGCTTTTTGACCCGTGGCGATGCCTCCATGACACCGAAAAGGACCACACCTATTTTTCGCACACCCAAAAGTCCTATTCTAGGATAGACTTGTTTCCAGTAGATAAGAATACACTACAAACAATTCAAACGGCAACCATTGGCCACATTACGTGGTCAGACCACGCACCACTTTCACTTCAAAGTTTTCCAGCCAACATCAAACAATTGGGGAAAATGTGGAGACTGAACACCTCCCTGATTACTAAACCACTGCTACAGAAACAGATCGAATCCGAACTAAGAGATTTTTTCCGCATGAACAATGACTCGGTATCAAATCCAAATTTTTGTTGGAATGCCCATAAAGCTTATATAAGAGGTCTTCCCCTTAAATTGGGGGCACAGAAGAGAAAGGCTCGTAGCGCTACTACTACCAAATTGCTTCATAAGATACGATCTCTTGAATCAGCTCTCAAAGCGCCACCTTCACCCAATTTAGAAACAAACCTGCATAACGCTAGAAAGAATCGAAGTGACCACTTACATTCAAACTTTGATTTTGCACTGAAGAAGCTGAAACTAAATTTTTACGCCCATCACAACAAGCCTGGTGCATGTTTGGCAAAACAACTTAAGAAACATTTAGTATACACTAAAATTCCATATTTAACCTCCCTCAAGAGTAAACTTACCAACCCTAAAGATATAGCGGACCGATTTAGTCAGTTCTACACTAATCTTTACAACCTAGCAGCTAAGACTGAGACGACACCTGCTACGTCATCCGACATCTCCAGATTTCTGGATGATCTAGCCCTACCCTCCTTAACTCAGGAACAGTTGAGCTCACTCTCTAGTCCAATCTCCCTTGCTGAATTGAACCAAACCATTGCTTCCCTGCCCCTACACAAAGCTCTGGGGCCCGACGGATTTAGTAACGAGTACTATAAGCAGTTCTCGGCCATACTTACTCCCTACCTCCTGCAGTCACTTAACTTCACATTCACCACGGGCACAATCCCGTCTGAAGCCCTTGAGGCCATTAACTACCATTCCCAAACCAGGCAAACCACATGATGATCAGGCCAACTACAGACCCATATCCTTGCTGAATTCAGACACTAAAATATATGCCAAGCTTCTAGCCACTCGCTTATCCACAATCATCCCACAGTTAGTTCATCCCGATGAAGTGGGTTTTATTAACCGCAGTGTGCAGTGATCAAGGCTTGTTTGCCAAAACTAGTCTGCCACTTGTATTTTTTTGTACTCACTGGTGTGGTCTACATGAGTAAATCAATAGAGGATTACGGAGTTGCTGGCTGTTTTTTTATTTTTTGAATACTAAAGCATCTGATGGGACTCATAGGTATGTTGACCTACTCCAGTGGGCTGAACATCATAAAATGCCTTCTCTGTTCATCTCCTTGGATGCAGAGAAGGCTTTTGACAGGGTTGACTGGCAATTTCTTAAAGCTGTCCTACTTAAATTTGGATTCTCTGGTAGGCTTCTTGAGGCTATCATGGTGCTATACACCTCACCCAGCGCCAAGGTAGTGACTTCAGGTATATTATCAGAATCTTTCCCCATATCTAATGGCACCCGTCAAGGCTGCCCCCTGTCACCACTCATATTCACTCTCATCATGGAACCACTGGCACAATCTACCAGGGCTAATCCCCATATCCTCGGTATTGCCGCAGGGGATCACACACACAAAATTGGATTATACGCAGATGATGTTATTGTATCTATCACTGACCCTGCGCGGTCGCTGCCACAATTACATCATACGTTAGACCTCTTTAGTAAACTTCTCTTTATAAATTCAATTGCTCCAAGTCCTCCCATGATCGGAGTCCACATCACCCCAAATCTTAAAAGTTGCATTGTGCGGCTCACCTCTTTCTCCTGGGCCACAAACTCAACTTTATCCTATCTAGGAATAAACCTAATCTCACCAACGTCTCAACTACTCAACATTAATCTTTCCTGCCTGCTGGCCAAACTGCACAAAACTATACAAGGCTTGAGCAGTGTCCAAGCTCCATGGGCTGGGAGAATAGCCCTCACTAAGATGTACCTGTTACCACATGTGCTCTATACCTTTTGAACACTACCCGTTCCATTCCTTACAGCCCATCTCAACAAACTACAAGAAACTCTAAATTCCTTCATATGGAATAGCAAACATTCAAGGCTCAACAAGGCCACTCTTTGCAAACCAATCTCAGCTGGAGGCATGGGAGCTCCTAATGTCATAGCATACTATTGGGCTATAATTCTTGACCAAACCAAGAGTTGGTGGGTCCCAGACACCACACTCCCGTGGTTGCAGATAGAGAAAGCTGTCCTAAAGACCTGTCCTAAATTGGTCCTCAGTGCACTTCTGATCTCTAACCACAAATCAGCTACGTATTTAGCCCCGGTTAATGCTACCCTCAGAACATGGCAAGCAACCATACAGCATTCCGAGGGCATACCTCATAGCCTATTGCATGACTTACCTCTCCAAACCCTACAAAACATTTTGCAAGACATAACCTTACAAAACTGGATTGCAGCTGGGATCCACACACTTGGAGACCTATACAACAACTCCATGCTACTCTCCTTTCAGCAGATCCAACACTGATACCAAATTCTGAACAAGGACTTCTTTAAATTCCTCAGAATCCGATCTGTACTTTCAAAAGTAAGCTGGTCAAAAAACCCAACAATGAAAAAGACCCTACAATTCTACAATGGATCTCAACCACTTCCCAAGGGCATCTCTTACTTCTACAGAATGCTCACCAAATCAGACCTCAACTCTAAAACTCCTACTATGCCTAAATGGGAACAAAGACTGAACGATACCTTTACCACACAACAATGGTATAACGCCTTGAGTCTGCCATCTAAACTGTCCAGATGTTGCACCCACTTAGAAGGCACTCAAAAAATATTCCATGACTGGTACCTCGCGCCACAAAAATTTTCAAAAATATACCCATCGACACCCAACATGTGCTGGAGAGCATGTCACCAATCTGCGTCAGCCTTTCATATATGGTGGTCCTGCCCTAAATTGACAAATCTCTGGAACAAGGTGTCAAAGTTTCTATCCTCCATACTACCCACACCGATCTTGCTATCTCCGCAAATGCTCCTACTTGGTCTGGATATTGATTCTTGGCCAATACCCGCACAGACCGTTCCTATCTCACACTCTCTTTGCTACCAGATCCCTTCTGGCCAAAAACTGGAAAACACCCATTCTTCCATCTCTCCCGGAAATTATCACAGCTCAACCAATGTGAGATGGAACTCATGTATGCCAAAGCTCACTTACAAATACTTTGATTTCTGAAGAGGTGGAATCTCTGGCTTATCCACCTCGTCTGTACATTGAAAATCTGATTCTTTAGCTACACTAAAACCTACAATGACATCCAGAGCAACTGTGTTGACATTACTCTTTGAAAACCACAGGCATGGCTGATTACGCAGGATAGAACCTTATCCACTAGCTGGGCAACTTGACACAACTTCTCTCTTCCTTCCTAGTGGTTGTTTTCTTCACCCTATCCACTACTGTAATTTAACCTTACTAGTATTCCGTATTTTAGGCCTCTCGAACGTTGCGGTCTCCTCAATGGTCGGTTGGGCCGCCTCACACTTTCTGACACAGCATGTTCCCTCTGGGGAGTCAGTGTTGGGCGGTGCAACTCAGACCACGCCATGCGACGGGCTTTTAATACTTATGTTTGATTTTTGCTCAGTGATAAGTAACGTTGCTGTACGCACAACTGTTGGAAATTACCTCTGTACAGCCCTTATTGTGCTTTAATGTTGTACGTTTCCTTTTCTTGTGTATCTATGGAAAACTTAATAAAAGAATATTGGGGGAAAAAAATATATATATATTTTATTATATCTTTTCATGTGGCGACACTGAAGACATTATACTTTGCTACAATGTAAAGTAGTGAGTGTACAATTTGCATAACAGTGCAAATTTGCTATCCACTCAAAATAACTCAATATGCAGCCATTAATGTCTAAACCGCTGGCAACAAAAGTGAGTACACCCTTAAGTGAAAATGTCCAAATTGGGCTCAATTAGCCATTTTCCCTCCCCGGTGTCATGTGACTCATTAGTGTTACAAGGTCTCAGGTGTGTTAAATTTGGTGTTATCGCTCTCACTCTCTTATACTGGTCACTGGAAGTTTAACATGGCACCTCATGGCAAAGAATTCTCTGAGGAATTGAAAAAAAGAATTGCTGCTCTACATAAAGGTGGCCTAGGCTATAAGAAGATTGCCAAGACAATTAAACTGAGCTGCAGCATGGTGTCCAAGACCATACAGCAGTTTAACAGGACAGGTTCCACTCAAAACAGGCCTCACCATGGTCAAACAAAGAAGTTGAGTTCACATGCTCAGGGTCATATCCATGGGTTGTCTTTGGGAAATAGACGTATGAGTGCTGTCAGCATTTCTGCAGAGTTTGAAGGGGTGGGGGGTCAGCCTTTCAGTTCTCAGAACATACGCCGCACACTATATCAAATTGGTCTGCATTGCTGTTGTCCCAGAAAGAAGCCTCTTCTAAAGATGATGCGCAAGAAAGCCCGCAAACAGTTTGCTGAAAACAAGCAGACTAAGGACATGGATTACTGGAACCATGTCCTGTGGTCTGATGAGACAAAGATAATCTAATTTGGTTCAGATGGTGTCAAGCATATGTTGCGGCAACTGGGTGAGGAGTACAAAGAGAAGTGTGTCTTGCCTACAGTCAAGCATGGTGGTGAGAGTGTCATGGTCTGGGCTGCATAAGTGCTGCCGGTACTGGGGAGCTACAGTTCATTGAGGGAACCATGAATGCCAACATGTACTGTGACATAATGAAGCAGAGCATGATCCCCACCCTTCAGAGACTGGGCCGCAGGGCAGTATTCCAACATAATGACCCCAAACACACCTCCAAGATGACCACTGCCTTGCTAAAGAAGCTGAGGGTAAAGGTGATGGACTGGCCAAGCATGTCTACAGACCTAAACCCTAGACATGTGCAGAATGAAAAAATTCGTTTAGTTTAGTTTAGTTTCGATTCGTTATTTAACTAAATTAGTTTAGTTAAATTAGTTGCATTCATTACATTCGTTTTCGGG
>BLSH010243112.1:0-20834 GCA_018402905.1 Glandirana rugosa
TACAGTCCGGGTTCGCTCAACACTACCCCCTAACCCTCAATACTATGTTTGCGATCCCCACCACCCTCATGAATATAGTGGTGTCAACAAATAAAACGACAAAGAGAGAGAAGATAAAAGAGTAAGGAAATAGGGAGGTAATAAGAGGAATGCCTTAGAGAGTGTAGATGTAGCGAAATAGCTGTTGACTCTATCGTTCGCTTAAAGACTTTGGTTTCCTGGAACGCCTGGGATTAGGGAGACTCCTACGAAGGTCGCCCACGGTTCCCAAATCAACTCAAATTTGTGTAGGTTATCTGTTAAAATCTTAGCTAGCTTTTCTTGTGTCATTAACCAGGAGATTTTTCAGATAGCTGCCTTTAGGGAAACCCGTTCTTGTTTCCAAGCCCTGGCTATTGTAACCTTGGCACCCAGAAAGATAAAATGAATTGGTTTCCTATTGGGTTTTGTGACGTTAGGGATGTAGTCATTTAAAAGTGCTATGGAAGGGGACCTTGCTAGTTTGCATCCTGCTACCTTCTGAATGATGCAGAAAATTTTAGACCAAAACGACCGTATTCTAGGGCATTCCCACCAGACACGAGCCATGGTGCCTTTAAGGAGACATCCCCTGAAGCATAGCGGATCAGCAGTTGGGTAGAATATAGCCACTCTGGCTGGTGTGAGATACCATCTCATCATAACCTTTACACTGGCTTCAGAAATAGTGGTGTTCAGGATACCCTTGAAGGATCTGGAACAGGCTGCTTGCCACTGGTCTAGATCCCATTCGAACTGGAGATCTGATTCCCAGTTAATCATAAAAGCTGATTTTTTAATGGGAAGAGTGAGTGCTTCGTAGATGACCGAGATACCGCCCTTCTGCAGTGATGGCTGACCACACCATCGTTCATGGTCTGTAAAACTCGGGGGGAGTGGTTTATCCTTACAAATTTTGTGAAGAAAGTTGGAAATTTGATAAAACCTAAAATACTCTGAGTTTGGGAGCTCTAATTTGTTAACACAATATTTGAGAGTGACCGGACCGGCAGCCGTGAAGAAGTGTCCAATGCGGAACAGCCCCTTGTTTAGCCACCATTGAAAGGCTTCTATATGTAACCCCGGGGGGAAGTCCGGATTATTGAAGAGATGAGCCAAAGGTTTAATTGAGGAAACTAGGGAGGATGTATGTCTGATCTTATCCCAGAGGGCCAGTTCATTAGAGAGTGTAGGGGCCAAAATTGGAGGTCTATCTTTAGGAGAACACCATAGCAGAAAATCTAGCGTGTGTCGCGGGGTAGCCTGCCTTTCTATCGGCACCCAGTCCTGCCTATCCTGCCTAAAGTATATAGAAGACAATTGAGCTAGCCTGGCGGCATGGAAGTATCTCACTAGATGGGGTACGCCTAGCCCTCCCCTACGTATATGATGAAATATAGTTTGTTGGGGTATCCTATATCCTGAGCATCCCCAGATGAATTAAAGGATTTTGCTTTGAAAAGAGGAGAGATGGTCCATCCGGATAGGGACTGGCAAAGAACGAAAAAGGTAGAGGAGACTAGGCAGCAAAGTCATTTTCACTGAGTTTACTCTCCCAAGCCATGAGATATCCTGCTTAGACCACAGCTTAAGGTCATCTTCTAGCTTTCGGAACATCGGAGGGAAGTTATTGCCATATAAGGTTTCGTATTTAGAGGTGAGGTTAATCCCCAAATATTTGATTGAGGTGTCACTCCACCTAAACTTGAACTCCGTCTTAAGCTTGGTGATTATCTCAGGGGGTAAAGAGACATTTAGGGCTTGAGATTTAGTATAATTAACTCTGAGGCCTGAGATTATTGAGAAATCTTCAAGGAGCCGACATACTGATGGGAGGGAGGACAATGGGGAAGTTATAAAGACTAGAAGGTCGTCAGCAAATAGACCACATTTGTGTTCTTGTTGTCCGCATATAACCCCTTTGATAAGTGGATTAACTCTGATGGCTATGGCAAGGGTCTCTATTACAATAGAAAAAAGTAGCAGGGATAGTGGACAACCCTGCCTAGTGCCTGTTTTAATTTGAAAAGAATTGGAGTAGAAACCCTGGAGTTTAATCATGGCTTGTGGTGAAGAGTAAAAAGCTCTGATAAGTCCTATAAACCTCTCCCCGAAACCCCAATGCTTCAGAAGGGACAGCAAATAAGTCCATGAGACCGAATCAAACGCCTTACAAAGGTCCAGAGAGAGCAACATCCCCTTCTGAACCTGCTCTCCTGTCCAATTGGATTGAAGTATTGAAACTATATCAATTGCCCTTCTAACTTGATCCGGACCTTGTCGGCCCGGAATGAAGCCTACCTGGTCCTTGTCAATATATTAATTAATAAAGGAAGCTAGCCTGTTCGCCATTATTTTAGTTAGAATTTTCAGGTCGTTATTTATGAGGGAGATAGGGCGGTAATTGTCTAAGTCTTCTGGGTTTTTCTCAGGTTTAGGAATCACAGTTATGTATGCAGTGTTAAGATGCTTTTCAACAGGGTCCCCTCTCATTTTAGGATTAAAAAATTCCTCCATGGTGCGCATGCGCGGAGCTTCCGGTATGGCAGCCTAATCCCGGAGCTCCGTCTCTCTTCGGCCGACGGGACCCTACACAGCTGAGCAAGGGACGAGGAGGACCTCTAAAGAACCCCCGGACAATCAGGGGAAGCGCAAGGGACCATTTGGAGGGAGCGGGCCGCGGCGAGCGCTCGGTGCGGACACCCTCCGGACACACTCCAGTACTCGAGGCCGCGGCTGCGGCCTATGCAGCGCGGCCCCACCGCCTTTAGCGCTGGTGCCTCTGTCTCTGCCTCCAGACTACCGATCGGTAAGGCGGTTCGAGGAAGAGGGGAAGGGGAAGCGAGCAGGAGCACCCCAGCCACACACCCTCCTAAGCCGACTCCCGGACACCCCCAAGACATAATCCGGTACTCGAGACCGCGGCTGTGGCCTAAGCAGAGTGGCCCTTCTTCCGCTAGTGCCTCCATCCCCGGACTTCATTTTAATAAGACTGTTCAAGAGGGGGGGGGAAACAAACCCAAAGCAGCCCACATTGATATCCCTCTAAGCCCGGACACGGACATCTCCTTCTGCTGACTGCCACGCTGAACCCAGGGAACTCTGGCAATGCGGCGGCCGCTTAATTGAGACCGCGGCTCTGGCCTACCTTTGCTTCCAATAGAAACTACATACACCATAAGGGGTAACACACTCATCCTTGACTGTCATCCGTATGGTTACTCATTATGTTCTTTAGTCAAGGCTGAATATCCCTGCAGATACTGCCTGCTAACTCACAGGGCTTGAGGGCCTGAATAACAGATTTTAAATTGCATTCTCAACTCCAGAAGGGACATCGTCTACTACGTTTAATTCACCTCACTTTATGTCTGGACCATATAACAAGAAGGTGGTTAATCGTCAGCTTCTCTTTGGGGATCAACCCCTAAAACCCTGCAATATGGCGACCATAGCGACTTCAGACCAGGTGTCAGCTCCGGAAGACTCCATTGCTGACCCCCCTACGTCGCACACCTCTACAAATGGTACCCAGGGTCACCTTGTGGACTCCATCTCTAACCAGCTACCTTCTCCAGCCTCTACTGAATCTTTGCTGGGGAGAACAATGGAAGACATGCTGAACTCTCCCCAAGGGAACATCTCATTGGGACATTCCTCTACCCTCAGTACTCCTAATGGCCTTTTCATAAACCCCCCAATTACGCCTATTCCTCAACAAAGCCAGTCAGAACTTAACTTATTACTTCACAAGTTCTCTGAGATGCTGGCTGCCGGCCTTGCCCAAACCGCGACCCAAATAACCTCCTCCATCAAGGCAGATCTCCAGAGCCTAGGGGCAAGAATGGACGTTATAGAACAAGCAGTGGACAATACCATAGCCCGAGCCAATCAGAATACTACCTGTATTCAAACTTTGCAAGACCAACTAGACTCCGCCTTAGCAAAAATTGATGACCTTGAAAACAGGAGTCGAAGGGTCAACTTTCGCATTAGAGGTTTACCAGAGTCGGTCACAGATGTGCATGGAGCTGTTACTTCACTTATTAAAAGTCTAATACCGGACATTTCAACACAGAAACTTGATTTGGACAGGGCCCACAGAGCCTTGGGCCCCCCTCGCCAAGACGGTCTCCCCCGAGATATTGTGGTTAAACCGCATCATTACGAGGTTAAAGAAGAAATCATGAACAAATCCCGAAATGCTGAAAACATCAATATTCAGGGTCATCCTATTCAGATTTTTGTGGATATCTCGCCAACTACTATTCAGAAGAGACGGGCTCTTAAACCCCTGCTGACGATCCTTTCTCAGAAGAATATTAAGTACTGGTGGGCATTCCCATTTCGTCTCTCCTTTCAATTCAAGAACAAATCCTTTCACTTCGCTTCCCTAGCGGAGGGAGAAAGACTATTACTCCAACTGGGTCTCATTTCCCAAGAACTACCACCTTCGTCCTCAACTTCTCGACAAGGCACCTCCAAAAGACCACCACCGGGGAGCCCCCTGAACCCTGTTTGGCAGAAACAAAAACCCAAAAGAGTTCGTGATTCTATCCCCCCTTGATCCAGCATTGAAGACATCCCATTTTGGGGACTTCTATTTTCACATTTGAAGTTGATCTCCACATCACCATTTGATGCTCCCTGAGATTAACTTTTATTTTCTTACCCGTGCTCTCCTACTTAGCATGGACAGAAATCCAGAACTGTGATGGAACCACCTATCCCTTCCGGGAACCTCTAACCTCCCTGTCCTTAGTCCAGCTGCTCCAAATCGGGACGGTTGCTGTCCTCTCACTGACCTTGTGGAACACCTGTTCGGATGATGGACATTGGGACAACCGGTTTTCTTATATCACCTAAGCGCTGTTACTGTTTCATATGTTTGATATGTGGCCTCGGAGGAGCAGGAGAGGGGGACCCTTTACTCCCCCCTCGCCTGCTCCTCGGCGGTTCACAACATTTTGTTAAGCCTTTCTACTTGGGCCGAATATTTTTATACCTTGGCTAGAAGTTGATGTTATGTTATGTTATATTACCATCTCCTTGTTACTCTTTCGCTCGGAGGCAATATTTTTCCTCTGCAACTCTAAGAGGGTTCTTCCGACCGAAGAGAGACAATGCGTCACTCTTACTGTAGGATCTGGGGGCCAATTGGACCCTCGGAGACTCAGTCCTGGCGCTCGTATCTGAGCCGCCTACTTGTGGGGACCCAGCTTATCTGGGTTCCGGGGCAAGGGTTAGACTGGCTCTACCCTTCCCACAGGGACATTGGGACTTTTCCGCCCCGATACCCTTCCTTTTTCTCTTGTCTTCTTCTTACTTCCCCTCCCTCTTGTTTTCAAAAGCTCTTCTCCAGTTAACTATTCTTCTATTGCAGGCACTCCTGGAAGTCTTGACCGTCACTCGCCTCTTATCTACCTGGACACCGATGCTCCACGTCGATTTCGTAATCTCCCTCCCAGTCGCAGGGGTAAGTGCTATCTTTTACATAATGGGGTTCTCTCTTCCGTGTCATGGCTGACGACACCCACACTAAGGCGACCTTTAAGCTCGCCTCCCATAATGTTCAAGGGCTTAACTCCCCGTCCAAACGCCACAAAGCCTTTGATCATTACCATCGAAAGGGTTACGATATCATCTTTTTACAGGAAACTCATTTCCCACACAATTTCAACCCGACCTATATTCACCATAAATACCCTACCTTCTATTTGGCCAATGCTGACGTAAAGAAAAGGGGAGTAGCAATTTGTCTGTCTAAAAGGACTTCCTTCACCCATAGTATTACAATCAAAGATAACGATGGCAGATATATCTTGGTGAAAGGACACATAAACGGTTCGCTTTACACACTCATTTCATATTATGCCCCCAATCGCGGGCAAGCTTCCTTTTTCTCCTCCATGCTGAACTGTCTGGCCCCTCACATGGAAGGGAAAATCATAATGGGAGGGGACTCCAATATAATGTTCGACCAAATTAAAGATAAGACCACTACAGGGGTACCCAGGCTTAAGAAACCACCAAAACAGAGCCTGCGCATAGCCCGGCTTCTCCATTCCCTTGGATTGATTGACACCTGGAGGGAGCTTAACCCATCTAGTATAGACTACACCCACTTCTCCGCCCCGCATGGGACATATGCCAGAATTGATCATATATTTGTCCCCTCATCCCTCATTCATCAAGTTAAACGAGCTACCATACAAGTTATTCCTTGGTCAGATCATTCACTAGTCCAACTATGCCTTGAGGAAGGCCCCCAACTTAATGGCCCACAACCCTGGAGACTGAACGAATCTATCCTCTCTAACCCAGTGCACTGTACGCTCCTTGCAAAGGAGCTACGTGAATACTTCTCACTAAATGACTCGGAAGGGACCACCCCAGAATTCTTATGGGGGGCCCATAAAGCGGTTATAAGGGGGAAAATTATTCAGCTCTCCTCTAGACTGAAAAGGGAACACCAAACCAACATATTAAAACTGGAAAATGACTTCCGCCTAGCCAGCAAACAACATAAGAGACAGCCCACAGGCCCATCTCTAGCAACCCTAGAATCAGCTAGACTGTCGTTGAACCTAGCCCTTACCTCAAACACCGAAAAATTAATAACGTGGTCAAAAGGTAAGAACTATCTATCTTCTGATCAAATCGGGCCCTCCCTAGCTCGTAAACTATCCCCTAAGACGCGCACTTACTCCATGCCTACAATTAAAACTCCGTCGGGACATATATCCCAAAACCCCCAAAAAATTTTGGAGACATTCACCAGGTTTTATAAAGATCTTTACTCTACCACAACCCCAAATTCTCCGACCGCCATAGACGACTTCCTGACTGGCGTCACTCCTACCGCCTTCTCGGATGAGCATCGAGAAGCCTTGGAGGCCCCATTTACGGAAACTGAGATCAAAGAGGTTATTAAGGGATTGAGGAACGGCTCGGCCCCTGGCCCAGACGGTTTCTCCACCCGATATTTCAAAACGTTTCAGGAGGTTCTCTCTCCTTTCCTGGCCCGGCTCTTTAATTTCTTACAAGGCGGTAAACCTGTTGAGGCCAACGCTAATCTCGCCTTCATCTCAGTCATCCCGAAACCTGGGAAGGACCTGAGTGAAGTCAGCAATTTTAGACCTATCTCACTCATAAATGTAGATCTTAAAATTATGACAAAAATTTTGTCTAATCGACTCTCTAAATTCATAGGTCTATATGTGCACAAAGATCAGGTTGGGTTTGTTCCAGGCAGACAGGGGCCGGACCAGATTAGGAGAGCAACAAATATTATTTCCCTAATGAAATCGGGTTGGGACGGAGGACCTCCTCAGGAGGGCCTCCTGCTCTCCCTGGACTTACAAAAGGCCTTCGATACGGTCTCTTGGCCTTTTCTTTTTGCAGCTTTGTCTAAATGGGGGGCTGGTCCTAAATTCCTTAATGCCTTAAAATCGCTATACTCCTTTCCAACTGCCAGGATTAAATTATGCGGTCACTACTCAGATCCCTTCCCGATAGTGAGGGGGACAAGGCAGGGATGTCCATTGTCCCCATTGCTGTTTGCGCTAGTGATCGAGCTGTTAGCAATGGGAATCAGGGCGGACCCTAACATACATGGCGTAAGATGTGGCCCAACCTCCCATAAATGCGCGTTGTTCGCGGACGATGTCCTACTGTTTCTCACTGCCCCCATGATTTCTATCCCCAGTGTCTTCAGACTTATTACGGCATTTGGAGACGCTTCTGGCCTTCGGGTGAACATGTCCAAGACCTTGGCCTTAAATGTGTCAGTTGCACAAGGGGAGGTTGACCTCCTCAAGGAACGGTTTCCCTTTAGCTGGAAGACCAATTACATTCCTTACCTAGGCATTAACCTCTCATCATCCATAGACACACTCTACAAATACAATTATCCATCCCTCTATAGACAACTTTCCTCCGGTCTCTCCCAATGGGCCCAATGCAATCCTGGCTAGGACGTATCAACGCTGTTAAAATGACACTCCTACCCCGGATTCTATATCTGTTTCGTTCTCTGCCCATCCCAATACCTAAAAGCCAGTTGTCCAGGCTCCAATCGGATGTCAATCGGTTCATATGGGGTAAATCCGGTCACCGTTTCTCTAAAAACATCCTTTATAGACCCAGATCCAGAGGGGGTTTAGGGCTCCCCAACCTTTGGTACTATTACCAAGCAGCCCAGCTAACACAGATCTCATCAATCTATTCTCAGGGGGATAAACCGGACTGGTTAAGCATGGAGAGGCAATCCATCCCCAAAAATACTATAGACTTCCTGATCTGGAGACCCCCTAAATCTAGACCACCGGTCTTGGCTCCCTCCCTATCCCATTCTCTGTCCTTGTGTGATACACTAATTAAAAAAAGCAATTTAGTATCCCCATGGCTACCTCTGTCCCACCTCTTCCATAACCCTCTATTCCCACCTGGGATGAACATTGAGGCCTTCAGATGGTGGACACAGAAAGGGTTGTACCGAATCGGACACTTTTTTAACGCAGGTGGACCTATTTCTATTCAGCATTGTCTAAGAAAACTCGAGATGCCCCCCGAAGAACTGTTTCGCTACATGCAAATTAGACATTATCTCGACTCCATTAGGGCTGCCTCACCTCACCCCCTGACAGTCACACCCTACGAGCAGTGGTGCTCCTCAGCCATGAACACGAGAGGAGGGATCTCACTCATATATTCTTTGCTCTCAGAGCCGAGCGAAAAAACCTCCTTCATGATAAACTGGGAGAGAGATCTCGACATGGATTGGGACTTGGAGTCTTGGCATCGTACCATGGAAAATTCATGTAAGGGGGTCCATAACACAATACTTAAGGAAGCTAACTTGAAGATTATAACACGTTGGTATTTAGTCCCTACGCGTCTAGCTAAACTTTATCCCCAGACATCTCCCCTTTGTTTCAGGGGATGTGAACACCTAGGATCTATCTTTCATATCTTTTGGACTTGTCCAAAAATTAGAAATTTTTGGAATAAAATTTTCCGTTTGATCCGCAGGGTCACGGGAATCCAGGTCCCACTGGATCCGAAATTGGCCCTCCTTGATCAAACGGTTCCTGGGTGTTCCAAAGCGACTAAATACTTAATTCGTTTCATCCTCATAGGTGCTAAGATAACAATTGCTGGGGCTTGGAAGTCCCCTAAGGTCTCCTTTTATAGAGCCAAACGCAAAGTATCCTGGATAATGGCCCAAGAAAAGATATCCCATACGCTGCTAAATACCCCTCAACAATTTGACAAAATCTGGGACCCCTGGGCTCGATACATAGGAGCTGCATCGATGTCCTGTGCTTACCCTTAAACGGGACGCTACTGCCGACTGTATGAATGCGCCCTACAGGTACAGTTATAGACAGGTCTCCTTCCAGATGTGCCCGCTTCCTCTTTACGTTCTACATTCTCCTAACTTTCCTTCCCTTTCTCTCTTTTCTGCATCTCTTTCCTTTATCTTTTGACAGTTACTGATTGTTATAATTTGGGCTATTCGACCTCAACTACCTTTTGTTGTTAAAACAAGCTTATGTTACACCCAGGACAGTTTGTTTGGGCAATTAAGCCCATTATATTTGCCTGTTCATTGACGGGGGCTTGGGGTCTGGACAGGGTGGGTGTTACGGGCCTGAGGTCACAGCGTGTTCCTCTTTAGGGTGTCCTTGGTCCGGTGCACTCCCCCGGGATCCCGATCCCTACCTCCTTGTCTACTCCTAAGATCTCTCTAGGCGATTCTCTTCTCGACCTTTTAATCGACATGGCAGAGTCTAGAGCTATAGTGTTACTAACGAGTTTTTTGGAAACCTAATAGCTACTGGGTGATACTACTGGTGTATTAAGATCCTATCTCCTTTTTGTCTTCTATGTGATCATGGCAACAGTAGCTATGCTAACTTAGAAGCTAGGATATTCCGTAGGCCTTAGTTCATTTGGTTTCCTGGTGGTCTCAGGAGACACTAGGGTAAATTTCTGCTTTGGACTTTATGCAATATACCCTTAACTCCTTCTTTTGCCTCTTTATCGGTTCACAGGCCTCAAGTTGATGTCCTTAATGTATCAAGCCCAGCTAAGCTTATTTCAAGTGTTGTTTGCCTATAACCATACAGCTGTAAAATCCTTCTTTTTGTATTACATGTTTTGACGGTGTATAAAACTAATAAAACTATTGAAATATAAAAAATTCCTCCATGTGAGGGGCCAATGTTTTGGCAAATGTTTTATAATAGGGGCCCGGTAGACCATCAGGTCCCAGGGCTGAGCCCTGTTTGAGATCTTTAATGACCCCTATAACCTCCTCCTCTGAAATTGCTTCATCCATTATATCTCTATGTTGGTCTGAGAGAAGAGGTAGAGGGAATCCGTCCAGAAACTGATTAATTATATCTACTTTCTCGTCAGTTTTGGGGCTATACAAATTCTCATAATATTTTTGAAAGGCCCCAATAACTATGTCGGGATTGGAAGAGGGGGGTTACCATCTACCCTGATTTTGGGCATAGTAAGATGCCTTACCCGGGGAGTGAGCTTCCTGGCCAGATAGGAACCCATTTTATTACCCTGGGTATAACCCTGGGTATAACATTTGTTTTTAGACAAACGAATGGCCTTCTCTGCTTTTGTCTTGAGTGCAAGGTTAAGTTTATCTAGAAGAGACTGAGAGGGATGCACCTTGTGTTCTGCTTTAATTGCTATAAAGGACTCCTCTAGCATTTGTAAATGGAGTCCTCTTTTCCTTAATCCTGGAAGCTAATTGAATAAATTTACCTCTAATGAAGGCTTTATGGGCAGCCCAGACTGATTCTACCGATGTGTCACCAGTCCCATTAGTAGAAAAGTATTCTTGAAGACTATTATCAAATCCAGTAACATTTACTGGGTCTGAGAGTAACGATTCATTTAGTCTCCAGTGCGGTTTAGGGAATAATCTGGACTAGATGCGGATAGACATTGAAACCAAGGAGTGATCTGAAAGGGCTGTGTCATGAATACGGGCATCTAAAATGGTTGGTAAGGTATAGAAGGGGGTTAATAGGTGGTCTATTCTAGAATATGAGTTGTGGGGACTAGAGTAATGAGTGAAGTCCCTACTGTGGGGATGTCTATCTCTCCAAACATCAGTTAAGTTATAGGAATGGAGAAGTTTGGCTATGCGTAGACTGAATTTAGAAGGGCGTAAAAGTTGGTTGCCTAGGGGTCTAGTTTTATCTAGAGATTGGTCAAAGGCCACATTAGAATCCCCTCCGAATATTATCATGCCCTCCAACAAGGGGAGAAGGACCGCTAACATTTCCTGGAAGAACTTCAGTTGTCCCTTATTGGGGGCATAGTATGAGATCAGTGAAATGATATGCCCATCAATAGTGCCCTTTACCAGAATGTACCTGCCTTCAGGGTCCCTGACATCCGAGAGTCACGTGAAGTTACAATTTTTAGAGAAAAGAATAGCTACTCCTTTTGATTTAGATTCAGCGTTGGCAAGGAAAAAGCTTGGAAAATAGGGGTGGAGGAAGTTGGGATTAAATCGAGCAGGGAAATGAGTTTCCTGGAGCAACAGGATATCTAAACTTAGGGATTTATAAAGATCACCGATCTTCTTGCGTTTTATGGGGGAGTTCAATCCCTGAACATTATGGGTAGCAACCCTACAAGGGAATTGTGGAAGGTCAGCCATCACGCATGGGGCAGAGGGTGTATCTATTTGGATGGTCACTCACCCTACCCATGGTTTTCCCATTATCCATGGAACCACATCTCGTCTTGAAGAGAGAGCCTTGAGCAGCATTCACTCTGGAAGAAAAGGGGAAAAAGTGAAGGAGAAGAGAGAAAGAGATCAGAAGAATGAAAAAGGCGACATTAAACATTGTGTACCATTCTTGGCAAATATGTAGCCCTGAAAAGGGCCCTTTTCTCCAACTAAGGGATTTGCGACCAAGGGGGGAGAAAAAGTAGAACCCCTTGGACACCCTTTGGCCTATACCAAAAAGTCTAGCTATTACCGCTAGAAAGCCCACCCCTGACCTACTAAACAAGGTCAATTAGATGGGCGGAGGCGCAAGTGGGCCATCACCCACCTAGAAGCCCTGTGAAATCAATTAACATGAACTATATAAAAAGACAACATATATTCCAAACTTGTAACAGGTCTTGAAACTGACCATAAACCCCAGAAGTCTCTAGTTTGGGGAGAGATAATTGTGAACCCCTCCAGCCCCTGCCTATGAAAACACCCCCCCCCAGAAGAAGGGAAAGGGTGGTCTCTACAGGACGAGACCCCTTACACAAAGACATGACCCCCTAGAACGTGGCATAAGGGACCTTAAAGAATGAAAGACCCCTTTGATCTGGTGCAACCTTTATTTTGACCCTATGGCATTAAAGCGTTTTTTTGTTTAAAACATACCATCGGCCTGAAAGGCAAAAACCTGTTAGCAGGATTACAGTGCATCAGGCTTAATTCCGGAGGATAAGCCAACAAGGTTTACCCTGAA
Organism: Glandirana rugosa; assembly: GCA_018402905.1. Taxonomy (NCBI): domain Eukaryota; kingdom Metazoa; phylum Chordata; class Amphibia; order Anura; family Ranidae; genus Glandirana; species Glandirana rugosa. The sequence goes on from BLSH010243112.1 coordinate 12,534, forward strand.
AGCAAAAGGGGGACATAAATCAACAGAAGCCCAAAATTAGAGTTTGGTTGAAAGTTATATTAGGACCTAGACCAAAAAGAAGAGATTGTGAAATTTGTGTTTCACTAGAGCAGAAGTCCTGCCAATTAAATTTTGAGTTGAATTTTATCAGAGATCTACTTCACGGGGGACCATTTTCTTTCGCTCGCTTCTGTTTGGCCTTCTTCCAGAGGGGGGTTCTTGTGCTAGTGGGCGACTGTCTCTTAGATGAACTGGTGTTGTTCGAGATGTCCATCTCGGATTCCTGAGAAATCAATTTAAGATGAAGGAGGAGCGTTTCACCTTTTTGTAGTGAAGAGAAGGCATATTCCCGATCTTTGTAAGAGAATTTGACAGCAAATGGAAAGGACCACTTATACTTGATTTCCTTATCCGTTAACACTGCTAGGAGGGGTTTCAGAGCTCTCCTTTTCTGTATTGTAGATGGGGCTAGGTCGGCAAAGATTTGAACGGGGTACCCTTTGCAGAGGATCTTGGCAGCATTTCTGGATTGCTTCATGACCCCTTCCTTTATGGCATAAAAATGAGGTTTGACGATTATGTCTCTCGGGATGCAATCTTTCCGTGGGGGCCCTAGAGCTCTGTGGGCCCTGTCAAGTTCTAAACGATGCTTAGGGGTGTCCGGTAGTAAGTTAGTTATCAAGTTTTGTATTGCATCAGGAATATCCTTGATCTCCTCTGGAAGGCCTCTCATTCTAAAGTTAACTCGTCTAGAACTATTTTCTAGGTCATCAATTCTTGAAAGGGCCGTATCTAATTGATCCTGCAGAGAGCCAATAAGATCAGAGTTCTGATTGGAGATGGCTGCAGTGGAGTACAGCTTGTTCTCAATTGCTTCTATACGGGTTCCCAGCATTTGGAAATCTGATTTGATCTCACCAGTGATAGTAGCAATCGTGTTTGCAAGACCCCTCTCAAGGAGAGAGGAGAATTTAAGGTAGAGATCTTCAACCTGTAATGAAATGTTAGGGCTAGGGGGGCAAGGTGATGCTGGAACCGGGCTTAAGGGTCCCAGTGGAGGAGATGAAAGTTCGCCCTGAAAATGGCCTAGTAGTGATTCTGTTGAGGAAGGTGACGGTAAGGGTAGCTGCAAGGAACCTCCCTGTGGTCCTGGAGTGAAAGTCAGTGAAGCAGGGGAGAGTACTTGCCTGGAATCAGGGCGTAATGAATGGCCTAGACTCTCCAGGTGAGGACCTTCAATGGCTCCTGAAGCTATGGCTGAAGCTGACGCCATCTTGGAACACCCCTGTAGGGAGGTCGCAGAGAAAAGTAGGCTTAGATCCTTCCTTGCGGTCGGTGTAGACATGCAGGGGAGAGGTTACCCTGTTGTAGGGGTCTGATCACCCATTCTATGGATGTATTGATGGGCTCTGGAGTCCAGACAGAAACGGAGAATAAGAAGAGTTGTCACAGACCAGCGTGAGGCTTTATAATGTGAGAATAGCGTCCGAGAGAGTTCAAGAGCATCTCTTCATTGATGATGAAAGTTTAGAGAACCTCCCATGGAGCTTGGGGGACCTTCCTGTGTCTCTGCAGGGAGAATCAAGGAGGTCGCCAAGTGTCTTTGTGCGTTGCAGAGCCTTTAGGCCTTAGTGGTGGCCATCTTGGTACACCCAATTATTACTGTTATAGCTGGGGTGTAACATTAGGGGCTCATGGAAGGACCTACCACACTGACCTTCTCCCCAGGAGTGATGGCCAGCTGTTCCTGATTAGGCTGGATGATCTGGCTCTCTTGGGTCCGCTGTGCTGGAACTGTTGAGCCTGTTAGGATGCCGCAGTGGCCATCTTGGAACACCCGCCCATCTCCACGATGTGGCTAGTGGGTAGGGAGGACTCCTGCGGCGCTTCTTAAATCTTTCCCTGGTCTGAGAGAGGCTTAGGGGGGGAAGGATAACCTGAAGCTGGCTCTCCCTGGCGTTGTCTCCGCTCGTTTAGAGCTTCATTAGCGGGCGATGGTGCGGAGCTCCGGATTAAGCGTCCATCCTGGAGCTTCCGCACATGCGCTCTTCTCAGTACCATTTTCTATATTCCTGTTGATCATTGCGCCCTATACTTGTACTGAACCCCCTATGTCTGCACGGGGGAACTAGAAAGACCCCTCCTGCTGATATGGACCACCAGCAATGGTGTATAGGCTAATCTCTTGGTAGACACAAATAATAAACAAAATTAGATAATTACAAAGTTTAAACATCATCCTTGCTCACCAATTCAGGCTTTGTCAGGTTAGTTCCTGTGGTTCTAGTAGTGTAGTTGTGGCTTGCTGGGATGGGTGTCCCATAGGAGCAGGCAGAGACATGGTCAGCAAACGGGTAAATGATTGGTCCAGGCAACAGGCAGAAATGTGGTCAATAAACAGATCAAGGTTAGTACAGGCAGCAGGCATAGACAGCAATGTACTGGTGTGGCAGTGATCAGGAAATCTGTTGATGGCTGCACTGGTCTGGTGACAGTAAGACACGTGTGATGGTGATCAGGAACACTGTTCTAGTGACAATGGGGACAAGCAAGCAAGAACACTTGCTGATTTACACTAGGTAAGGGGGTTAAAGCAGGTGGTGGGGAGGCAATATAATGCCTCCTCACTACATGTCAAATGCGCATTGAAGACCTATCCAGACATGGATAGTTCTTCAGAGAGCATTGCACATGTGAACAAGTCCTTATGGTATTTAGAAAGATTGCTGTGGAGGAGGCATGTCCTGCCAACTTCCGAGACGGACATGGTCTGAGGAGCTCTGGATCCTGGACCTACAAAGCGGCTATATAGAGCAGACGAGGCACGAGCATTGCACTCCTACGGGGGTGTAACTACCCCATCCGACAGCTCAGCAATGACAAAATGGGGTCCCTAGCGGGAGCTCCCACAAAAATTGACAGACTTCTTATCTCCGCTGCCCAGGAAGGAAATCCAAGATGGTGCTGAGTCAAGTATGCATGCCGAGCGACAGGAAGATTTGGCATATGACTCTGGCAGCTCTGCTTCATCTTTCTGTACTGCAATCTGTCTTCCACATCATGAGGGTGAGCTCTCCCCACCTGACAGCCCCACCACCAGGAGCCCAACTAAAACAAAGAAAGCAAGGGGCGTGGCCAAGCTATGGAGGAGTGAGGACTAGTCTTCCCTCAGCTCCGCTCCTACTGCAGCAGCTTTACAGTGGTGAAATTCGCTGCTACCAGCTCCAACATGTCCCAGCGCCAGCGGACGTCCTCGCAGCCACCAATGACATACCACACATGCCAGGGCTCACTGGTGAACTACTTCCGAGCCCTGACGGGCAGGGAAGGGAGGCTCGAAGATGACGCTGGAGCAGAAGGCATCACATCAGCGCATGGCTCCACACAGTCAGACAGCGACATTGCCGATTCCATCTCCGCGGCCGGTGAATGACTCCCCCCCCCCCCGCCTCCCCCAGGATCCATATCTTCTCAGGACCAGGGTACTGATGTGGCAGATTTGATGGAGGATGGAGACCTCAATGCCATGTATGGTCTCTCCCCACCAGAGAGGACCTGGAGCGTTTTACAGCAAGGATAGAAAAAGCATTCACCCAGGACATTGCACAGCTCAAAGCAGATACCGACCACCTGGGGGGCAGGGTGGAGACACTGGAAAACAGATTTGACAAAGTTGATCCCCACGATTCCAGGCTGCAGGATAAATATGTTGCCCAGGATAGGAGCCTGGAGGCCCTGATTTCTCAGCTGGGTGATATGGAAATCCGCAGTAGGAGAGCAAATATTTGCATCCGCGGTATCCAGAAGGCCACAGCATCCAATGACATCATTCCTACTCTGAATGGTATATTCATGGAAATCCTGGAGGTCCCAGCCATGGTCCCTGTTGAAATCGATCGGGCCCATAGGGCTCTCAGGTCGCTATCTCAGGATGTGGAGAATCCCATGGACATTATCTGCAAGCTCCATAAAAATACCCTGAAAGATCGCATTATGCAAAAAATGTGTAATAAGCCATACTTTGACTTTGATGGGGCCAAGCTGTTTTTCTATCAAGACCTCTCACAGCGCACCCTCATTCAGGGCAGGCCCTTACGCCCTTTACTGGCCGCTATTCAGGAGGCAGGCCTTACGTATAGCTGGGGCTTTCCCTTCAGCCTGCAAGTGATGAAGGAAGGCCGGTGAGTGACACTACCCAACAAGGATGATCTACCAAACTTTTTGTCTACCCTGGGACTTGGAGAAGTGGATTTCCCAGACTGGAGGGACTCCCTGGATCCCCCCCTTCCCTAGATGTGGTTGCCTGCACAAGGAAAACGTTATTCCAGGGTCCACAAATGCCATATTTCAGGCTCCTCCCCAGGCTCATCTACTCCCAGAGGCTGATGGCACCCTCTGTTGTTGTTCTGGATCTTCTGTATTCCTAGAGGGATTGTGTTGGCACTAACCATTCCAGATCTGCTCAGGACTGTTATTTCTGGTCCTGCTAGGCCCAGATGGACAATCACAGTTTGATAGTTTGCCCTAGACCTTAAAGGTTTGCCACTACTGTTCCCCTTATTCTCCTCTTGCCTCTAGTAAAAGACTGTGGCTATAGACTCTTTTCAACCACCTACTTACTTAATTGCATTAATTATAGATGCGATAGGTGGAACGGAGGCTCTGCGTTCCTCCTATGATAGTTACTGTTCCCCCAGTAGGCCTACCCAAATGTGGTATAGATCCAGTGTGGGATGGGGAGCTGTGACGCAGGGAGCACCACACTGTGGGGGAGTGCCCTGTGCTTGGCTTCCTATTACTTTCCAGGGTGGGCGGACTAACCCAAGCCTGCTGCACCTTTTTATTTTGCATGTGTTACTGCTCTTGGTTTTAATCCCCTCTCTTTCTTTCCTCCCTCTTTCTCTGTTCTGAACTATTTAGGGCTCTCTACCTGCTTCACCACTCACACCAGGATCATCACAGCTCCTTATGGTCCGATCGCATATCTAGGTAAATATGGCGTCTCTCAAGGTAACATCTTACAATGTTCAGGGCTTTTGCTCTCCACACAAGCAAAGTAAATTATGGGCAGAATTGAAAAGAATGGGGGCTCAGGTGCTGTTTTTACAGGAGTACCTGGCTGCCTCTGGTCTCCCGCCTCTGTCGGAGGAGCAGCGAATGGACCTAGAATCCCCTATCACGCTCACTGAAATAAAAATGACCATAAAATCTCTGCCCAACGGGAAGAGCCCTGGGCCCCACAGGTTTACTAAGGCATATTACAGTACTTTTCTCCCCTACCTAATCGGACCTATGTGTGGATTTTTTAATTCTATCGCTACCTGGAGCAAGCCCCCCTCTGAAGCTTTGCTAGCGTGTTCAACATGGATGTGAAAATTCTAGCAAAGATAATGGCAAACCGCCTGAAACACCTTGTACCTCACATTGTGCATCCAGACAAAACAGGATTTATTGCGGGGTGCGAAGCACGTGACAACTCCATTGGAGCCATCCACCTTGTCCACTGGGCCCGTACCCATCCGGAATCCGGCCCCTTGCTCATCTTATCCACAGATGCAGAGAAGGCCTTTGACTGGGTGGACTGGTCCTTCTTAAAGGTGGTCCTGGAAACCCTAGAGTTGGGGCCACATATGCTGACCTGGATCATGGCCCTATATTCAACTGCCAGTGCCTAGGTCAAGGTGAATGGCCTTTTTTCTTCCTGATTTCTGATTAGGAATGGCAAGAGGCAAGGGTTTCCCCTTTTGCACCTATTGTTCACACATGGAGCCATTGTTACGATTGATTCAGGCCAACCCAGACATTAAGGGGCTGAAGGTCGGCAAAGCGGAGCACAAACTTTCGGCCTATGCGGACAATGTGCTATTTCACGTCTCGGAGCCCTTGACCTCGCTGCCGAACCTTATGAAGGAACTTCAACAATTTGGGGCACTCTCCAATTTTAAAATCAATTATTCAAAGCCAGAGATCCTACTGATCACACTTCCTCCCTCACTAATGAGTAGACTACAGGCGGCGTTCCCTTTTAAATGGGCCAAATCCTCCATAAAATATCTGGGTATCCAACGCACAGACTAATTTGAATCTATGATAGTAACTAACCCTACCTACTGACAGAGGTTAGGAAAGACCTTCAAAATTGGACTAAGACTGCCTTTACTTGGTTGGGGGGGATAAACATTGTGAAGGTGAATATCCTACCAAGGGTGCTTTTCTACATGCAGATGTGCCAGTGTCCTTGCCAAGCACTTTAGTCTCAAAAATCAACAGTATGCTGACTGAATTTGTATGTGCAAAGAGACCCCGAATAGCTATGCGGGTGCTGAGGCATGCTAAAATAGATGGAGGCCTAGGTATACCAGATATCAGCAGATATTATAGGGCTATCATTCTCCAGCGAATACTTAATTGGTGTTTCCATACCCAATCTAGGCTCTGGGTGTCCCTGGAAAAATGCTTGGCGGGAAGAAACTTGGCCCCATGGCTATCTAAGGAGCACAGGAGCCTGTCAGATACTACATCTCCCTTAACGCCCCAGGCTCTTAAAGTCTGGGATCGAATCAATAGCTTACACTCCCGCCCCCCGATGTCCCCACTGGCCCCGCTTGGGGGCTTCAGATGATTCCCCCCTGGGGAACATACAGCTTTTTTTGGGAAATGGGTAGATGACTTCAATGTCAGCTGTGGTACATTCCTGGAGAACAGTAGACTCCCTACCCTTGCGGCCCTTAGGGCTTGCCATGATAGCTTCCCAATGGATTTTTGGTGATATATTCCCTTTCTCGCTACACAAGGCCGCTCTATGAGGGCTACCTCAATGCTCACACCCTTTAAAATGTCTGTTGCCGAAGAGCCTATTCCCCATATGACCTCAGACTTCTACCAATTATTGAGCTCTACCACATCTAAGACTAAACCTGTTTATATCATGGAATGGGAAACGGACCTGGGGATATAGTATTCGGAGGTGCAGCTGACCCACCTGTATCAGCTTACACACTCTAGCTCAATTGAGTTGAGAACCCAAGATATTATCACGTTGGTACAGGGTGCTGGCTGCGCTGTCACAGATATACCCCTCAATCTCTGACCACTGCTGGAGAGGCTGTGGGCAACATTGCACACTACTACACATATGGTGGGAGTGCCCGGTGGTCAGACCCTTCTGTTAGGCCATTCAAATGCCGATAAAGGAGATATTGAGCCTTGATATTCCTATCTCCCCACTGCACTCTCTCTTCCACATTTCTCCAATACCAATTACTCAATATATGAAGAGTGCTTTACTACACCTCTTGAATGCTGCAAAACGCCTGCTTCCAATTTACTGGAAACAGGTTCATGTTCAAAGCCAGCAGGAATGGGTTCAGAAGGTGAAGGAAATAAGGGAAGCGGAAGAGTCGGTGGCAACTTGTAGAGGTACAAGGGAACGCTTTAACACTATCTGTGCCTTATGGCTAGAGCATGCCTCTGACCCGGGGTATGTTTCATCTAGTCTGGATATTGCATTGTTGGAGCTCGCTGAACCTTCCCTTAGAGGACGCCTAGGAATATCCAGTTCCCCTGCTTAGATCTCCCATATGGACATGGATGGATCATTATATCTTCCTTGCTTCTATCCATGAGTTGCTAATTTCTGGTGTGAGCTTTCAACTATAACTCACGTTAGGTGCGTGCCTGGAGGAGAGGGCTCAACCTTCCTTCTTCCTCACTATACTTCTGTCTCTAACTCCCTTTTTTCTTACCCTCTTTTGTTGTTACCTTAACCAGTTAACAACCGCCCTATAGACAATTGACGTCTACAGAGCGGTTGCTTAATTCTTAATTCTCCCAGAATCGCGCCCCCTGGGGCGTGCACACGGGAACATCCGTGACCGTCGGGTCCGGGGGACCCGACTGATCACGGATCGTGGTGAATGGCCGCTGTGAGCGGCCTTTCACCACGTGATCGCGCCGTCAAATGAAGGCGTGATCACATGTAAACAAGCCGGCGGAAGCGCAGTAGGAGTGGAGAGAGGGGGGAGAGAGGACGTACTGCAGCGCTGTGGGCGATGTGCAATGCCCACATCGCTGCCTAGTGACACAATACACCCCCCATCATCCACTTACCACCAACCCACCACCCCCCAGCCACCCACCCAGCCATCATCAGCCACCCACCACCCACCCAGCCACCCACCCCCCACCCATCCTCACCCAATCCATCCTCACCCACCCACTCGTACCTACCTACCTACCTACCTACCTACCCACCCACCCACTCCTACCTAACCCACTCCTACCCACCCCCCACCCACCGAC
>BLSH010243112.1:83808-96593 GCA_018402905.1 Glandirana rugosa
GGCAGGGTGGTATATGACTCTAGAGAGGGCAAAAGCGGTGCTGGGGACCTCTGTTTGGGTCTGATGTGCAAGCGGAGTGTCAGGGCGAGATGAAGGGGAAGGCCTCAATATGGCGCCCGGTGTGCTTGTGAGGGCCTAGTCGAATAGTCTCTTCAGGGTGATCCCGGGCCCTGAGGGTTCCCAAGAGGCGATATAACGGGTTTAGTAGGGTAAGGCAGTCCGGGGATGGTGGTTTTTGGGGTTGTTGGTGGTCTGATTGCCGGGATGGCGATGGATCAGCTTACCCGGGAATGTCTTCTGTGCCTTGTGCTCCGGTCCCCTTTCCACTCTCTCTGACCTCCGAGCGGGATAGGAGGCTGCCTCTGTCCCTCTTTGGCAGGGGTGATGTCTCTGAAGAGTGGCCTTTAGAGAAGCGCTGTGCGTAGAAGCGAAAATTTTCTTTTACAGGCTGTTTTCTTCTCCTGGAAGAGCGGAGCTCTGAAGCCTGCGTCCGTCTTCCTCCGCTGCTGGCCACGCCCCCCTAGGCCTTCTTTATATATATGCGGTTTTACAGACGGAAATATACAGATTACCTGGCTCTTTTTGATCCAGATGGGAAACATTATGTGATGCTTACTCATAGAAATATTGCCTCACCTCTCCAGCTCCCCTCATCCCCCTTTCCTCTTTCTTCCCTTTCCAATTTCTGTTTCACCCCACTTGTTCCCCCTCTCTCTTTTTTACCCACCCCTACTCTCTCTTCTTTTTCTGGTAATAACGTTTTTGTTCAAGGAACCATTGTGATATACCTGCTATATGTGTAACTATTCTATTCTGGAATGACATGAGAGTTATATACGCCTTAACGTATGCATTGTTGTTCTCTTGAATCCTTCATTTCTCAATAAACACAAATTAAACAAAAAAAAAAAGAAAGAGTAATAACAGTGGAAGTACTGTTCCAGGGTTTGGTTAGTCCTCTCTGTCTGGCCGTTCGTCTGTGGGTGCTAGGCAGATGAGAATGACAGTTCAATCCCTAAGCCCGAGCATATAGCCTTCCAAGACGTGAATTGTACTCCACAATCGGATACTATATTGGCTGTGACTCCATGGAGACGGACAATTTCCTTGATGAAGGTCTCGACTGTTTCTGTAGCAGACGGGGTGCCCTTCATAGGTATGAAATGGGCCATTTTAGTGAGGCGATCCATGACCACAAAGATGGAGTTGAAGCCGGCAGAGGGAGGCAACTCGACTACAAAGTCTATGGATATGTGGGACCATGGGCACTCAGGAATGGGAAGTGGGTTTAGTAGACCCCAGGCTTTGGTTCTACTTGTCTTATTTTGAGCGCAGATTGGACAGGCACTGACATATCTCTTACAGTCCTCGTCAGCTGAGGGTCACCAAAAGGAGCGTGACAATAGTTAGTGTTTTGCGACTGCCAAAATGCCTGGCCAATTTGTGGTCATGACAAAGTTCAAAGATGGTCAGGCGTAGTTCTTCAGGAATGAAGACCCCGTCATGGTACCACCACAGCCCCTCTTTCATTATTAGTCGAGGGTCAGGTGGTGTGGTAAAGCTGGTTAGAGCTCGCCTGAGCCAAGATAACAGATCCTCCTGAGAAAATAAGAAGTTCTTGGAAGGGAGGATCTGGTATCTGGTGGGGCCGGATTTCCAGATTCGCAGAACATCCTGGTTAGAGTGTCCGGATTAGTATTCTTCGACACAGGCCTGTAAGTGATGTGTAGTTGATACCTTGAGGAAAAGAGTGCCCAGGGTGCCTGAGGAGATTTCAGTCTTTTTGCAGTCTGTAAGTACTCAAGGTTCTTGTGGTCGGTAAAGACCACGATAGGATGTGTGGCTCCCTCCAGCAAATACTGCCATTCCTCCAAGGCAGATTTGATTGCAAACAGCTCTCAATCCCCAACATCATAGTTGGTCTCTGGTGGCAAGAGCTTCCTGGAGAAAAAGGCAATGGGGTGAAGAGAAGCCTTGGGGCCTCATCTCTGGGACAGAACCACCCCTACCGCAGTCTCAGAGGCATCCACCTCTAGGATATAGGGCAAGACTGGGTCCAGATGTTTCAGAACAGGAGCAGAGGTGAATAGTCTTTTGAGCATCAGGAAGGCCTCTTGAGCCTCAGGAGTTCACTGGAAGAGGGAGTCTTGTTTCGTAAGCTGAGTGATGGGGCGATTACAGTGGAGAACCCCTTAATAAACTTCTGATAGAAGTTTGCAAAGCCTACAAACTGCTGGACCACATTCTTGTCCACTGGTGCGGGCCAATCCAGGATGGCAGAGACAGAAATGATGAGGCCCAAAAAAGGGATACTGGGGCATTCAAACATACTCCTGTCGGCCTTTGCGTATAGTCCATGTTGCCGTAAACGTTCTAAGAGGCACTTCCAGGATTGACGTGAAGATGAGAATATTGTCTAGATAGATTATAACAAACTGATCTAGGTAGTCTCGGAACATGTCATTTACCAGGTACTGGAAGGTGGCCGGGGCGTTGCAGAGCCCGAAGGGCATGACTGAATACTCGTAGTGGCCGAATCTTGTTCTGAAGGCCGTTTTCCATTTGTCACCCTCTTGGAATCAAATGAGGTTATATGCCCCACGGAGATCCAATTTGGAGAAGATGGTAGCAGCGCCCAGTTGCTGGAACAGCTCAGGTACCAAGGGTAAGAGGTAGCGTTTTTTTATTGTATTTTTGTTGAGTTCACAATAGTTTATACATGGCCTCAGGGACCGGTCCTTTTCCTCAACAAAGAATATTCTGGCAGGGGACATGGATGGCCGGATAAATCCTTTCTCCAGATTATCATCCAGATAGGCCTTGAGGGCCTTTAATTCTCCCTCGGAGTGTGGGTAAATCCTGCCAAAAGGCACTTCTGTACCTGGCAATAGCTTGATGAGCTTGTCTGCCCCCTTCTTACTAAACACATCCAGGAATTCATGATATGCCAGGGGAACTGCATTTCGGGTTTCCTGGTCAGTGTCAGGATCCAAACATAGGGCGGAGGAAGGAGACCCTGGGGTTGCTATAGGCAGTGGTGCCAGCAGTAGATGGATGTGAACAGAATATCACCTGTAGCCCAATTAATGTCAGGGCAGTGTGCCCGCAGCCATGGGAGGCCGAGAATGATGGGAAAGAGTGGGAACACAATGGCGTCCAGGAGTAGGTACTCTGAATGGCCAGTGACAGTCTTGGCAAGGAGAGGAATGGTTTCATGGGTAACTGTATCCGACTTGATGATTAATCTGTCGGCCAGGCTGATGACCATTTGGTGGGCCTTGGGTCTGAGGGGAATCTGGTGTTGTGCTGCGAAGGATAAGTCCACAAAGCAGCTGCAGGTGCTTGAGTCCAGAATGGCTGGGACTTGGATACTCCCATTGGGGAGTTGCAGAGACATGGAGAGCACCAGATGCGTTGCCTTGTCAGGCAGAGACAGGACCACTTCCTCGGGGGAGATGAGGCGCTTGGCTGGGCAAGACCTGACAAGATGCCCTGAACCTCCACAATACAGGCACAGGTTGTGGTTTAGACGCCTGTGTCTCTCTTCGGGGGGTGAGTGATGTGCGTGGGTGCTCAGTATGCATGAGCTCCGGCTGGCTTTCCACAGACCTTTCGGCCCTACATCCCACAGACGGTGGTCAACCTTGATGGCCAGGTTAACCAGAGCCTCAAGGGATTGGGGTGTCCCCACTTGGGCCAGTTCATCCTTAAGCAGCTCGGATAGGCCCAACTGGCATTGGTAGCAGAGGGCCACATCATTCCAAGCCATGTCTGCAGCCCAGCACCGAAACTCTGTGATGTAGTCTGCCGCCGTGCGGTGACCCTGCTGGAGTGCATGGAGAGCTGCCTCTGAGGTTGCGGCCTGGTGGGGGTCCTCATAGCGTAGTGCCATGGCCCAGAAGAAGAGGTTCAGATCAGCCATTTCAGAGGCTTTCTGTTCCAGTAGTCGGTGGGCCCACGCCTGGGGTTCATCAAGCAAGAGAGATATCACCAGTCCCACTATTGTAGCCTCCGAGGAGAAGGTGTGGGGTTGCAGTGCAAAGTACAGTTCACAGGCACTGCGAAAAGTCTGAAATTTCCTTTGCTCCCCAGAGAACCACTCGGGTAACGGCAACTCAGGTTCGGTAGGTAGGGTGATGACGGCACAGCCCGCAGACTGGTCAGGGCTTGGTGTGGCCGACATGGAAAGTTCCAGGACTTTACTTTTCATTCGGGTGTACCCCTCTTGTAAATCCTTCCCTGCTTGGGTGAGTCCAGTCAGGTGGGTACATAGATCCTTTGTTGGAGAGGGCCCTGCGCAGACTCCGACATGGCTGTCCGTTGCTGTCACGTACCTGGTGGTGGTGTCTGACTTATGCAGTGGGCAACCTCTCTTATGACCCTGATTTGGGAACCCCTGAAAGAGTAAACAGGAGGCTTGGGAGTGCAGGGAGGCACGAGGGTCGGACTGGGTCACTGGTGGTGATGTGCAGGTCCTTGGTGAGCTTGTGCAAGCAGAGGTGTAGTGGTGCAGGCCGGGTCGGTAACAGGCTGGCGTTGCAGTACAGAAGGGTCAGGCAGGAGGGTAGTCGGGCACAGGCAGAGTTTGTTAACAGGCGGGCGGCAAGGTACAAGGGAGCAAGCAGAAGGGTGGTCGTGGAAGCCGAGGTCAGTGCAGGCGGAGATCAAAGCAGGGTCAGAACAAGGCAGGCCACAGGAACAGATAATCAGGATATCAGATTGCTCAGGAACACACAAACACTGTAGAATGGACAGCACTGATTGCAGGGTACTGTGAGCTTAAATGGCCGCTGTGGCACCAATGTCACTGTGGTGCAAACACGCAAAGGCGCTTGCACACGCTACGTGTGCCCATGCATAGGCTTTCCAATGGCCCCAGATACTTACAGCATGCATTTTCACTGCTTAACATCCTTGTGGCCTCCTCCAATGGTGACAGGACAGTGCATGCATCCTTGATCATTAGCCACTGACATGGCAAAAAAAGCCAAGCTCCTCTGAGCTTGTCTTGGTGCCATGATCACAGAGGTACTCATTGATGGCCCTCTGCTGTGCATGCAGCCGCTGCAGCATTGCCAATGTTGCGTTCCATTTGGTGGGCATACCACAAATGAGGCGATTGTTGGGCAGGTTGAATTTCCGCTGGATGTCAGCCAGCCGGGCACTGGCATTCTATGAATGCCGGAAATGACCACGTACTTTTCTGGCCTTCCTCAGGATATCTGGTAAGCCTGGGTACCTGGTCAAAAAATGCTGCACCACCAAATTCAAGATGTGTGCCAAGCATGGAACATGTGTCAATTGTCCCAGTCGGAGGGCAGAGAGAAGGTTGGTGCCATTGTCGCATCCAACCATTCCTGGCTCAAGCTGCCATGGTGTCAACCACCTCTGACCCTGTCCCTGCAGAGCTGAAAGAATCTCTTCTCCAGTGTGGCTCTTGTCCTCAAGACTGACTAACTCAAGCACTAGTAACAGCAACAAGGTTGGAAGTAGCCACACTCAAACGATCCAATTTCCAAAAACGATTTTATTGCATCAAAGGGTGATATAGACAACGAACGAAAGGTCCAGCTGACGCGTTTCGCACCCTACAGTAGGTGCTTACTCATAGCTTGGGTCAAGCTATGAGTAAGCACCTACTGTAGGGTGCGAAAGCGTCAGCTGGACCTTTCGTTCGTTGTCTATATCACCCTTTGATGCAATAAAATCGTTTTTGGAAATTGGATCGTTTGAGTGCGGCTACTTCCAACCTTGTTGCTATTACTACTTGATTGCTTCATCAGCCTGCACCTGCCCTTGTGAGTCAGCACACCACGAGCTGTGTTACCCTCTGAGTGGTGAGCCTGCACTAACTCAAGCACTGCATGGCATCTTTTAGCCTGACTGCTTGCATAGCCCTTGAATGCTTAGGGAGCATTGAAGGTTCATAGGACAATTCTGCAGAAGAGGCCACAGACGTATTAGAAGAGGGAGTGGAGGAGATGGAGGTGTCAAAATCACCACCAGTTTTTTGGAGGCATGGTGGCGGAACTATTTCCATAACTGAAACCTGTCCTGCATCCTTCCCAGCTGCCAGCAGAGTTACCCAGTGCACCGTGAAGGAAAGGTAACGTCTATGACTGTGCCTGCTGGACAATGAGTCAGCAGTAATATGAACCCTGCTGCTGACTGCACTGTTCAACAAGGCCAAAACATTGCCTTCCACATGACGGTAGAGAGCTGGAATGGCCTTACGTGAATAGAAATGTCTTTTGGGACCCGCCACTGTGGGACAGCACATTCCACAAAGTCTACCAGCTGAAAAGGCAGCAGTTGGAGTGCTAGCAATTTAGCCAAGCTAGCATTGAGAGCATGTGGATGGCTGGGACAGTATTTCTTTTTATGGTTCAGCAACTGGAGTAGAGATATTTTCCTTCTGAATTCACCTGGTGGTGTACTGCTAGCAGATTGGCTGCAAGTACTAGTTGTGGCACACATTGCTACACATTCATGTACTGCTAGCAGATTGGCTGCAAGTACTAGTTGTGGCACACATTGCTACACATTCATTCCTCTCAGTGCAGGTTTTGGGGAGGATTGCAGGTATAGTAGGGGTTGAGATCCCAGATGAGGAGCAAGGAGAATTCCGCCTTGTTTTCTGGTGTGGGTTTTTCAGGTACTCTTGCCAACAGACTGCATGGTTGGTCGTCATATGTCTTGTCAAGACAGTAGTGCCCAAGCCGCTGGAGTCCTGGCCGCGCTTGACCCGCTTCAGACATAGATTGCAAATGGCAACGGTGTGATTTACTGCACATGTGCTGAAAAATGCCCACACCAAAGAAATTTTGGAAGTGGGTAGGGAGGCAGCAATGCCCTGCACCTGTGGAGCTCTGTGGTCTGATGCAATTGTGTAGCTGCCCTTAAGCTGGCCCCTGGAGGACATCCTGCCTTGTTGGAGTTGGGCCTCCTCCTCCTCACTTTCCTCCTCTCTTCTTTCCGGCACCCAAGCACAGTCTGTGTCCTCATCATCCCCTCCCTCCTCATCGCTGGAGCAAACTTGGCAGTATGCTGCAGCTGGGGAACATGACTGCTAGTTTATTGTCCTTTTATGGCACCCCCTATTTATAGGCTCACGCTACTCCCTTCCTCAACCTGGGAACCAACATCGAAGCCTTCAAACTGCTGCACCAGCATGTAACTGACACTATGTTCAAATAACTCAGGTGACTCCTCTGTGCATGATGGTGGGGCTACAGAAGGAGTAACTGTGGACAAGGATCCAGTGGAATAGGCCGCTTTGCCAGATGCATTGGAAGGCAAACTTGTAGGAGCCTGGGTGACAGAGGATGGGGAGGACGAGGACGGCTTTGTTATCCACTCCACCAACTCTTCTGCATGTTGTGGCTCAATAGCATGTCCAACAGCAGAAAAGGACTGTTCCAAACGGGAACATGCTGGACATATATTGGCTAAAGAGATGGGGGGCGGGACAAATGTAGGTGACTTCACTGAAGCAATATCCGGAATTAAGAAGCAGTGTATGCAGGGGAGGTATATGCAGGGAAAACAGTATTAAAACACACAGCAATGTAATGCAGCAATAAAATACAGGAACAGCAGCAAAGTTACAATTAGGTGATGAATATACTGATAATAAATACCATAATACATGTGTCCGCCGATCATATGGTGGAGACAACCGTGGAGACATGTAAGTGTAAACTAGGGAGACAAGAAGGTGTATCCTTTTTGTGATTGGGCGTGCGATTCACCTGTGCAGCACACGGTTCTGTTTGACATACCGTGTTTATGCACCATTCCCTATTTCTTTATACCCTCTAGCTATGTCTATTATATAGCGTTTCCCTGTTAAACCTGTCACCTACATATGCAATCTCACCCCCACTCGCATGTCTTTGTGTGAGGGAGTGTCGATCGCAGATAGTCTTTATATATTGAATCGAACTAGACTTTGGGTAACCTGTTCACACACTGCTAATGCACATTTCTTTTTATACATTTCCTCCTTTTTATTATTTACATATATGCAGTTCCTTTCTCCCCTTCCCCTCCCCCTTCACTCCGTGCAAATGTGTGTGTATGAGTATACACATTAGGGGTTTTATCATGTAATGCCTCCAAGGTATATACACCTTCTTGTCTCCCTAGTTTACACTTACATGTCTCCACGGTTGTCTCCACCATATGACCGGCGGACACATGTATTATGGTATTTATTATCAGTATATTCATCACCTAATTGTAACTTTGCTGCTGTTCCTGTATTTTATTGCTGCATTACATTGCTGTGTGTTTTAATACTGTTTTCCCTGCATATACCTCCCCTGCATACACTGCTTCTTAATTCCGGATATTTCTTCAGTGAAGTCACCTACATTTGTCCCGCCCCCCACCTCTTTAGCCAATATATGTCCAGCATGTTCCCGTTTGGAACAGTCCTTGCCTGAGGAAGAGGCGCGGCCTTACAGTCAGCTGGGCCGTTCGCCCAATGAAATGCGTTGCATAGCAGTGACGTCACTCGCCCTTGCCCTGTCTCCTGCGGTCTGAGCCTCGTCCTGGATATACAGCCGGCTTCACCATCTCTTCCATAGATGAACAGAGAGTTACCTCAGTGTCAGGAGACACATCCCCTGGTGCACAGAGCATATTGTGACGCCACTATGGACTGGATCCTTTGCTGAATATTCTTCTAAGTCTAGTGAGTGTTTTTAATCCCTCCTTGCAATAAATCTGTTTTTAATACTGCACTTAGAGGCGCCTCTCTTTCTTCCTTATCTTTCAGTTCTTTGAAGCCCGGTTCAGCTTCTTGGGAATTGGCTGCCTCCTCCTGGAGTACCTATGGACTTCCATCTCCACCTCACAAATTGTGTGATGTGGTAGGGACTCTATTTTACATATGTCTTTTTTCAGTTTCTTAAATTTGTTCATTTACATGTCATTTTTATTATGTATCATTCCTATGGTATACTGTAATATATATACGTACACCTACTGGGCTGATAGCGGTTGTGCGCGCATACCTGTTTTGTATGTATATATTTTAAGACATCACGTGTACTATATACCGTACACCGCCGAATGCACCGACATGTTAACATCCGCCTCCATAGGATTAAGGACTCTCCCCGACCATGCACCTGTTCTTGTGCGGTTGTCCATTCCCTCGAATGTAACAAAGCAAAGTAATTGGGAGCTTAATGAAGCCTTGCTTTCAGATCCAGAGGACTTGGTTAGCTTATCCTCCTCCATGACTCAATACTTTCTCGATAATGCATCGCCTGAACTATCTGCGGTAGTCCTGTGGAAAGCACATAAGGTGTATATGTGAGGAAGATTAATTGAGCTAGGAGCCAGGAAAAAGAAAATGCAGAAGCAGGGACTGGAAAACCTGCTTGAGCAGGTTGCTGTTCTTGAGAGAATACACACAATATCTCAATGTAAATCTGTACAGTCACAGTTAATTCAAAAGAGGGAGGAGGTTAAAGCAGCGCTAAATTTAGAAAATAAAAAAGAATGCAATTGGCCTCCCAAAAAATGTATGAATGGGGCAATAAACCAAATAAAACATTGGTAAATTCTATTAAAGAAAAAAAATCAGCTACCTTCATCGCAAAGGTTAGTACTAAGATTGGGGGGATAGCATATTCATCTCCACAAATAGCACAGGTATTCTGCAAATTTTACGAAGACCATTATAATGTAAAAGGGGGACTAGCAGATTTTTCATCAGAGGAAAAACGAATAAGGATTGTAAAATATCTAGAACAATCAAATCTACCTAGGTTACCGGAAGAGGCACTGTTTGCCCTTGAAAGGGACTTTAAAGAAGAGGAGTTTCATAAAGCTTTACCTTCTACACCATCAGGGAAAGCACCCGGACCTGATGGGTATACTACCCTGTATTATAAAAAAATTAAAGAAATACTTATCCCGCAATTAACCTCATATGCTAATTTAACAAAGGGCCCAGGGGACTTCAGACAGGAGACCCTTAAAGCTTATATAGCGGTACTGCCCAAACCTAATAAAGACTGGATGTTTTGCGGAAATTATTGTCCGATATCTTTGTTAAACACAGATATTAAATTATACACAAAGGTTTTAGAGGACAGACTCTATCCTCTGCTACCAGATCCCGACCAATCGGGCTTTGTCACAGGCCGTGAGGCCAGAGACAATTTGCTTCACACTCTTTCGATCATATCAAATGTCAGATATTGTTCCCAGCCCCCCCTGCTATTATCTTTAGATGCTGAAAAAGCATTTGACAGGGTGGACTGGGAATTCTTAATGCTGGCCTCGGACTCAATGGGAATTGGCCCCAAAATGCTTAGTAGAATAGCAGCATTATATAACTTCTCCACGGCACAGATAAGGATAAATGGAGTACTTAGCGACCCATTCACATTATATAATGGGACTCGTCAGGGGTGTCCCTTATCCCCATTACTTTTTGTTCTGTTCATAGAACCCTTCTTTCAAATAATTAGATCCACATCCGATATTCATGGAGTAAATATAAAGGGGAGAGAACATAAACTATCCGCATATGCGTACAATATTTTGTTCTTTGTTCAGCAACCCAGAATTTCCCTACCCAACTTGATGGCTGCTCTACAATTTTTTCATGATCTATCGAATTATAAAATCAACATGTTTAAATCCTAAAATTTGAAATATCACAATTTCAGACAAGGAGGCCATGAAACTTAAATCAGCTTTTCCTTTTTCATGACAGCCTGAAATTTTCAAATACCTGGGAGTAATCCTAACTGTTAATACGTCAGATTTATTTAGACAAAACTATCTTCCCTTATTAAAAAATATTAAGATAGATCTGACTAGATGGTCAGTAAAGTGCCATTCTTGGATGGGAAAAATAAACATAATTAAAATGGACATCTTATCCCGCATTTTGTTTCTTTTTCAGATGATCCCTTTGAGGGTTCCCATAGGTTTTTTTTCTACTTTACATTCACCATTATATATGGAAGGGTAAGTGGGCAAGAATTTCAAGAGATATCCTATATAGACCTAAAAGACTAGGAGGTTTAGCATTGCCTAACTTTAAG
This sequence comes from Glandirana rugosa, assembly GCA_018402905.1. NCBI lineage: Eukaryota > Metazoa > Chordata > Amphibia > Anura > Ranidae > Glandirana > Glandirana rugosa. Next base: position 94,881 of record BLSH010243112.1, read on the forward strand.
TTATATTACTATGCAGCAATATTAAAGAGAATTGCAGAATGGAAACAGGTGATAGATACAAAAAAAATATGGGTACAGAAAGAATCAGTTTTGGCAAATAGGGACCTGTCGGTAGTCCCCTGGCTGCCACGTAAGCATAGGGAGATGGCAGCATTTACATCTCCTCTGACAAGGTCCACACTATCCATATAGGACTCGTTACATCTACAACATGGCTGGAAGTATAATTTCCCACTAATGCCTCTCCTGGGTCATAGTTATTTCCTAACAGGATTGTTAGATAAAGGATTTAAGTGATAGTTCGGTAAGAGTCAGCCGCTGTTACATGAAATTATGGAGAAAAAACGGATTGAAAGCTATTCAATCTCTCTGCAGTAATGCTAGGGCTAATAAAATGGTTCAATGGAGATTTGCACAACTCTCTCATTATGTGCATAATCTCCCATGTCCGATTCACTCACTGACAGAGATAAATCAGATCGAAAGGGTTTTAAGTCTGGAAGCCCATCCTGCAAACTGTATATCTTTATTCTACAAAGCCCTCTTGGACCTTCAGAAACATGAATATCCAGGACATCTAGCTAAATGGGAGGAAGATTTGCATACACGTATAACTGAAGTACAAAATGATAAAATAATGCAGTTGGCACATGTGTCCTCCATTTCCTCCAAGACAGCGGAACTAAATTACAAACTCCTTATCCGCTGGTATTATACCCCAAACAAACTACATAAAATCTCACACGCGGCTTCACCGCTGTGTTGGAGGAAGTGTGGCGGCATGGCAACTCACGGACATATTTGGTGGAATTGCCCGCTCATACAGGAGTATTGGAGAAAGGTAGTGAAATAATCTTTACAATAAAGAAAAATGAATTGAGGCTGGACCCATGGGCCATACTGTTTCACTGTACAATGGAGTCAGTGAATAAATACAAGAATTTAATAATTCTGCATTTATTGAACGCAGCAAAATCCCTGATTCCGTTGTTATGGAGACAGCAGATGGCCCCATCCATAGCTCAATGGATACTAAAAGTAGATGAGATATTCTTAATGGAGGAATTAACTAGTGTAGCCAAGAACAGGGCTGCAGAACATTCAAATACCTGGGCATGCTGGCGTGAAATTAAACTAACAGATATGCTTACTAGCTTAAGAGGAAATTTTTTATTTACATAATAAAAATTTTAAAATGCCTGAATCAATAAAAAACTAAACGTATGAAACAGTATTAGAAAAATCACAAATGTTAGAGTTAGATAAAATGCTGCATAGGTGCAATTCTTTTTCTATTTTTGTTTTCTATTTCCTCCCCTCTTTTCTCCCATATTGCCTTTCAATTCTTTTATATAGAAAATGTATATCTTTGAAGACGTTATTAGAAAGTATTTCTGCTTATGAAAAGTGATTTGTAAGAATGGATGTTCTTTTGAGACGTACAATAAAAATGTATTAAAAAATAATGCACCGATATATAGTGTACACCCAATACGCTGTGTATGTATATATATATATATATATATATATATATATATATGTATATATATATATATATATATATATATCAGGTTGTATATATTCTAACACACCACGTCAAGTGTACTATATACCATATGTACATCTCGAATGCACTGATATATAGTGTACAATGTGCGTATATATATATATATATATATATATATATATATATATATATATATAATATAGTCA
>BLSH010243112.1:96603-108421 GCA_018402905.1 Glandirana rugosa
TATATATATTATGTTAAGGAAATCACATCACCTGATATATGTCGATTAAGTCACATATCATATATCGCAGGTATATAGTCCACTACACTAAAGGAATTGTATTATATATATATATATATATATATATATATACACACTAGGAAGGTATATACAGTATATCACAAAAGTGAGGACACCCCTAACATTTTTGTAAATATTTTATGATGTCTTTTCATGTGATAACACTGAAGAAATGACACTTTGCTACAATGTAAAATAGTGAGTGTACAGCTTGTATAATGGTGTAAATTAGCTGTCCCCTCAAAATAACCCAACACACAGCCATCAATGTCTAAACCGCTGGCAACAAAAGTGAGTACACCCCTAAGTGAAAATGTCCAAATTGGGACCATTTAGGCATTTTCCCTCCGGTCTCAGGTGTGAATGGGGAGCAGGTGTGTTACATTTGGTGTCATCGCTCTCATTCTCTCTACTGGTCACTGGAAGTTCAACATGGCACCTCATGGCAAAGAACCCTCTGAGGATCTGAAAAAAATAATTTTTGCTCTACATAAAGATGACCTAGGCTATAAGAAGATTGCCAAGACCCTGAAACTGAGCTGCAACACGGTGGCCAATACCATACAGTGGTTTAACAGGACAGGTTCCACTCGGAACAGGCCTCGCCATGGTCGACCAAAGAGGTTGAGTGCACATTCTCAGCGTCACATCCAGAGGTTGTCTTTGGGAAATTGATGTATGAGTGCTGCCAACATTGCTGCAGAGGTTGAAGGAGCGGGGGGTCAGCCTGTCAGTGCTCAGTCCATACGCCACACACTGCATCAAATTGGTGTGCATGTCTGTTGTCCCAGAAGAAAGCCTCTTCTAAAGATGATGCACAAGAAAGCCCGCAAACAGTTTGCTGAAGACAAGCAGATTAAGGACATGGATGTCCTGTGGTCTGATGAGACCGAGATAAATTTATTTGGTTCAGCTGGTGTCAAGCGTGTGTGGCAGCAACCAGTTATGGAGCACAAAGACAAGTGGGTCTTGCCTACAGTCAAGCATGGTGGTGGGAGTGTCATGGTCTGGGGCTGCATCAGTGCTGGTAGCACTGGAGAGCTACAGTTCATTGAGGGAACCATGAATGCCAACATGTACTGTGACATACTAAAGCAGAGCATGATCCCCTGCCTTCGGAGACTGGGCCACAAGGCAGTATTCCAACATGATAATGACCCCAAACACACCTCCAAGATGACCACTGCCTTGCTAAAGAAGCTTAAGGTGAAAGTGATGGACTGGCCAAGCATGTCTCCAGACCTAAACTCTATTGAGCATCCTGGGCCATCCTCAAATGGAAGGTGGAAGAGCGCAAAGTCTCTAACATCCACCAGCTTCGTGATGTCGTCATGGAGGAGTGGAAGAGGACTCCAGTGGCAACCTGTGAAGCTCTGGTGAACTCCATGCCCAAGAGGGTTTAGGCAGTGCTGGAAAATAATGGCAGCCATACAAAATATTGACACTTTGGGCCCAATTTTGACATTTTCATTTAGGGGTGTACTCATTTTTGTTGCCAGTGGTTTAGACATTAATCACTGTGTGTTGAGTTATTTTGAGGGGACAACTAATTTGCACTGTTATACAAGCTGTACACTCACTACTTTACAATGTAGCAAAGTGTAATTTCTTCAATGATGTCACATGAAAAGGTATAATAAAATGTTTACAAAAATGTGAGCGGTGTACTCACTTTTGTGAGATACTGCATATATTCTTGCACTGCCTGACAGTATACAGATAGCCCCTATCTATCTAGTAATGTTTGCAATGGCACGAACACACGGACGCCCGGCGTTCGACTCAAGCCGGGGGCTCATCAATAGCCTGGATCTCTAAGTCCATGCATACTTATATATATACATATATGCATATTGTACTTTATCTTCTCTATTATGCTTGTCATTGTATTTTTATAGATAATTTTGCACTCTAAAATACTCCTGAGGAGGCAGTTATTGTCGCAAAATATGTTGAGAGAGACGGATATACTCCATGTGATAAACCATAAGAATCAGCTTTTGATATCAATATATCATTATCCACTAAACAGAGAGCAGTTCTAGTGCCTTTGATTTGACTCAATATTGCATATGTTTTATTTGATTGTTGCAATAAAATAGTATTTTTACACTATTCATGTGTTGTTGTCCATACAAATACCATTAAAGTCCAAACAGCCTCTAAACTCAATCTTTTCATGTAATGATCCCAAGATGAAGGTACGTCTAGGTGTTATATCTATTGGCACTTAATCTACATGTGTGACTGAAAGGACTTATCTCTGGCAATAAATCAAAATAATATTCTACTTGTTACATGTAGTGTTTAATATGCTCCAAAATCATGTTGACATAAGACTAAAGCAAAAGGTGATGAAAAACTGTTGAAAATGTTCAGCAGATTTTTACCCAATTGTCAGAAAATTGCCTATTTAAATTGATAATAAAAAATTAAATTCTGGGTTACAAACGGTCGTGAAATGAGAAATATAACATTAAAGCTTTATATTTTTATTTCAAATGTTTTTATTAGTTTTAGCACAAATACAAAGGAACACATAGCACAACCACATAATAGTTCTAGATTTTGTGAAATTACTTGGCTGTATCTCACAGAAGCATTACATACCATCAACATGAAACTAGAATAGAAGCTACCTGCTAAATTCTTTAGTTTCCCATAGACACTACACGGCTAATGGCTGGTTCTTTTGTGTGGTCAAAATACCCGGACACCCCTAATGGGAACCTGCTGTGTCCAGGTATAGGTTACCCGTGCATGATCCAGGGAACTACTATATTATATCAACCCAAGTGCAATTCTGAGTGAGAATGAGTTGGGATGTGAAGGCTTAGTTAAGGAGGCTAGCTGGTTGAACTAACAGGGAAGGGGGAGATGGGGAGGGGGGAGAGGAGAGGAGAGGGTGTTCAGCCCGAACATTGCTTGTCTAACACTCAATTAAGAATACCTGTACACCTGGGGTTTTGTAGCCACATTTTCCAATTATAATCAAACTTGGGGCGAGTGAAAGAAGACGATGCTACAATATTTTCCATGGTGCACTGATGATTTAGTGCTTGGATAACCTCCTTATAGGAGGGGGGTCGGGGATTTCCAGTATTTTGTTATCACCGTCTTGGCAGTCAAGAAGAGGTGTAATGCTATTACTCGCCATTTTTTGGGACGTAAGTTAATATTTAAATGGAGGAGAGCTAACTCTGGGTTGGGTGTAATCACTTCCCCTGCAATTTCTGATTATACGGAGAAGATCTTGTTCCAGAATGATCTAATGGAAACGCACGCCCACAGTGTGTGGTATAGAATGCCTATCTTACCACAATTCCGCCAACAAAGGTTTGATTGAGACGGATACATTTTTGATAATTTGAAAGGGGTAAGGTACCAGAAATGTAATACCTTTTGGAAGTTCTCCCAGTGGTTCACACATTTAGTCGCAGCGTAGGTAGTGTTTATGGATTTCTTCCAAGAAGTTTCAGAAGGAGTCACACCCAGCTCCTTTTTCCCATTTGTGCATGGTGTGCATCTTCTCAAAACAATTATGGGAGGATAGAACCTTATAAAATAGTGTGATCCCTTTTATAGGACAGGAGCTCTCCGAGAGGAAGGTATGTACCTGTGTTGGGAGTTCTATATATACTGGGAGTAAATTCTTTCAGAGGAAGGAATATATTCTTAAATGTTGATATTGCAGGGTGTTGGGAAGTGAGGAACGTTGTTGAAGGTCTTCAAAGGAGCGAAGCTCTGTGCCCTGGTAAAACTCACTGAGATTAGTTATGCCATTACTTTCCCATATTTGGGTATAAATGTCTGGGATAAAGTGTAGGACCAAGACCGGGGTAGGAATTCTAGAACTGGAGTCCCCAGGGTCCATATGGAACAGGGTTTCCTTCCAGTATCTCAGGGACGTTTGAGCCATCGGGGTAGAGGTGGTGGGTAATGAGGCTCCCAACTTAAGAGCTATGAGGTTGGCCCGTAGATCTCCAGTGGGAACCTCCAGGGACTCCATTTGTGACCAGGGTTTGGCAGAAAGAGGGTTCCACCAGTGGCGAACCTGGTCCAGTACGCATGCCTTATAGTAAGTGGATATATTTGGTGCACCCATTCCTCCATTTGACCTATGCCTCATCAAGATCTTGTTTGCACATCTAGGGGCCTTCTTTTCCCATATAAATTGGTTAAGGATATTCTGCGTAGATATAAAAAACTTCTGGGGTATTGGGATTATTAGAGTGCGGAAAAGGTATAGGAGTTTAGGAATTGTTATCATTTTCAGGGTAGCTATTCTACCTGCTATGGAAAGACTTTGTGTCCTTAACTGAGATAGATGCTGCGGGAGGGAGTCTAAAAAGGCCACATCATTTTTATTATATAGTTGGGAGATAGAGGGGGTCAGGCTAATACCCAAATATGTTATCGCACTTGTCACCCAGACAAATGGGAAGTCTTGTATTCATTTATTTTTGGTGGCAGGCGGGATGCATATCCCTAGCAATTGTGATTTAGTAGCATTGAGTTTGTAATAGGAGATTGCGCTAAATTTTGTTAGGGTGGACTGTACTCCTAGGAGCAAAGTTAATGGGTTGGTCACTATGATCATGACATCGTCAGCAAAGAGGCTTATTTTTTGCTCCCTTCCAGGGAAGGAGGGACCATGGATGTTAGGGTGAGCTCTAATTGATTCTGCCAGTGGTTCCATAAGGAGCGTGAAAATAGTGGGAGATAAGGGGCCTGGTCCCATTGGTTATTCTAATTTGTTTAGATAATAGACCGGAGGTGAGCACTCTAGCAGAGGGGTTGGAATATAAGGCTAGGATAGCCGTTTGAATCCATCCTGATATTCCGAATTTCTGTAATACTTGCTTCAAGTATCCCCAGTGGACCCTGTCAAACGCATTCTCCGCATCCAAAAAGAGAAGCAGAGAAGGCGTCCGAGAGGCCTCCACCTGGGAGATGAGGTTTATTAGTCTGCGGGTTCCATCTCGGGCCTGACGGCCCGTGACAAAACCCACTTGGTCCGGGTGGACAAGTGAGGGTAGAATTTTTTGGAGTCTGGTGGCAAGAAGTTTGGCAAAGATTTTTATATCAGTATTAATCAGCGATATCGGCCTGTAATTGGCAGGTTTAAAAGAGTCCTTATTAGGTTTGGGTATGGTGACAATCACAGCCCTTAACATGTCTTGTGGGAAGGAGCCAGAGGAGGAGGAGGCTTCAAAGACCTCACATAAACGAGGAGAAATTTCAGATATTAAGAATTTATAGTACTAATTTGTAAACCCATCTTCACCTGGAGATTTTTGGTTGGGCAGGGTGTTAATGGCTGCTTCAACCTCTGAGGGGGTGATGGGCACAGAGATATCCTGAAGTTGTTCGGGGCTCAAACAGGGGAGTTTAACCTCCGATAGAAAGGCATTTATAGCCTCTACTGAGGGCTGTGGTGTAGAATTATCCTTAGTGAGGTCGTATAGGGACTGATAGTAATCCGCAAAGCCATCAGCTATATCCTTGGGGTTTATTAGCGTTTTGTTAGATATGGGGTGTGAAAGGGCATGGGTTTTTTTGCTTAGATTGCTGCTGTTTAACCCTTCTTGCTAGCCACGCTCCTGCTTTGTTATGTAGGCTATAGCTGTTGGCCTTGAGGAACTTAAAGTGGGTCTCATGCTTGAGCATAAGAAGCGAGCACAGTTTGTCGCGTTCTTGCTGAATTTCCTGGGTGAGATGTGGGGATGGGTTTTTCTTATTTATTTCCTCTTTCACAGTGATAATTTGTAAGGCTTCTTCTACCTGTCTCCTCCTCTGTCTCCTGATAATAGAGGAGAATTTAATAAATACTCCCCTCATATGTGCTTTATAAGCATTCCAAAGCATACATCTGCTCATATCTGGTACATCATTATGCAAAAAAACCTCTGTGTTCTTGCTGGATTAGTCGGGACCACTTCTTGTCTGCCAAGAGTTTGGAGTCAAGTCTCCACGGCGGCGGAGGGGTGTGACAGAGGGAATCCTCTATTTCCACCGTAAAAGGCGCGTGATCTGACCAAGAAATGGTTCCGATATCCGTTTTTAGGATATTTTGCAAAGCATATTTGGTAAGTAAGAAGAGATCTATCCGAGAGTACGAAGCATGTACTGTAGAGAGAAAGGTATAGTCCCTTTCATATCCGTGAAAACAACGCCACACATCATAAAGTTCATAGTCCCGAAGAAGGGGGCAATGGAGTGGGTGGCCTTCTGTTCTCAGTGGTGGAGTCCAAGGCAGGCTGAAGAACCGTATTAAAGTCACCCCCAGACCAGACCAGACACGTAGCTACACCAGGAAACCGAGACCAACCAAGTATATAACTTAAAAAGGTGAAATTTATGGAGGGGGAGACACCTGCTGGTGGCCACTGGAGCTGCAGCAACCAGCCCAGAGCAGCACAGTGCCACCAGTAGGTGAGCTCAATCCTGACAGCCGCTGGAGTGGACGATTCTCCTTTCGCCGCTTAGACATTGCCCCGGGTTCCTGCTGAGGCTGGGAAGTGTTGTCGGCTGATTCTTTCCCTTATCCCCGCTACTGTGCAGCTTTGATCGGCATAGAGAGAGCGGAGCTCAGTGAAACACGTCCGTCTTCACCGCTGGCTGGCCATGGCCCCTAGCTTTATATTTTTAAGCTTTAGTTAAAGTATAGAAGTGGTGTGTCCCAACTGAAAACACATCACTGAGAGATTCACTCTATCTCGGTTTGTGTTGGTGATCATTGACAAAAATTGATGCAAAATCACAAAAAGAAAAAAAGGGGAAATTGATCAAAAGGGACACATGTTCTTGTAATAATTTGTTTAAGAGGGAATTTTTTGTTTAGTCCAGAACAACCTGTAATGCTCTATTTGTAATAAAATTTAGAAGGCAACAATTTTGAGAATATACTAAGTAACTTAAAAGGGCAAGTACATTTTTGAAGTGAAATAAAATCACCCCACACAGATTTGCATGTATTTCATATTTTTTCTTCGGCTCTTGATAGATCTTTCAGCTAAATAATTCTAAAAGTAAACTAAATTGTAATTCAAAACAGCTTTTTTTTGCAAACAACATGATTCTCTGCAGATGGAGGAACTGTTCAAAATAAAGCTGTGTGTAGGATTTAAGAAGCAATAGAGGCTCCAACTTATTGGAAAAATAATTTGTGCTCAGGATGAACTTGGCAAAAGATAATATTTCATTATTATTCAGGTTAATCCACCCTGTGTAAAATTCCACACAATGGAGCTGTCTCATTCATTTTCTCATTATTATATTATTGCACTTTATTTCTAGAGAACAAAGAGCAGTGTGCATTTCATTCATCTTATGGGGTAAACACAAAACTTTTATTTAGTTGCATGGTAATATACCATGTTTTGTGGTACATATAGGACAATAAGGAATCCTGCAATGGGGAATCTATAGCCATAGGAAACAAAACAATTCATGAAAGTGGATTTCTAAAAGGTTGCCATGGGTTACCCTAGTCTAATATTCAATGCAATATGTCTTTTACCTCTCAGGCATTAAAGGGAACATCTTTAACAAAGCAAATGTCCTGTATAAGAATACTCAAATGAAGCTACTTTTGCTCACTCATTGAACTTGTTGGGTTCAATGCCCTGTGAAATGCAGGGCACTGAACCCAACGTTAATGAGCTTCACTGGAAATTATGTCACTGCCTTGAAACCAGTATGTCATAAATATTCACACAGTTACAGCTTATTGTGACAGGTTTGCTTTAAAAGCGTGTTTCAACTAATATCCATGATGACAATGCCTAGAAGGCAAATCCTCAAAGGTGTTTTGAGCACTCTTTAAACTTGTTTAAAAAGGCTTATGATAATAAAATCTAACAATTCAAAAGGTACAAACAGAGAGATTTGGTGAGAACCCCAGAAATATGAATTACCACAATACATCCTTTAAGAAAAGGCAGTTTGATTGGCAACTACTAAATAATTCAGTATTAGAATCTTCTTTGTCGGCAATTTAGTAACTCTACTGGCTACATGACCAAGTGGGAGCTATTTGCAGGAAAAAATACATAATGCAAAATGACAGATTGGTTGCCAGCATTCTCTGCTTGCAATTAAACTGTTGTCAGTATTACTGCAAGCAATACAAAATGCAGGATGGCTGAATGGTAGTCTTCCTGCTGGCAATTTAAAAAGAGGCAGTGCACCTACAGGTAATACATAATACAGGATGAAGGAGTTCATGGCAGTCTTCTCTGTTACCTACTTGGAAAATGAACTAAACCAATGACTGACAACAAGTTAAGCATTGTTTAAAGCAAATTAGAATGCAGGATACCCCTGTGGGTGGCAGTCTATTTTGTTCACAGTATGACAAGAGTAAACATCATGGTGGCAAGCCACTAAAAATGCAGGGTCTAATGCAGGGGTGCATTGTGCATTAATCAGTACTACCACTTTAAAATAACATAATAAATACACATATGTATACACATACACACAGGTATATATATATATACACATGCATACACACAGTAGCTAACAAAAGTGAGTACATCCATCACATTTTTGTAAATATTTTATTATATCTTTTCATGTGATGGCACAGTGGTGTAGTGGTTAGCACTTTCGCCTAGCAGTAAAAAGGTCGCTGGTTTGAATCCCAAGCACGACACTACCTGCCTGGAGTTTGCATGTTCTCCCTGTCCCTGCGTGGGTTTCCTCCGGGTATTCCGGTTTCCTCCCACACTCCAAGACACGCTGGTAGGTTAATTGGATCATGTGATGGATTTTCTGGAAGCGATACCTTTCGGAAGGGGGTGTGTCCAAATTGCTGGAGCAGTATTCCAGGGAGATAGGGCCTGAAGAGGATAGGAAATGTCCTATTCTGAAGAGGCCCTTATTGGTCCACCATCCAAAGGCACAGATATCCTGACCCAGAGGAAATCGCTGGTTGTTGAAGACATGTTGCAGGGGGCATATACTTGAGGCTAAGTTTGTAGAACCAAAAAGCGAATTGCATAGGGCCATCGAGTGGGAGAGCGCGGGGTACAGGATCGGTGGTCTCGATTTGGGGGAAGACCATACCAGTCTATAGTATTGAAAGGGACCTCCTGTCTCTCTATCCCAACCCAGTCTGGTCTATTTCTCTACGCATGGATAATTGAAAATTGAGCCAGTTGGGCTGCTTGATAATATCTCCAAAAGTTCAAAAGCCCCAAACCACCTTGGTTGCGACGTCTCATGAGGACATCTAAAGCCCTTAGCACCCCAAATTAACTTCTTGATCTGGGATTGCAGTTTGAGAAAGTGAGATTTTTGGATAGGGATGGGGAGGGATCTAAACAAGTATAAAATCCTTGGTGAGAGGGTCATCTTGACCAAGTTCACCCTCCCCAGCCAGGAAAGGCTGAGCCTCTCCCAAGTGGCGAGGTCTTCAGTGCATTGTTTGAATATAGGGGGGTAATTGATGTTATATAGTTGTTCTATGCCAGTCACTTTAGATTTGAAATTTATGCCCCTAGAACACCTGTTGGTGCTCCCTGCATGTTTGGCCTCTATATGTGGCCAGGCTGTGTAAAAGTGTCACACATGTGGTATTGTCATACTTGGAAGGAGTAGCAGAATATATTTTGGGGTGTAATTTTTGCTATGTACATGCTGTGTTTTAGAAATATTGTATACATTTACAACATTGTGTAAAAAAATTTAAAAAATGTTTTAATTTTCTTTCCACATTTTCCAAAAACTTGGGGAAAAAATGACATGTTCAAAAGACTAATTTTGCCTCATAGAATATATGTTGGGGTGTTTGCTTTCCAAAATGGGGTCATTTTTTGATGCTCCAGGACCTTCAAAAGTGCAAAAGGGAGTCAAGAAATGAGATGTGTAATTTATGCTCCTAAAATGCCTGATGGTGCTCCCTGCATGCCCTGCTCGTTATGTGGTCAGGCTGTGAAATGTCCCACACATGTGGTATCGCCATACTCAGGAGGAGTAGTAGAATGTGTTTTGGGGTGTAATTTGTGGTATGCATATGCTGGGTGCGAAAAATAACCTGTTAATATGACAATTATGTGAAAAAAAAAAAGAAAAAAATGTTCAATTTGCAAAGAATTGTGGGGAGAAAAATCACAACTTCAAAAAACTTGCCATGCCTCTTACTAAATACTTTTGACTGTCTACCTTCCAAAAAAGGATAATTTGGGGGGTATTTGTATTTCCCTGGCTTAAGGTTTCAAGAAATGAGAAAGGCCATCAATACATCAGATGTGATCAATTTCAGTGATTGGAACCATAGATTGTAGACTCTATAACTTTCACAAAGATCAAATAATATACACTTATTTGGGTTATCTTTCACCAAAAATATGTAGAAGTATATATTTTGGCCAAAATGTATAAAGAAAAATTAATAATTTGCAAAAGAAACATGAAAAATGCATTTTTTTTAACAAAATGTTTGGTCTTTTTCCATTTATAGCGCAAAAAATAAAGACCCCAATGGTGATTAAATACCACCAAAAGAAAGCTTTATTTGTGTGGAAAAAAAGGACAAAAAAATCATATGGGTATAGTGTAGTATGACTGAGTAATTGTCATTCAAAATGTGGGAGCACTGAAAGCTGAAAATTGGTCTGGTTAGGAAGGGGGTTTAAGTGCCCATTGGTCAAGTGGTTAAAAAAGTACAGTTTGCTACTTTCTCTTTTTCTGTCCTCAACAGATAAATAATTGTTTCATTGTGTCCTGCGTTCTGTATGACAGCGTCTGGTTCATTAGCCATTTGGTAAATAATAATGCTCTAATGTAGGAAGCCAAAGTGTTGGCATACCTTTACCAGTGGTTAACCATTAAGGGTTTTTCTCATAAAAAAAAAAAGAAACAACTATTGCATTGACTTTTTTTGACAGCTTAGGAAACTTCAGCAGCTGCACTTTGAATTGAGAAGGTCATTTTTAATAGCATAAACTTACTACATGACTTGAGTAGTAATTATACATGTTATATTATTTTTTTTTCTAAAAAAAATTGAAGTTTTCCTTTATATTTTTTCAATATCCCTGTTTGTCAGGGATTTGTTTCTTTCACTGCAACAAGTCTTTGTGCAGCCAACAGTCTAATCCCTTTTTGCAGGTTAGTAGCCTGGGGGTGGGGGGCAATGCCTTCCTTACTGATGCTTTTACTTCGATTGTCAGTCCTTCTTCAGATGTCTTAAAGCTGAAGACTCCTTGACTTCCTGTATTTATCACTGCCAGTTTTCTGCTTACTGTTGTGAACCACAAATTGTCACTTCATCCTTGTAGTTAGCCATCATCAAGGTAAGAAATGTCTTTTAGTTATTTTTTTTTTCTTTCAGGCATATAGAAAGCTGATTAATGTGCTCTGGCCATTAAGCCCCTCAAATCTGCATGTACCATTTGCACCCTAAATTTGGCCTGTGGTGTTTATGTCTTAGAAGGCAAAGCCCTGTATGAATGCTACTTTTCCTGTCCTCAACTCTTGGTGACGAGATAACAAACTTCTCCCAATTAACCGTACTCTTACTAGATTCCTGTCAACTGACCAAGACACTTCCTTTTTTTATCTGAAACGGTCACATCTTGTAGAAACGTGTGCCACTCACCTTTGTATTACCTTGTTTCAAAGAAATAATGAACGGATTTTTCACATTGTTCAAGAACCAGTAACAGTAGAAAGAGGGACCGACGAACTTTTTTCATCGTAAGTATGTCCCGAAACGGAAGATTCTGTATTTGTGGTGTCCGGTTTAAAT
>BLSH010243112.1:115105-129934 GCA_018402905.1 Glandirana rugosa
ACTGCTATAGAGAGCAAGCACAGGTACTGAGGGACCGCTTTGAGGAGAAAGGCTATAAACGAGAACATCTAGATGCGGTTATTCAGGCAGTGGCTGAGGTCCCAAGGGAATCTCTACTGTCTGAAAATGCCAACAAGGAGTCCCGAACCAACTCACATGAATATGGCTTCATTACCGGATATCATGAGCAACATCAACAGGTTGAAGCCATATTCAGAAAACATTGGCACGTGTTACAAATGGATACTCTGCTGGGCCCTACCTTGCCACAAAGACCCAGATTTATATATCGGAAGGGCACCAACATAGGGGATAGAGTCGTACGGAAGGTGCTGGATCCCCCCACAAAACCTGCGACTTTCTGGGACCAAAAGGGATTCTATTCCTGTCGCAAATGTAGGGCATGTAGAGAGGTGAGGACCCCTATGAGAGGTTTGAAGTCCTTTGTGTCCGATGTGAATGGAGTAGAGTTTAAGATTAAGGACTTCATCACATGCAACACAACGCATGTGGTATATGCCCTTAAGTGTCCCTGTGGTCTCCTCTACATAGGAAGAACCAAACGCCCTCTTAGGGTAAGGATAGCAGAACATATTACAAACATCAAATTGGGTTTTAGGGACCACAATGTATCCCTACACTTTCTACAGGCCCATAACCGTGACCCCATAGGACTTAAATTTTGGGGAGTGGAACATGTGGTCTCACCTTGGAGGGGTTCCAACCGTGTACGGGATCTGTCCATACGTGAGACCCGTTGGATCTTTATGACCGATTCGCTCACGCCTAAAGGCTTGAATGTCGAATTAGACATCAATTGTTTCATTAACGACTATTAAAATATGAAGAGGCAATTTTATTAATTTTAAAAAAATGCCTAGAAGTTTTTGCCATATGTAATCTCCCATTCTAATTAGAAAAAAAAAAATTTATGTTTATTTCCATTTGGATCATAATTTTAATTTTAATTTTAATTTTATTTGGTTTTGGAAGCAACTATTGACTTCAGATATGCATTTGGTTAGTCCCATCACAGGATGGACCGAGGTATATCATATTTGATGAATTGTTGAATAACTATATGAACTGTCTTTGGGAACGTATATACTTTGTATGTGATGTTCATTTATGTGTTATATGAGAGAAGCCGTCTAAGATGGTGTCATCCGACTCTAGGCAGCGGGTTTGAATTGATCTCATTGATCGACTTATGCGGCTCACATATTTGCATGTATTTTATCTCCAGTGGAGTAAGACAAAAATGAGAATTACCGTTAGTCTCATTCCCATAAAAGATTGGTAATTATGGTCTTTATAGTCCCTAAAGCCAATTTGAAGTAATGAGCAAAAAAGTTGTTATGACAATCATCGTACGTATTCTGAGACTGAACGAGTTCTTTCAGACATGAGCTGCTCCGTATGTGGTATGCGTTGCCTGGAGACGGGTTGACGCTAAGATCAGGGGGCGGTCTCAAAGCTTTCCTTATCCGCTATAAAAACTGTTGTGTCGCGCCGCTCAGCCACGCCCTCAGACGAAGTCGGATGTGACGAAACGCGTCAGGCCGGGCCGAGCGACGCAACAGCGGAAGTGATCTGCCGACCCTCGCACGAACACCCTCAGTAGCGGAACGGGCGGGTACCGAACTGTTAAGGAGGACATGTAGTGAGAGGCGGCAATGAAATTATGCGCTTGTATCCCTTCCACCATGTGAGTGATACTTTAAGAATTTTAATTAGATATTTTCAATAAAACGGTTTTACGCTATGAAGGTGTCTCCACTCCCTTCTTGTTTATATACATCCCTTTGACCTAACGAGGAACATATCAGAGGAAAGGATCGGATTGTCCCAGAAGTGGATGGAGGGATCACCTTATACCTATATCTGCATAGCGTTTGGAGCTCAATGCGAATATCTCACCAGGTTCTGGTGAGTGCATCCCCATAAGGGGACTCCTATTTACTCTCACGAGGTGATATCTTGTTGGTGGAGGGTTGAACATCCACAAGCGAACTGAACTATATCAGAAGAAGTTTGTTTCGTTTTGAGTGCTTATGATTAGTCTTTGAAGCGCTGCTGTAGGAGTACCTTTCTTTGCTCCTTTGTATATTTAGTATTAGAACGTCTTGTTACTGGCTTTTCCAGCAGCTGCTCAATATCGTGCATTTAAAGGAGACAGTGTCTGTTTGGCGCTGAGCAGAGACTTTCGTTTTGGGACATTTGTACATAATTTACTCTGTTATTTGATTTCTTTAGAACAGTTTCTATTTCTATACCTTCTAGTTTATTCAAAATCTTGATATTATATGCAAATATTTTAATTGTATTTTAAAAGTTACATTTTGCATGTGCAACTTAAAAAGATAAATACATGTACAGTTTAGTTGGCATAAAGCTTGTTTGAAAATTGCAGCTATCAGAGTGTGCATGCGCGGAGTGTCCACGGCAGCTGTGTAAGCCAGGAGCTCCGATCCTCCCCAGCCTTTCGGAGCCTTTGTAGCAAGCAGCGGAGCTCGGCTTACCCGCTCAAGAGGTGGGGGAGCGGGGGACAGCCACGGGAGCAGTCCAGGAATGGTGGGGAGCTACGAACCTCAATGTGATTCCCGCACCCGGCCTCGTCCACCAAATTGAGGCAGCGGCTTGGGCCTACTCGTCCAGCCGCTCGCAGCGACCTCACACTGCAGGAGGGCTGAGTCATTAGAGGTTGTGGAGGAACTTAAAAGGGGACACTCTTGGCATATAAAGCATTCGGGTATATCACCTGAAATAAAAGGATTCCCTAGCCTGGTCAGGTTTGGTGAGTGACGACTGGGGCAGGAGCCAATAATTGAGCCTGAGGCTTGGGCCTATTCTTGAAATATAATACAGAGATTGACTCTTGGATATTCATAAGACTACTCCTTTATACACAGAGACTGCTGGGTCTCCTCCTAATTCATAAGGAGCGGATCCTCCTTAATCTACAGTATTATTTTGGGTGTTTTCACATTCATCTACAAACTTGCTTTTACGCTAACCCCATCTCTTCCAACTTTGATCTCTTTGAAGTAGGGGTCGCTTCTAGCTACCCTTTTTGGAAAACATTCTACTCCTAGGATCATGCAGTCGGGAGCAGTCAGACGGGACCTCTCCCGCCAGCCAGGTTTTGACACCCCAGCCCCAAAGGGCCCACAGGGGTCCAAAGGTCCCCAGTCAACCACAGGGGTCTGCGAGGAGATGGATGGCGGGTCAGATGGGGGCTCTCATGTACTATCTTCCCTTTGGCCCAGATCCTTTCCCCAGCTTCTACAATTTCGCTATTTGAGCCGACATTAGACGAACTTATTACTACACCGTTTAAAGAGCACAGTCCTGGTAACCCACAATTGGACCCGTCCAGCCCCCAAGCTTTAATACCTCACTCGGACTTTCAGATGATGATGGAGGTTTTTTCTAAAATGCTCTCTAAGGGCCTGGCCCAAACAGCCACTCAAATTACCTCTGTTATCCAGGCTGGCCTTCAGGGCTTGGGGACTAGGATAGATGCAATAGAGCAGAAGACAGACCAATCTGTTTCTAGAATCAATCAGAACACAGCACGTATTCAGGATCTTCAGGACCAACTGGAATCAGCCCTTTCTAAAATAGACGATCTGGAAAATCGCTCTAGACGCTATAACTTCCGAATCCGGGGAATTCCTGAGGCTATCACCTACGTTCTTGCGGTCGTGAGCGACTTTATTAAAGAAATCATCCCAGGCATCCCGGAGCACCGCCTGGAACTAGACAGGGTTCACAGAGCACTTCAGCCCCCGAGGTCTGATGGCCTACCTAGAGACATTGTGGTGAAACCCCACTTTTATGGAGAAAAGGAAGAGATCATGAAGGCCTCCAGATCCACCCCCAGCCTTTCTATCCAAGGTCACTCTCTCCAAGTCTTCGCTGATTTATTACCCACTACTATACAGAAAATAAGAACTCTGAAGCCTCTACTAGAAATTCTCACTAAGTCGTCCATCAAATATTGGTGGTCCTTCCCTTTTCGTCTGGCTTTTATTTTCAAAAGCAAGAAATTTGGCTTCTCTTCATTCCAAGAAGGGGAACAGCTGTTGGTCAAACTCAATCTCATCTCCTTGGAAATCCACTTCATCTTCACATCATAAGAACGTGGGTCCCTCTAAGAGACCCTCGCCTCAGAGCCCTGTTCTTCCAATGTGGCGGAAGCAGCAACAGAAGAGAGCCAAGGACTTCCATCCTCCCTGATTTTTGAACTTTGTCCCTCTCTTTTGGTGCTCAATTTTTTCAAGGACTTTCGAATCCCAGTGCTCCACACTGTGGGTCGCTACTTATTGGTTGTCTACTGTCCCTTAAATGTGTAAATTATTTTTTTATTTTTTATATGGGCGGTTTGGGGGTGGTTTCCCTCCTCGTCTCCTCCCGGGCTTGTTCCTCTCTGGGGGAGGGGGGGAGGCCATCTGTAGGCTGCCCATTTTTGTCCCGCGCACCTTGTTGCGGGTTTTCTGTGATGAGTTTTACTTGTTTTGATGATTCCTCCTAGACTTGATTGATCCTTAAGTCAGGGAACTGGAGGAGACCCTTTAGCGGGTCCCGAAGGGTCCATTCAGGTGACCCCAGCCTTACCAGTCGGGGGCTTCCTGGGAGGTTTGTGGTTATATTCTTATTACTAGATATTTTTGTACTTTCAGGGTAAGCCACCAGTTTTATTCCCGTTTTGGTTCCAAAGAAGCGGCCGGGAAGGAGGTCATGCTCCTCCCTCTGACTTTGGGATATTTTTGATGGTATTCCCTTGGTCAGATGTAGTTCTGCTGTTTGGGCAGACACATTATTTCTTTTTCCTGATGGTGGGGGTGTCCTCTAGTCCCCTCACTTTTAGGAACCCCCCGGGGGGGGGGGTTTGTGGCTAGGCTTTGCCGCTCCCCTCCTTTGTTTGTTTTTTTTGTCTCTTCTCGTTCTCTTCTGTTCTATCCTCTCCTTACCTCTCTGCTTTTATCTTCTCTTTTCAGACACCAGGGAAGTCTCCTTCGTAGAGGGCCCCCATGGGCCATCCCCATATTTGCTTGGTTTGACAGGTCCTTCTTCCTCCCTCTTACGAGTCAGGTGAGTCTCCGGTTAGTGTTGCATGAAGATCGACCCTCACAAAGTTACCATGTCCGCTAATCCTTCATCTTTTTTGAGAGTGGCATCGCATAACGTACACGGCCTTAATTCCCCCATGAAATGGAAAAAATACTTCAATTTAGCCCGTTCCCAACATCTAGACATACTCATGCTTCAAGAAACCCACTTCCCAGAGCATTATGTTCCTAAGTACACACACTCCACTCCACAGTTCTTTCTGGCAAACGCTCCAGATAAGACGAGAGGTGTGGGAATCTTTTTCACTAAGCACCAAGCCTTTACCCTCATGAAAGAAATTAAAGACCCAGAGGGGAGGTTTATTCTTTTGAAAGGGACCCTAGGGGGGTGACGTATTCTCTCTTATCATACTACGCACCGAATCTCGGGCAAGCTAAATTTCTTCATGGGTCGTTTAATCTTATCCTGCCCCATCTCGAGGGGAATGTTATATTGGGAGGGGACTCTAATTTGGCCCTTGACCCCATGCTCGACAAGTCGGGCTCAGGAGCACCTCGCCTAATTCGGCCTCTGAAATATAGCCTTAAGCTCGCTAGACTACTTTTCTCATTAGGTTTCATAGATATTTGGAGGGAACTAAATCCCAGGGTGAGGGACTACACTCATTACTCAGCCCCACATAAGATTATGGCGAGAATAGATCACATTTTTGTCCCAGCCTCTATATCCTCTTTGGTTCTCAAATCCTCCATTAAGGAGTCTCCTCTGTGGGATCATTCACTGGTAATAATACATATCAAAGTTGAGCCAGGTGGGGCGAGGAACCTCCAATGGCACTTAAATGAATCCCTCCTGAATAACCCAGTACATTGTGTAATGTTAGAGAAAGAACTCAAGGACTACTTCCTCAGGAATGATAATGGGGAAATCTCACCCCCAATACTGTGGGCAGCTCATAAAGGGGTTATGAGGGGAAAGCTCATCCAATTATCAGCCAGGTTAAAAAGGGAGAGGAGGATAGATATAGAGAAACTGGAACGTGACTTTCAAGAGCTGGCTAGGACTCATAAGAAGAATCTGACTCACCGCTCTTGGGCTCAACTGGAAGCGGGGAAAGTAGCCTTAAATCTCGCTCTTACTACCAACGCTGAGAAACAAATTCAATGGTCTATAGCTCACCAGTATTTGCAAAGAGATCACATAGGTCCCAGGTTGGCTGGCAGATCTTATCTTTCTGAAAACAACTACTACTGCATTAGGGCCAGGTTCCTGTTGGTGCTCTTAGGGAGAGTTGAACAAGAATCTGTCCCTCTAAGCAACAGCTGGAAACTCTCCCTTTAGAACTAGGAGATGATTTTTGAACAATAATGTGTCACTTACAGCAAACAGCTGGCCCTATAGGAGTAGGCAATGGTTTTTGAACAAGAATCTGTCCCTCTAAGCAGAAGCCTCTACCTAGTGCAGTCAGATCGCTCAAAGCAGCAGTATGTGAAATCTCAAATTACTCCCACAATCTGATCGTTGTGTACGATCCCACAATCTGATTGTTGTGTACGAACGTAACGATCGTTGTGTTAGGCAGGGTTTGATCTTCTCTTACAGTTTTTCGTTTCTCTTTTTTTGGTTATGTTATGTTATAAGTCCATATGGAATTCCTGTACGAGGCTAGGGCTCGCGGAACATGGGCTCGGTCACAGTTTTCTCCCAGATGGGGTACTGAGCTTATGGGGGTTCTGCTTTGCCTTCAGGTGGAGGATCACCATGGATAATGGGACTCTTCTAGGCGTAAACTAAGTAAAGTCTACCTATCTGCACTTATCCATATAATGCATTATGACATTTGGAATGTTTGAATACCATTTGTACTTCATATGTTCTTTTTTCCTGTACTTATTAACAAAATACCAATAAAAAATATTTAACTTAAAATAACTCTGGGGTGTCTTCATGGTAGTTGGATACATCTATAGGCAATCTATTCTTGATTATCCTATTTCATTGTGGCAGCCTAATAAAAATATATCTTTACCACATAGAGCTATCTTTAGTCATGCCATATTCTATATATTCTATATATATGCTCTAGTTAGACTATGAGTTGATGATCACTTTCTTCCTTTATTAAAAATATGTCAGAGCTATGTAGACTTTATGAGAGCATAAAGGTAAATTTGCTGACACTGATTGCTTGATTCCTCTTCCGTGCACTTTTGACACGAGGTGAAATGATACTTCTTATTAGTTATACATTTTAGAAGCTTTTTCTGTCATGAATACGTCATGCCTCATCAGGTCTACAGTTCTTTGGCAAAGTAAACCTGTCACTAAAAACAAGTTACGCTCATTTGATAGAGACAGCTATTCTATCTGTGTAGGAAAATATATACTTTAACTTTACATTATCTGTTTTCCATTCAATTGCAGCACTTGTTCAAGGGTGTTTGCATACATGAATGCTATATTCTAGTGCAACATATATTAATAGTAAATTTAGTTAAGTTAGTTGAATGAATCTCATCAAAAACAAAAAATCTAATTGTTTCAGTAGCCTCTTTTTACTTTCAATTTGATTGATCATATCTGTGTACCTAACACACATACTATATACAGTATCTGCTCTAGTGTAAACTGTACAATTTAAATTTCTTAGTTTGCATTCATTTCTCTAAAGTCTCAGCTTTGCCTTCTAATATGAAACCAAACCCCTAAATTGAAATGCAGAACTAGCCATAGTTAGGCAGATTACCGAGTGAGAGCACAACTAGTATTGTGGCATCTGCCAATCCTTTGTCTCATTTCCATACCTCCAAATTCTGTATCAATAATCAAACCAGCTTGGCCAGTGGTTAATTGAAGTAGATACACTCCATGCATGACAAATGGACTTTGAGACTTAAACATAATCACTGTTTTTTGTCTTTCTAGCAGTTTTTAAATTCTCTTTTGTTAAAGATATGGTTTATTGATTTTTTAGTCTGTAAAAACATTAACGATTATATACATAACAATCTTACCTGCCTTGTGTCTCATTTTACAGAGGTGACCATTGATATATCAAAACAGCTACAATAATGTCATGTACAGTATTCAAAATCCAGAGTATGTAGATTTAACTGAAAGACCTGGTTCCAGAATAGTAAGTGTATGGGTAGATGTAACCCATGATTCTATGACCCATGAAGCTGTAACTTGTTTAAGTAAGTTTTATAGTACTAAATTATTATGAATGTTTTTTTTTCAAGCATCAATGGAGGGGTGTTGATTGTTTCCTGGCATTAAAGTCGAGTATAAATAGTAACATTTTGGAGTGCGCATATGCGGGGCTTCAATGGCGGTTGTGTTCGCCTAGAGCTCCGAGTCCCCTCGGCCATCCGGACCTGATTCACCCGCTTGCCCGCTCTTTCAGCCCCAGAGCAGGGTACATCCCCTGGAGCACTTGAGGAGCGGTGAGGGGCCGCTGTTTTGATTGCGGGCTCAGCGCCCACCCCCGGTCCAGCAATGGAGGCCGCGGCTTGGGCCTAACAGCACCGCCGAGGTTTTGCTGGTGAGGATTGGGGGGGCCCTGTCGTGGAGGACATGCGGGACGGCACGGGATCGGTCCCCACAGTATCACACTCTAGTGGATCCTCCATAATCAGCAGGCACAGCAGGGGGAGTGACGGATCCTGGAGACAGGGGACACTAATTTAGGCCGCAGATTGGGCCTAGCACTCCTCCTCAATCCTTTCCTGTCCCCTGTCAGGGGATATTGGGCCCCCTTGGTAGCTTCTGGGGGTATTAGAACACCCTGATTCTCCTTGTTAACAAGATCACCCTACTTGGATGTTGTGTCTAGAACTATCCCTGCAATAAGGTGGAAGCCATATGTCCTACACTAAGTGGCATCACCCGTATATTGCTTCTTGGTGAACTGGACTATTTTTAAAGTTTTTTCCTATTTTTCCTTTTTGGGGTTCCTCTTTACCCTATCATGCAACCAGGAGCAGTCAGGCGCGATTTATCCCACCAGCCGGGCTTTGATACCCCAGCCTCAAAGGGCCCACAAATACCATTGGGGTCTCAGCCAGCTCCAGGGGATACGGAGGAGATGGATGCTGGCTTGGAAGGAGGATCCCAGGTCCTTTCCTCCCCAGGACCCCCACCTGGAGCCCAAACATTGGCCTAGACTCTATCTCCAGCCTCAATGGTTTCTCTTCTAGAAAGGACATTGGATGAACTCATTACAACACCTCTTAAAGAGCATGGTCCTGGCAACCCTTTGTCAGACTTGTCCAGCCCCCAAACTCAGGTACCTCACTCTGACATTCAGATGATTATGGAGGTTTTTTCTAAAATGCTTTCCAAGGGCCTAGCCTAAACAGCCTCTCAAATCACATCAATTATCCAAGCTGACCTTCAGGGTTTGGGGACAAGGATAGACGAAATAGAACATAAAACAGAGCAATCGGTTTCTAGAATCAACCAGAATACAGCTCGTATTCAGGACCTTCAGGACCAATTGGAGACAGCCTTATCCAAAATAGATGACCTGGAGAATCGCTCTATGACGCTACAACTTTCGAATAAGGGGTCTATCTGAGGATGTCATTGATGCCCATGTGGCTGTGAGCGACTTCATTAAGGAAACCATTCCAGGCATCCCTGAACACCTCCTTGAGCTAGATAGGGCTTATAGAGCACTCCAACCTCTGAGGTCTGATGGCCTCCCTAGAGAGATAGTTGTAAAACCTCATTTTTATGGAGTCAAAGAAGAGATCATGAAAGCCTCTAGGAACTCTCCAAATCTCTCTATTCAAGGTCACTCCATCCAAGTATTCGCTGATCTGTCTCCATATACCATCCAGCAGAGAAGAACCCTGAAACCCTTGCTGGAAGTCCTTACCAAGTCTAACATCAAATACTGGTGGTCCTTTCCGTTCCGCTTGACCTTTATTCACAAAAGCAAGAAATATGGCTTTTCTACTTTCCATGAGGGTGAACAAATATTGACTGGGCTCAATCTCATCTCCCTGGATTCCACCTCTTCCAAACCACACAGAAACATGGGCTCCTCCAAGAGGCCGTCGCCTCAGAGCCCCATTCCTCCCCTTAGGGAAGGCAACAACAAAAACGAGCCAAGGACTCCCACCCCCCATGAGTTTGGATCCTAATCCTCCTGGGTTCGGTCTCTTCGGGGTGGGCGACTCTTAAGTCGCTGTCTGATTTAATGTTTGTTGCTCTGGTTTTGTTAACCTCTTTATATTTTATTTTTATTCGGATTTGGCATGTGGGGGCAGCCTGTGGTTGGCTCTGTCCCCCCCTTTTCCCTTGAGATGTTTTGTCTCGGGGGCGGTCCTTCCGCGGGGGCCCCCTTCAGCCCACCAAGCTTCATTGATGACCTTTTGTTACTAGGCTGGTGCACTGTAGCGGTTCCTGACGCCCTTGGGTGTTCTATGTTTTAAGTAGCGGGGGGACTCCCTGGTGGGCCCCTAGAGGTCCGCCTGAGAGCCCTCTTCATTCCGGTGAAAACATCCTTGATGTTCTGTTTTTTGTGTTCGGCTCCCTTTTTAGGATTTGAATTTTGGGGTAAACCATTAGTTAATGTTTTTTATTTTCTTTCCGGTCCTTAGGTTTTGGCCGGGGGGAACAACATGCACCTCCCTCTGACTTCGGGATGCTGGCATCGGTATTCCCTTGGTCGGATGCAGTTCTGCCGTTTAGGCGGATACTTCACTTCCTATTCCTGCTGGTGAGGTTGACCTCTAGATCCCTCGCTGGCAGGAATTCGAGGGGGTTTGCGGCGATGCCCTGCCGCCCCCCCCACATGTTTTCTGTTTTCACTCTGGCTCTTTTGTTCTTCCTTCACGATAATTTTCTCACTTTCTCTTCCTCCCCTCTCAGGCAACAGGGAAGTCATTCAAGCAGTGGTTCACGGTGGGTCACTCCTTGTCTCCCCTTGTTTGGCAAATGCTTCCTCTATGTTCCCAGGGGCAGGTAAGCTCTCGTTCAGTGATGCATAAAGTTCCCCCCTTCAACATTTATCATGTCAGTTAAATCTCCACCCATTCTCCGTATAGCAACTCACAATGTGCAAGGCCTCAACTCCCCTGTTAAAAGGAAAAAATACTTCAACCTAGCTCATTCTCATCACCTGGATGTTCTAATGCTCCAGGAAACCCATTTTCCGGATCAGTTCAACCCTAAGTATATACACTCAAAATATCCCCAGTTCTTTCTTGCTAACGCTCCGAACAAGACCAGAAGGGTGAGGATATTTTTCGCAAAACATTTAGACTTTAACCCCTTGCAGGAAATCAAAGACCCAGAGGGCAGGTTTTCTTCCTAAGGGGGACTTTAGGGGGTTTAATGTATACCTTTTTATCTTACTATGCGCCCAATCATGGGCAAGCAAAATTTCTTCATGACTTATTTAACCTCATATTGCCCCATCTAGAGGGGACGGTAATTTTGGGAGGAGATTCTAATATGGACCTAGACCTCATGCTTGATAAGTCGGGTAAGGGCCGCCCTCGCGAGATTAGGCCCCCTAAACATAGCCTCAAACTTGCTAGGCTGCTAGGCTCCTTAGGGTTTATAGATATCTGGTGAGAACTTAATCCGAGGATGAAGGACTATACTCACTTCTCAGTTCCACATAAGAGCATGGCAAGAATAGATCATATTTTTGTCCCTGCCTCTGTTTCCCCGCTTATATCCAAATCCTTTATCAAGCAATCCCCACTATCAGACCACTCGCTAGTTATAATATTACTTAAAGTGGATCTTTGTCAAAGGAGGAACCCTAATTGGAGACTGAATGAATCTCTCCTGTCTAATCCAGTTCACAGTACTATGTTGGAAAAGGAACTCAAAGAGTATTTCCTTTTTAATGATAATGGGGAGGTTTCGCCCCCAACATTGTGGGCAGCCCACAAAGGGGTTATAAGGGGAAAGATCATTTGATTATCCGCAAGGTTAAGAAGGGAAAGGAAGGCCGATATTGAAAAATTGGAACATGCTTTTCAGGTTCTAGCCAAGTCTCATAAGAAGAATCCAACTCCCCGTTCTTGGGCACAGCTTGAAGCAGGGAAGGTAGCCTCAAACATCGCCCTAACCACTAGCTCTGAGAAACAGATCCAATGGTCCAGAGCCCATTCTTATTTACAAAGAGACCGAATAGGTCCCAGGTTGGCTGCCAGATTGTCTCCCAAATGCCGCTCCTTTTCCTTCCCAAAGATTAGGGATATATCGGGGGAGCTAACTCAGAATCCTAATCGGATTATGACTGTCTTTCAGACTTTCTATACTAAACTTTATGAATCAGGGAAAACAGTTACTTCTTCCTCTCTTGAGGATTTTTTAAATTCCATTGCCCTCCCGAGACTCTCGGATGATCATATAGCTTCTCTGGAATTGTCCTTCTCTGACAAGGAAGTTCTGGAGGTGATACGAAATCTCAAGAAGGGCTCGGCCCCAGGCCCTGATGGTTTATCCACGGGCTACTATAAAACTTTTGGACCAGTAATTGCCCCCTATCTTACCAAATTTTTTAATTCCCTTCGGGCGGGATCTGTATTGGAAAGTGACGCTAACAGAGCCTTCGTTTCGGTCATCCCTAAACCGGGTAAAGACCATTCCGACGTTAGCAACTATAGACCTATTTCTTTAATCAATAATGATCTTAAAATTTTAACTAAAATTCTGGCAAACAGATTAACTAAATTTATAAATCAATACATTCATAAAGATCAGGTGGGCTTTATTCCAGGAAGACAAGGCCCGGACCAGATCCGCAGAGCAATAGACATTATTTTGCTCCTTAATTTGAATTGGGATTGGGGCCAACCACGAGAAGGGTTCATACTATCTGTCGATCTTCAAAAAGCCTTCGATACGGTTGACTGGTCATACCTGTTCGCTGTTCTAAACAGATGGGGCTTTGGTCCAAGATTTCTTCAGACTTTCAGAGCCCTTTACTCTAACCCTTCTGCCTAGATCAAATTGCAGAATTATTATTCTGAACCTTTTTCTATTTTTAGGGGCTCTAGACAGGGCTGTCCCCTATCCCCATTAATATTCGCCATTGCGATGGAGTCCATGCCCATTGCCATAAGGGAAAACCCAGATATTCAAGGGGTGAACTGCGGAACCCGCTCTCACAAGTGCGCATTATTCGCAGACGATCTCCTTCTTTTCATCTCCTCCCTCTCACATCCACATATCATGTCATTCATCTTCTCCAGAATTTCAGAGAAGTATCCGGGCTTTGTGTGAATTGGTCCAAGTCCTCAGCTTTAAATATATCTATCCCAGAGCCGACGATACAGCGACTTATAGTTCTCTATAAATTCACCTGGAACACTACACAGATACCCTACTTGGGGGTCAATCCGGCAGCCAACATCAGCCAACTATACTAGGCCAACTACCCTCCCTTATTTAAGAAACTAGCAGAAGATCTTGTCAGATGGGATCAAGAGGGCCTTTCTTGGCTAGGCAGGTTACATTCGGTCAAAATTACCCTTCTATCCAAGATTCTTTATTTCTTTAGAGCTCTCCCTGTCCCACTTAGGAAGTCTGATCTCCAGAAAATACAATCGCAAATATTGAAATTCATTTGGGGCCGAAAAGGTTATAGATGTTCAGCTACGGTTCTCTTCAGGAGACGCGATCAGGGGGGACTGGGACTTCCACATCTATACAAATACTACCAGGCAGCTCAAGTAGCCCAGTTTTCCACAGTCTTCTCCAGAGGGAACAAACCTGATTGGGTTAATATAGAAAGGCAGGTGGTGCCCCTCAACACTATTGATTATCTAGTGGGGGCGACTCATAAACTGAGGCCCTCAATATTAGCCCCTACGTTGTCCCACTCCTTTGCCATCACCGATTCAGTCCTTAAACCTCCGTATCTGATCTCAAACTTACGCCCTCTTAATCATCTCTTTAATAACCCCCTTTTCCCTCCGGGTCTTGACATTAAGGCTTTCCAGTGGTGGACTGATAAGGGATTATATCGTATAGGCCACTTTCTAAACCTAGAGGGCCCCTTGACTTTAAACCACTGTATCAACAAATTAGATATGCCACCGACTGAAAAATTCAGTTTCCAGCAAATCCGTCATTTTTTGACTTCCTGGTGGAAGTCTAGAAATGCCCATAAAGGTATTACCCAATATGAAAAATGGTGCTCAGAATCTGAGGATCAAAGAGGAGGCATCACCCTAATTTATGCATCACTGATGGAGAATATTGATAAACCTCCTTATGCGAAGAGATGGGAGAGAGATCTGGGGGTGGATTGGGAAACGGACAGGTGGTACTCTCTAGCCCTGAGAGCCTCTAAAGGGATTATGAATATGGCCCTAAGAGAGGCCAATCTGAAAGTATTGATCTGATGGTACTTGGTACCTTCTAGGTTGGCAGCCATGTACCCAGATGCCTCCAGCCTCTGTTTTAGAGGATGTGGACATCTGGGCTCCTTCCTCCACACTTGGTGGGAATGCCCACATATTCGAGGCTTTTGGAACAAGGTTTTTCATTTGATTCGTATGGTCTCGGCTCTTCCAATACCGCAGACCCCGGAAATAGCCCTTCTCAACTATAAACCTGAGGGGCTTTCCAAATCTCTATTTCAGCTCACCCACTTTATCATGCTGGGTGCTAAAATCACAATAGCCAAGTACTCCACAGAAGGCGACGTCAGAAGAAGGTCCGGGACCGATAACACTAAAATCGTGGGTCGTACTATTTCACCCACTCGACTTTATCTCT
>BLSH010243112.1:143324-158963 GCA_018402905.1 Glandirana rugosa
TCGGACCTTACCAGACCGGGAAACAATGGTCAAAGCGGACCCCGAGAGCCTCGGCGAGTTCCTGCTCAACCGGGCACAGCCCCAAGGAGTGTGGGACCTGCGCGATCAGTTAAACCAGTAAGTCTATCTGGCAGCGGACGCCCTTGCGTCCCACCTTTCTCGACGACGTGGGTCAGGATGATGTTGGAGGAGGAGGAGAGGTGTACCTGTGAACTTTGATGCCGTCATACCCGCAGGAGCGAGGGGTGACAGTGGACTTCTCGCTGACTCTGTGTACTGAAAGTTAGACACAAATATGACGCCCCTTAGTCCTGTAGCCTAAGCCTTTGTAGTAGGACTGGGTGCAGCAGCTCTTTCCACCCTGCGTTCCCGCAGGCGACGGTCTATCTGAATGACCAAATTGACTAGCGCGTCCAGGGTGTGAGGAACCCCGACACGGGCCAACTCGTCCTTGAGCGGCTCCGAGAGCCCCAGGCGAAACTGGTAACAAAGGGCCAGACCATTCCAGGCTGTATCAGCGCTCCAACGCCGGAACTCGGAGATGTACTCTTCAGCAGTACGGGGGCCCTGCTGGAGCATATGAAGTCGGGACTCTGCAGAAGCAGCCAGGTGGGGATCCTCATATAGAAGAGACATCGCTTGGAAAAAGCGCTCCAGTGTTGAGGTCTCCGGGGCGTTCTGCTCCAACAACCGGTGAGCCCATGCCTGGGGCCCATCTCGGAGGAGCGAGATCACAAAACCGACCTTGACTGACTCCAGAGAAAAGGTACGGGGTTGCAGGGAGAAGTAGAGTTCACAAGAAGTCCGAAAACTCTGGCGGTTCCCCGCAAACCGCTCGGGCGTAGGCACCTTGGGCTCCATAGGAAGATCCACTAAAATGTGGGACGAGGCCTGATCGGGATCAGCTGATGTGGACGCCAAATCCCGCACTTGGCTTTCCAGACGGACATACTCATCCTGACGGGCACAGGCGCGCGCGAACGCGAACAGGCGCGCGCACCACCGCGGAAACACAAGAGGCATTTTCCTAACAACTTGCCAGGACTTTTTTACAGCCATTTTTGTGCCGAAAAGTTCGGGTCCCCATTGACTTCAATGGGGTTTGGGGTCAAATTCGGGTCAAGTTCGGTACCGAACCCGGACTTTTTCGCGAAGTTTGGCCGAACCCGCCAAACCCGAACATCCAGGTGTCTGCTCAACTCTAACCATAGTTACATTCCAATCAATAAAACAATACACATAAACCATCTAAATACACATCCAACTATGGCATTGATAGTGACACAATCAAATATATATATACACAGTAGAAAGAAAAAAGAGATTTACAAAATTTTAATACAGACAATTAGGTAAATACTTCAAAAAGGAGGTGTATCTCACATGAGACCATGATTAGCCTACCTGTACATAGGGAAGGGTGAGAAAACTTTCTGATATTCACATTAATTTGTTAGCTACAAATCGAACACCCTCGACCCGAGGAGGGAGTACATAAAAGAAGGGGTGAGGAAGGCACCCCAATTCTGAGAGTGGACCACTTCCAGATCCTAAATGGAGACTGCAGAGTAAGCCCTAAGTTTGCGCATAACAGATCCTTGGATAGATTGATATATAAATATAAATTAAATAAGGATAGTAATAGTATAACTCGGGAGACATCTCATTAGAGCCCCAAATTAGTGAAAAGAGCAAATTGTACTTACTTTTCAACTAGACAAGAAAAAGGGTAAAGGAAATACATGGAAGGGGTGGCCCAGAGTAATCTTAAGCTAAAGGGCTAGGTGGTCCCTGGGAGGGAGGGGGAGAAGGGCTACTGAGAAGAAGAAGCTTAACAGAATTGGAAAGGAGAGGTATCAAAGTGCTGTTATTACCTTTAATTTTCGTCCGATCCCAGGCACACCCTAGGTTTAGGATGAAGATTCCCCAAGGGATGCTCCAGAGATGTCTCAAAGATGTGGGTCTAACATAAGACTCTCAGCCATCACCTAATTACTGTGGTGTGGGGCCACCAAGTCTTCCAAGCTGAAGGCCTAATGTGTCAAGACAAAAATGAGAAAGCAATCACTGCTTGAAATTTAACACATGTTTCTAAATATCTACAATATTTAAGTTTTTTATATAAGATATCTAATAATAATGTCTTTTAAGAAAAATTTTCTGTGTACATGGTTTGTGGCACCATAAAAATCCCATCCTTTCCAAGTATTTAATTTGAACATTGTTTCCAGGCATGAGGTGCCTGTTGGCCCAGTGACGTGACATAATTAAACATTTTAACCTATATTGGGTGTTTCATTCACCTTGGATTCTACGTCATTCACTCAGCCAATGTTCTTTACCCCTTATGGGGCTGTGATATTTGAATTGTATGTAAATTGCATTGTGGCTCTAGGTTGATTCTAGGTTAGCAAATCTCTTTTTGTGCAATATGGCAGATTATTGTGGCGAGGCCTTTGATGGGCTCATGGACCGAATTCATCAATCCCAGAAAAAAACTCTGGGAGGGATGAATTTGGAACAATTCTTTTTGAAACTCAAGCGACTTCTGGAATGGAAATCTCGCCTGTTTTGGAACAGACGCTATTTCCAGAAATATATTGAAGAAGAAATTGTACCCTGGGGTCTTAGGGTCCAAATATTGCCGAACATCAGGAAAATAGAACTAGATCTTAAAAAAAAACTGGGAACACAATTTACAAACTTGTTCATTTGGAATGATGAAAATTCTATGTGAACAATACACCACTGAACTACAAACAGTAGATTCTGAAATTGAGAAATTACACTATGAAAATACTCAAATCACAATAGATACATTTTTCAGTGAACATGAGGGGAATTTGAAGAACCATCTTCAATCATTTGTAGCTAATATTCTAAAAACGAAGGAGAAGAAATATCTCCGGGATAAATTGGCATATGATTTAAATTCTTTATACAAATGGACTACATCAGCAAAAAGAGGGCCAAGAGGAGGATTTCAGGCCTCATCTGCCACTCAGGACATTACTGATTCAGATACCTCTTCTTACTCTTCATTATCTTCCTCACAAATCTCGAACACTCACAACAAATTTCATCATTAATCCCATAAATGTGATGCCATAGGCACTCGCTCCTCTGCACCCAAACACACCAATTCCAATCGCACCAAATACTCGTACACTGCACCAACCTACTCAGGATCAAACATCAACTCGGGCCCCACTGAGTCTCGTCCTATGGGCTCATCAAACAATACGAACACTTCACTTAATATGTTGGACACTAAAACCAATGCACTGCACTCTAGCACCAATCAAGCGGAGGTACGCCCCGCTCCTATGTTTTCCCTCAATCATTCGGGGGACTTAAAAAAAGCACCATTCCCAGAAGGGGCCATACCCAAAGACAAATACAAATAGTTGAGGATAAAACCAATAGGTCCAACTTAGAGGTAATCAATCTCTCTGAATTTAGCCTCACTGACACTCAGATAGAGATTCTGAGTTTAGGATTGTCATTTTGTCCGGAGCAAAGGATGAACACCTTGGATTTAATCAAGGATGTCCATCTCTTCGCCCAGAAACTAATGTATAAAGTCTTATATGATAAAGACTCCAAAACTATGTGCAAAAACAGACTCCAAAAATCCATGTGGCAGGAATTCTCTATAAGTGATATCAAGGCACTCGAGGATCTGATGGAGCTCTGGGAGGAGGGGAACATGGGTGATATTTCTCTGTCCCCCCTTCCGGGTTCTCCCTCTGTTCCCCGATTTGATTTCCAAAAAGAAGGAGAGGGGACGACAGCTGAGGGTTCTCAGATTTTCCCTCCCCCACAAACATTAAACCCAAGTCACTATTCTTTCCCCTGCTTCAGGGGAATCCCAACATATGGGCTTTTACCCAGCAGGTCATCAAAGAAATACAATGCACCAATTGGCATTCAGAGGGATCCCCAAATCTAACCTCTACCCAATTAGGTGCCATTTCCTCCCTGAGAGACAATCATGACATCGTCATTAAACCTTCAGATAAGGGAGGCAATATTTTAGTGATGAATACAGGACAATATGAAGCCATGGTTTTTAAAATATTGAGGAATAGGGATTGGTATAAACCAATATCAGTTTCTATGGTAGAAGCCACTGCAACTCAATTTTCAACTTCCTGATAAACCACCTGGAAGACCCATAATATCTGGGAATGGATGCCTAACTGAGGCTACTAGCCAACTTGTGGACAGTTATTTACTCCCACATGTTCAATCCCTGTCATCATATGTTCGATACACCATTGATCTCCTGCACTCTCTGGATGATATAACAGTGCCCGAGGGTGCATAGCTGGTGGCAGTGGATTTGGAGGCCCTCTACAACTCCATCCCCCATTCTTTGGGGGTTGGAGTTGTGGAGGGATTTGTATCACAGTGTAACATGTCAGCTGAACCATATAATAAATTTGTATTGGACCTTCTAGGATTCATTTTGAATCATAAAATCTATATTTTCAAGGGAAACCACTACCTCCAGATGCAGGGGGTGGCTATGGGGACCAAATGTGCCCCCACCTATGCCAACCTGTATCTGGGGGGGTGGGAGAAGAGTGTCTTATTTAATGAATGTAATCAACATTATGTTGATAAAATTATGCTATGGAAACATTATATAGACAATATTTTTATGGTTTGGACAGGTACCAGAGGTGAGCTAGATGCATTTATCGAGCTCCTGGGACGTAATGAATTGAATTTAAAATTCACCTCCCACTGTGATCAACATCACATTGAGTTCTTGGATGTGAGTATTTATGTGAATGAAGATCAAAGTTTAGGGTCAACACTATGTAGAAAACCCTCATCGGGCAACACCTTACTACATGCCCAGAGCTCACACTCAGCCATCATCCACGTTGGGTCAAAAACATCCCCAAGAGTCAATTTTGTCATCTCAGGCATAGCTGTACAAGTGAACAGGATTATCGCACTCACAGTCAACTGATGCGACAGAAGTTTCTTGAGAAAGGTTACCCAGAGTCTCTGGTTTAGGAAGCTTTCAATCATTATCTTCAGTTGGACGCAATACGAGGTAAGACTACCCGTCCTGATTCCGGCCCACAGCCCTTGCATTTTACCACGCAGTTTCATAGTAAGTTTAGGAGGATGGAGCATATACTCAAGAAACATTGGTCCATCCTTACTGGAGATCCCTTACTCAAAGAGGTCATTCCTGCCACCCCGAACGTGTCTTATAGACGTGCCAAGAACCTTAAAGCTCGGATAGCCCCTAGCCGTATCAAGTCCTCATTTCAATCCACCAGTGCCCCTCTGAGATTTTTCAATATTAAGGTTATGTATAGGTGCAAGAAACCACTTTGCCTCACGTGTGCCCACGTGACCCATGAGCAGAAAGACTTTGTCTCCAAGGGTAAGCGATATTTCATTCCCGACTTTTTTAGTTGTTCCTCAGAGTATGCGGTGTATTGTCTATCCTGCCCATGTGGTTTACTCTACATGGGCCGCACTATTCGTACTCTGAGGAAGAGGTTTGGAGAGCATCGGAACTTTGTGGAAAAGGGCTCAGACAAACACAGTGACCCTAGACACTTCCTTGAGTGTCACAACCAATGTGTTCAGGAATTGCGTGTTTGGGTTATAGAGTCTATCCCCAATACTTTCCCTAAGGCTGAATGCTATAAACGACTGTGTGATAAGGAACATTTTTGGATATTCAATTTGGACACTCTCTCGCCCGGAGGTATGAATGAGGAGATTGAAATTAATACACTCCTCTAAGATAGGTGTCGGGTTTGGTTGGGTATGCATTTGCACTAGCCTACCAATTCCCTGCCCTCTGCCTTACTTGAGAGTCTCCGGGAGATACATTTTTTGTTAGGTCTTTTTTTTGTATAAATTTGTTTTTGTATAGTTTCTTTTTTTTTTTGTTTTCAAAACATTTTTATTGAGAGAAAAACAGAATACAGTGAAATAATGATTCAAGGAGAATTACAGTTGCCATGTTTGTAACAGAGATGACAGGGGTATGACATGTTAAGGATACCATATATACTGAACTAGTAGGTGGAGATAAAAGGAGCAGACTTAATGTGGGTGTAGAAGGTAGTTAAATAGTCAATGATGTCATTGTATAAGTAGTTAATCAGTTAGTATTTCTCATAGGTCAGATATTCCGTTGTGGTTAACTGAATGCATATGCGAGTAAAACATAAGGAGTGTGGCAAAGTTATAGGTTCAATATGTATGTTTGGTGGATTCTGCATCATTTCTCTGCAGTTTAGGACTTGATTCCACTCTCTTATCCTTCCCGACCCACTCCTGCGACCAGCGCTTTCGGGAGATGTACCAAGAAGGGTGAGAGCAGTGAGGGAGGGGGAAGGGAGATATGGGGAGAGTGGAGGGGGTTTTATGGTCTACGATAGTGGGTGAAGGTCTTGTTGGAAGGTTATATTAGGTGTTTATGTTTTTGTAAACATCTGAAAATTTAAAAGAGATCCAGTCGGCCCATATTTTTGTGTATTTGGTAGGTGAGTCATTGGCTATGGCAATCAGTTCTTCCATTTCAGCTATTTTCCCAATTTGTTTGTACCAGTCTGCAACTGATGGAGTTTTATATGTTACCCAGCATCTGGGAATGCATAGTTTGGCTGCATTAATCGTGTTCATGGTGAGAGATTTACGGTATTTGGTGGTTCGAGGAGATTGGAGATGGAGTAAGAATTGTTCAGGTTTTAGAATTAAATTTTGTGAGGTGCTCTTATTGATCTGTTCACAGACTTTCTCCCAGAAGGGCACAATCTCTTTACATTCCCACCATATGTGTAAAAGGTTGCCTGGTTCTCAATTACATCACCAGCACCGATCCGATGTGTTAGGATTGTACTTTTTAAGGGTATTTGATGTACGGTAACAGCATGTAAAGAGTTTGAAGTTATTTTCTTGAATTGTAACATCTATCAATCCCTTGTGGGTATGCTCATAAATTTGTGTCCATTGTTCTTCTGTTATGTTTAGCTCGAGGTCTCTGTTCCATGCCGCACAAAATTTGCCTATGTTGTTAGGTGTATTGGCCCAAAGTAGAGAGTATATAGTGCATATTGTGTGTTGTGTGGGTCGCTTGGTAGCACAGATGTTGTCAAATGGCAAAATTGGTCGTAAAAGGTCATCAGATTTTTGGGCGCTATGTACAAAGTGTCTCATTTGGAAATATTTCCATAGGTTTATTGACGTCTCAGGCCATTTTTATTTTAATGTGTCCAGGGGTAATATATCTCCATTAGAGGTTACGTGGAGGATTCGTATATTGGATATATTGGGCAAATTTTCTAGGAAGTGTTTGTCCAATCCTAGGGGAAATTCTGGATTGTTGAGAATTGGGGTCATGGGTCCTGGAATGTATGATATGCCCGTTGTTTTAGCGCATCTTTTAAAACTGTCTAGCGTAGGACCTATGAGCGGATGTTCTTTGAGGGTGGCTGGGATGTATTTTGAATGGATCCATGGTGAGGTGTGTAGAGGAGTATCTGAGACTGCTTTTTTTAATGTAACCCAGTCTTTTATTTTGTCATGTACATTCCAGTCAACTATGGATTGTAGATGGCAAGCCCAGTAGTAGAGTTTTAGGTCTGGGACCCCAAGGCCTCCCTTGGGTTTGGGTATAGTGAGTTGCCAGTGGTTAATTCTTGGTCTCTTTGCGTGCCAAAGAAATTGGGAGCATATTTTTTTGAGGTTTTGGAAAAATGAAGGGGGAATTGCAATTGGGACTGTTTGGTAAATATATAATATGCGCGGGAGTATGTTCATTTTAACAATGGCCGCTCTTCCAAACCAAGAGAAGTGCAGTTTGCTCCATCTTTTAAGATCTTTAATGTTGTGGAGGATAGAGAGATAATTTTTGTTGAAAAGATTGGAAGTATGATTCGTTAAGTAGATGCCCAGGTATTTAATGGCGGAGGTTTGCCACGTAAAGGGGAAGTTGTTCTTACATGCTTTCAATTGATTGGGGGGAGGGATATGTTAAGAGCTTCCAATTTTGAAAATTTTATTTTTAGGTTGACGATGTAGCGGAACGTGCAGAAATATTTTAGGATATTTGGAATTGAAGTTAAGGGGTTTGTTAGAAACAATATGAAGAGGATGGGGAGAGGGGGCTAGAAGAAATCCTGGAAGTTTGTTTTTAGCTAGCCAGGATTGTATGTTGATTGCTTTCACTGTGTTGTCCCTGGCTTCTCACCCCGGGACAAATCCTACTTGGTCTTTATGAATTAGGCCTGTAATGAGTGGGAGGATTCTATTTGCAAGGATTTTCGCAAAAAGTTTCAGGTCGGTGTTAAGTAGAGAAATAGGATGGTAACTTGCTGTTTGAGTTGGGTCTTTATCTGGTTTAGGGATAATGGTGATGTGGGCTTCTAGTAGGTTATGTGATTGGCAATCCTTTTTCGCTAACTGGTTGAAGGCTCTTAGGAACGGTTGAATCAGAAAGTCTTGAAAGGATTTATAGTAGGCTGCTGAGAAGCCACCTGGGCCTGGACTTTTGCCCGTTTTGGTTTGTTTGATGCCAGTTTGACTTAATCTTCAGTAAGAGGGCCATCAATATCTTTGGCTTGTTGTTGAGATAATGGGCTGGGTGCATAGTTTTTAAGAAATTAGTTTATGTTTTTTCTAGACTCTTTTATGTCAGGGGGTTTAGATTCAGGCGGTAAGTTGTACAGGCCTGAGTAATATTCCACGAATTGTTGGGCAATCTCTTCGTTAGTGATAAGTTTTTTCCTTTTGGGTGTAGTTATTGAACGGATAGTTGCGTTTGTTCTTTTTTCCTGCATGGCTCTGGCAAGATATTTTCCACTTTTATTGCTATGTTCCTAGAAAAGTTTCTGTGTTAGAACATATTTCCTTTTCATTTTGTGGCCTAGTTCTTCCAAGAGAAGAGCACGTGTCTGGGATAGTTCCAAGAGGGTGGTGTTGGCCCTGGTTCTTTTATGTGTTTGTTCCAAGATTTGGATTTTATTTATAAGGGAGTTTAAATTGGATTGTTTAGTACGGTTAAGAGTTGTGGCTTTGGATATTAGGAGTCCTCTTATTATGCATTTGTGTGCTTCCCATTGTGTAATGGGGTTAGTTTCTGGGGTGTTGTTGATTAAGAAATAATCAATTATCACCTTTTTAATTGTGGTTATGTTCTCTGGGGAGGTGAGCAGGGAGGTGCCTAGGCGCCAGGTTTTTGTGGTATGTTGTTTTTCAGGGAATGTGAGAGATATGGAAATTGGGTGGTGGTCTGAAAGGAACATTGCTTCTATGGTGGCTTGGTAGAGTAATTGTAAATCTTTTTGTGTTATCCAAAAGTAATTGATTCTTGTATATCGATTTGCGTATTGAATATTTGCGCTGCTGGAGTGTTATCTGTGATAAGTCTTGGAAGAGTTTGATTTCGTGGCCTTGATAGAGGATGCGACCTCTTGCTCTGGCCCTGCGCAGGACGTCTTCTTTTAGATGAAAATTCACTATGTTACAGATAACATCTCTGGGGGGCTCATTCTCTCTTCCTCTGGGCCTTAATGCTATGTGAAATCTTTCAAGTTCAATCAGCATTTCAAGGGGCCTACCTAACAGATCGTTAAAGATGGCTAGGAGAGTGGTGCGCAGATTGTCTGGTTCATAGGATTCAGGTAGGTTTCTGACTCTGATGTTGTGCCTGCACCCTCTGTTTTCTAAGTCTTCTAGATGGTGTCTCATATCTCTAAGTTGCAGAGTGTGCGAGTCTAGGGTG
The DNA here is from genome assembly GCA_018402905.1 of Glandirana rugosa. Taxonomy (NCBI): domain Eukaryota; kingdom Metazoa; phylum Chordata; class Amphibia; order Anura; family Ranidae; genus Glandirana; species Glandirana rugosa. The sequence continues at coordinate 153,091 of BLSH010243112.1, forward strand.
CATTTTGAAGTGTGTAATTCCATGTCGTGAAGCGTGGTGATTTCTTCTATGTCTGCCACTCTGTTGAGCATTTTTTGGAATTCATGTCTAAGGTCTGCGATAGCTACCGTTTTTGATGTTAGCTGCCACTGTATGCAGGTCGTTCAGGCTCAAGGTGTGCTGTACCTGTTCTCTAGGTAGTGACGGGCTTCTTAAGGTGTGCTCAGTTTCCTCTCATCCTGTACTGTATTTGTCACTTTTTGTGGCTCCTCCTGAGGACTGTTCCGCCATGATGTCACGCGGACGAGACCTGAAGATCTCAGCGATCTGTTTTGACAGTTCTGGCAGAGATTTCCTGGGAGACCGGGAGCGAGCAGGGTAATGATCACTTTTAGATTTGCCCATTCCTTGAGGTAGAACAGCCCCTTTGTGCTTTGAGATGGACCACAATGTGCAGTCTGTAGAATATTCAATAGAGCCTGGACCACAATTATGAGTATCTCAGTGTAGTTGCTCTGCGTTTTGGCCTCTTGTGCCTAGGGGTTGTTGATTCTGTGTGTTCCCCTGTGTATGGGGAGTAGAATTAGGTGTAGAGTCTACTTAGGCAACAAGATGGTGGCCTCTGTGTTTTTCTCGACTAGGCCGCAAATGAAGCCGCAGCCTCAATTAGTTGAAGGGGCCCGGATCGGGTGCGGCAGCCGCCGGCCATTCGCAAAATGGGCCATTAGTCCAGTAGAGGGCTGTGAGGGGATGGATGGCAGGTATCCCCTCGATTTGGGGGTGTTTATCTCCTGCAGATGAGTCCGTGGGAGCCGGAGAACGCTAGCCTGGTGTTTGTGTAGAGGCCGCACTGGCGGCCTGGATCGCTGGGGCTTGGGGGCACTTTACACCAAAATTTTCCCCCTGTGAAGCAGCTGGGGTATTGGTTTATCCCCCAGGGTGATGTATTGGCTCACCCGTCCTTTGTTAATCTGGATGGTCCTGGATGGAGAGAAGGAGAGCTGGAGCTGTGTAAAGAAGTGTGCGTCTTGCTGCTCTTCAGGCCACGCCCCCCTTATAATTTCTTTATCAGCCACCACTTATCTTTTTTTTATATATATATATATATATATATATTTTATAATATATATTTTTATAATTTATTATTATTATTATTTTTTATAATTATTTTTTAATTTCATCATTCATTTTTCATTTTATTTGCAGGAATTAATTTATGTATATCTAATTTAGTTGGGAACATATCGTATATAATTATAATTATGTATATTACTATGCACACATCAGGTGTTCCTTTTTTTAGTTCCCCTCTTCCCCCCCCCTTCCTTTCATTCATTGGTCCACAGTATAAAATATATTTTATATATGATCACATAGCAAGCCAACCATTAGAGGTATAAGTTATTCATTACGGTTTAGATTGTGAATATGATGTACCAATTTGCTTTTTGCCTTGCCCATAGCGACCATGGACTGATTGTATATAAGGCTGCCCTATTGTAAAATGGCCCCCGATCTGCCTGATGAAGTACCACGAGTGATCCGAATGCGCGCATCCCCCGCCCAGCGTACATGTAAGTGACACGGTGTCCTGTGTCTACGTGCTCCTCTGTTATCGGCTCCTTGGTAACGCTGGAAGCCACCAGCGTGTCCAGTCCCGGATGCAGCATTACGGCTGCCGGAGCGTGTCTTCTTACCGTGTCACCAGCGGATGATCCCTGTATAATCCCTGATCCCTGATGATCCAATGCGCATACCTTGGCTCCAATTGTGAGTGCATATGGCTCTTGTTTTTAATGTTTTCCAATAAATGGTGTAATACTGCACTTAGAGGCGTTGCTGTATCTATTATTTTCATGTTTTAGAGTTCTTCCTGCTCTTCACAGCCAGCTGCCTCTCACAGCAATAACACCCTTCCCTTCATTCTTTGGATTTCTTGGGACTGTCATTGTGATGATCACTTCGTGCTACTCAAGGTCATTATGTTATATGTTTTAGTTATGGCCGCAGTGACAGGCGAGCGCAGTGTTCATCCATAACTGTTTATTTAATGTAGTGTAACTGCGGAGCGTTTTACGTGGGTAAAACAAACAGACCCTTCTTTCACCGAATCAGGGACCATGTCTCGCTGACTAGGAAGAAGGATGGAAACGCCCATTAGTAGACACAGTGGATTTCATCATGGATTTTATTTATCCCTGATGCAATTTTTTGCCGTGGAACTTTTACAAAAGGAAGCCAAATGATATACCCACTTTCTGCCACAAACAACCCGGGTTTGAAAGAAGCCATGAGCTTCAAACTATTCCTCTGATTCACTATCTCTTAGTTATCAGGTATTAGTGTCATATGCATGTATTATTTCAATTATGCTACATAAGAGATGTTCAAAGCTAACCGAACCTGGGTTTACTATGCATCCACACTGATCTCTGTAAACGATTGGGTTCATAATTTCACAACGTAGGTGTCTCAATGTCATAGGACCCCATTTGTATAATTTATTTAGTATTGATGGAGATTTGGACTCGCCTGTGGATCCCCATAGGGAGTCTGTAGGAATGAGGGGCCACTCCCCTGGGGAGGGGGAAGTGGGGGGCAATCTCCAGGCCCCCCTTCCCTTCCCCGGTAAGGGGTGCTCCCTCTTTTATGACCACTCAGCACATTCACTTTCGTTGAGTTCTTTTCCCCATGGTTTATTTAGCTCCTCGACCTCCGGCAAAGTTGTCCCTCTTTCCTGTTACCTTGGGATGAGAAAGTGTCTGTTTTCCCTATCCTGTTCACAAGGTTCACGATGGATATCTTACCTTGGACTATCAGTACGTCCTAATTATTGTCAGAGACATTTAGACTTTAACAGAAAGGATGATTGTTTCCCTTCCTGTCTCCATAGTCGCCCCTATGGGTTGTTGGCATAGTTCCGGACTTCAATCTTTTTAACAAAATGTTTGTTGCCTTTCCTACTATGTAGTGAGGTGGCGACATGAGAACTCTCAAGATGGCGGTGACATTGGGCCCCATGATGTCAATGTGCATGTGCAGTGGCCACGATACATCCGCAATCAGCCGGCGGGGTCAAAGCCGGCTGATTGGAGTCTCCTTATATAAGGGGAATGCCGTAAAGCGTTCAGCTCATGGCACCCTAATCTGGCACAGAGGAGAACACAGCAGGCGGACCTGAGATATCATGGAGGTGAGGGGGAATTTTTTTTTTCTGAGGAGCTACTAAGTAAACACTATAGATGTTCGTCTGTGTGGGAGGGGATATTTGGAAACCTGTGTTAAATTTCAAGCAGTGATTGCTTTCTCATTTTTGCCTTGACACATTAGGCCTTCCGCTTGGAAGACTTAGTGGCCCCACGCCACAGTAATTAGGTGATGGCTGAGAGCCTTATGTTAGACCCACATCTTTGAGACACCTCTGGAGCATCCCTTGGGGAATCTTCGTCCTAAACCTAGGGTGTGCCTAGGATCGGACGAAAATTAAAGGTAATAACAGAACTTTGATACCTCTCCTTTCCTACTCTGTTAAGCTTCTTCTTCTCAGTAGCCCTTCTCCCCCTCTCTCCCAGGAACCACCTAGCACTTTAGCCTAATATTACTCTGGGCCACCCCTTCCATGTGTTCCCTTTACTCTTTTTCTTGTCTAGTTGAAAAGTAAGAATAATATGCTCTTTTCACTAATTGGGGGCTCTAATGAGATGTCTCTCGAGTTATACTATTACTATCCTTATTTCATTTATATTTATAGATCAATCTCTCCAGGGACCTGTTATGCGCAAACTTAGGGCTTACTCTGCAGTCTGCATTTGGGATCCGGGGGCGGTCCACACTCCGAATTGGGGTGTCTTCCTCACCCCTTCTTTTATGTACTCCCTCCACGGGTCGAGGGTGTTCGATTTTTAGCCAACAAATTAATGTGGATATCAAAAAGTTTTCTCACCCTTACCTATGTACAGGTAGGCTAATCATTGTCTCATGTGAGATACACCTCCTTTTTGAAGTATTTACCTAATTGTCTGTATTAAGTTTTTGTAAATCTCTTTTTTCTTTCTACTGTGTATATATATATATATATATATATATATATATTTGATTGTGTCAATATCAATGCCATAGTTGGATATGTCGGACAGGAACGCATATATACCACAGACTAGTTGCCACCATAGACCGTGGCTTGGTGGTATTCCTAAGAGTCAGTTTATGAGACTGCGCCGCAATTGTACGCATGTATCAGATTTCCATGAACAGGCCAAGGTCCTCACTCAGAGGTTCTTGGAAAAAGGATATAGGGAGGAGAACCTCCAGGAACCTCTCTTGGAGGTTACCAATGTGAATAGGGAGGAATTACTCCAAGACATGCCCACTATGACCCAAAGATGGGGTTGCGGTAGACCCAATACACCGTTTATTACCACATATTCCTGTCAGGCTAAGAAAGTCACACAAATAATTAAAAAACATTGGCATATCCTAACTAATGATAGGGTTCTTAAAGATAACCTACCAGAGAGGCCATCGATTGTCTTTAGGGGAGCCCCCTCTTTGAGGAACTCTTTGGCCCCGAATATAATTGACCCCCCAATATGAGGCCGGTTTTTTTCCAACAAATGACCGTTTTTTTTAAATGTGGCAAGTGCAGAGTATGTTCAGTTAATAGGATCACACAGCGCAAAACCACTAATTTCTCTTCAACAAAAAGGTCCTCCAATTTTAATATTAAACCATTCATTACGTGCAACACGAAAGGGGTGGTATATATGATCCAATGTCCTTGTGGACTACAATATGTGGGCAGGACCAAACGCCCCCTAGTGGTACGATTAAATGAACATGGGAGCAATATCATTAGGGGCTTTAAAAATCATTCCTTATCCCACCATTATAGACAAGTCCACAATAGGAACCCAGGTAATACAATCTACTTGGGAATTGATAAATATGTAGCCCACTGGCGGGGTAGTTCCATGGTCAGAAGTATCTCAAGGATGGAAATGGCATGGGTTCATAGATTAAAGACGTATACTCCCTTTGGGCTAAACATCGACATTGATGTAAATGCCTTTATTGATAATTCTTAAATTTGAGGTGCCAGTTTTTTGGGGTACGGATCTTAAGGTAGTAGAAACGTGGGGGGTCTCCCCCCTTTTTTTACTAAGGGAAAATAAATAGAATACTTTTTTGGGGTGAGGAAATGACCTTGTTGATTGGGTCTAATGTGGATTTGGCCCATATGATGTGTATATCAATAAATACAGTGATTTTTTTATGTTCTATAATTTTATATGTTCATTCATAAGAACTGATTGTAAACACAGTTCGAAGCAAGGGCGGATGTTTTTCCTTTTTTTTTGACTATGGACCAGTAGGCTGTGTGCCATATTGGGTTTTAGTCATAGATAATTATTTATATATTGCTTTTTATTTTTATATTAAAATATATCTTTCTTTCATATACACTTGCAATAAGAAATATTCAACCCCTAAAGAGTTTTAAGGATTTATAAATAAAAATCTTTTCAAAGTGCAGGATTCTGCTTTGGATGGCTTCTCATTCAGTTTAGTGATACATAAAATCAACTTTTCTAAAAATAAATATTTAGGAATTTTGAGAAATCCCCAACTTATAAAGAATAACGTTCACATATACTTTCTTTCTATATAAAATTATATTTTTATTTTTCGTTATATATTTATTAATAGATACTGATTTTGGGTTATACCGTGTGTCGGATGACCAGGTATCAGTTTTTTTTTCCTTTTTGTAGGCGGGAACGAAGCTTGACACAAATGTTAGTCAAGAATACTTACTTGTATATTTTAATATCTTGTATTTTTTTAGTGACATAAATAACTATATGTGTAGTATACCCGGTTTAGGTGTAATCTGG
>BLSH010243125.1:5350-33044 GCA_018402905.1 Glandirana rugosa
TGACCGTGACATCTCCACCTCCTTCTCCGACTCCGTCGTCGTCTTCTCCTTCGTCCTCCTCGGTCTCTGGAAAGAACCTTAAACTCCATGAATAAGGTGACGTCGAACACGAAACGTAAATCTACGGACCAGTACGTCCAACACGAGTCCAAATCTTGTACATACGGAGCGAAGTCCGAGAGTAACGTGTCGTACGTTTGGTGAACACAGAACAGCAGCCGTGTAACAGACTTGTTGACGGTGCGGCCCTTTGCGGAAACTCGACGGAAACCACACGATCCAGGGACCCACACCACCCATCATCGTCCGCATGACAGATCCCCCCCGCCAGCGAGGCGAAAACGTTGGACGAGTGGGTGGAGCCTATAAGGGGTGTGGCTTCTAAGAAGTGGGATGGGGCAAAAAGGAAGGGCAGGGTCTGGCGCCCCACCATCTTAAAACTTCACCAGCCGCCACTGGGAAGCAGGTTGCAAAAGCGGAGCGACCGCCCCCCCTAGACAGTACGCCTGCTACTACCCACCACACCCAGGGACCTAGCACACCAAAGGCAGCTCAAAGGCGTTTCCCGGCGTGGCAGTTGTTCAGACAATGTGCCGACGACAAGACACAAGTGGTTTGCATGCTGTGCAATGAGAGCCTGAAGCGAGGCATACATGTTCTAAACCTGAGCACAACCTGCATGACCAGGCATCTAAATGCAAAGCACAAGCTGCAGTGGAATAAGTACCTCAAATTCCAAGAAAGGTCTCTGGCTCCTCCTGCTTCCTCTTCTGCTGCTGCCTCAGCCTCTTCCTCCACCTCTACAGTGCCAGTGTCACCTGCCACCCAGCAAACAGACGATATGACAGCAATGCCACCATGTCCGCCTCCGTCCCCAGGCATTTCCATACCATGGTCCCATGGAAGCTTACAGCTGTCCATCTCCCAAACACTGGAGAGAAAGAGGAAGTACCTCCCTACCCACCCGCGATCCCTGGTCCTGAATGCCAGCATTTCAAAATTCCTGGCCTTTGAAATGCTGTCATTCCGTCTGGTGGACACGGACAGTTTTAAAAACCTGATGGCGGTGGCTGTCCCACAGTATGTGGTTCCCAGCCGCCACTACTTTTCCAGACGAGCCATCCCTTCCCTGCACAAACAAGTCGGGGACAAGATCAAGTGTGCACTGTGCAACGCCATCTGTGGCAAGGTCCACATAACCACTGATACGTGGACCAGTAAGCATGGGCAGGGACGCTATATCTCGCTAACTGCACACTGGGCAAATGTAGTGGGGGGTGGGCCTGAGGCGGATAGCAGTTTGGCGCATGTCCTTCTGCCACCGAGGATTGCAGGGCATTTCTCTTTGCCTCCTGTTGCCTCCTCCTCCGCTTCCTCCTCCTCTACCACCTCCTCATCCGGTCAGCGTAACACCTTCACCACCAACTTCAGCACATCCAGGGGAAAACGACAGCAGGCTGTCTTAAAACTGTTTGTTTTGGGGGATAAACCCCACACTGCGCAGCAGCTGTGGACGGGCATTGAACAATAGACTGATGAGTGGTTGCTGCCACTGAGCCTCAAGCCCGGCCTGGTGGTGTGCGATAATGGGCGAAATCTCGTAGCAGCTCTGGGCCTAGCCGGTTTGACGCACATCCCTTCCCTGACGCATGTGCTGAATTTGGTGGTGCAGAAATTTCTAAAAAACTACCTGGATATGTCAGAGCTGCTGCAGAAAGTGCGGGCCGTTTGTGCGCGCTTTCGGCGTTCTCACCCTGCTGCTGCTCGCCTGTCTGCGATGCAGCGGAACTTCGGCCTTCCCGCTCACCGCCTCCTATGCGACGTGCCCACAAGGTGGAACTCCACCTTGCACATGCTGGAGAGACTGCGAGCAGCAGCAGGCAATAGTGGAGTTTCAGCTGCAGCACGCACGGGTCAGTCGCTCTGCGGAACAGCACCACTTCACCACCAATGAGTGGGCCTCCATGCTAGACCTGTGTTCCATATTGCGGTGTTTCGAGTACTCCACCAACATGGCCAGTGCCGATGACGCTGTTCTCAGCGTTACTATCCTACTTCTATGTCTCCTTGAAAAAACACTTCAGGCGATGATGGAAGAGGATGTGGCACAGGAGGAAGAGGGGTCATTTCCACGGATATCAGGCCAGTCATTCACAAGTGGCTTGGAGGGTGGGTTCCTGCACCAGCATAGACCAGGTAAAAAATTTTCAAGCCAGGGTACAGTTCTGGAGGATGAGGAGGACGAGAATGATGATGATGAGGAGGAGGAACCATGTTCACAGCAGGGTGGCACCCAACGCAGCTCGTGGGCATCACTGAAGCATGGCTGGGGGGATACAGAGGACACAGATGATACACCTCCAGCAGAGGACAGCTTGTCTTTGCCTCTGGGCAGCCTGGCACACGAGCGACTACATGCTGCAGTGCCTGCTCAATGACAGCCGAGTTGCCCACATTGTAACTTGTGCTGATTACTGGGTGGCCACCCTGCTGGATCCCCGTTACAACGTGCCGCCCTTAATTCCCTCACTGGATGCGCGAGGGGGCGTTATCACAGACAAGCACAGCCACCTGTCCACAGCTAACGTGGACAAGCTAACATTTATGAAAATGAACCAGGCATGGATCCCACAAGATTTGTCTGTACCTTGTGCAGAATAGACATTTAGACCGGCCTCACACAGCCATCAGTATACTATTTTTTTTTAAATATGTCTCAATATTTTGGGGGCTACCCCAATTAGAAAAAAAAACAAAACAAACAAAAAACAGTGTTGGCTACCTCCTCCTCCTCCACCGCCACTTCCACCTACACTGCCATGGTCACCGCCTCCTCAACCTCCTACTCCACATCCACCTCCATCCACCACCTCCTCCATTTTTAAGTTATTTCCCTATCCACATTTGTTTGCAGGGCACTTATCCTACTCTTACCCCCATTTTGCCTCCTTTTGCAGCCCTCTAGCCCTTTCCAGGACTTTTTTACAGCCATTTTTGTGCCCAAAGGTTCGGGTGACCATTGACTTCAATGGGGTCCGGGGTCAAGTTCGTGTCAAGTTCGGTTCGAACCCGCCGAGCCCGAACATCCAGGTGTTCGCTCAACTCTACGCCTGACGAGGCTTAACGCTGTGTATACAACGTTAAGCCATGTTATTGAGCGTTTGCCGGCTCTGTGTCAAAAACGCCATGACGCTGCATCTTCAGAACGTGCTGGTCCCGCTTTCTAGTTACAGCTAACTAAGGCCGATGCCCTCTACTTCTCAAAAATGTCTGCGTTTTTAGAGGGCCATTGAATTACATGGAGAGCTGTAAAAAACGCCCGTGTGTATGAGGGCTAAGGCTCCATTCACACCTGAGCGTTTTGTAGCTTGAAGCCTGAAGCCATAAAACGCTGAAGGGGAAAAAATCAATGATTCTCTATGGAGACGGTTCACATCTCCACTCAAAAATGCCTGAAGCCATAAGCCTGAAAACGCCTGAAGCTCAAAAAAGTTCTGGAAGTATTTTTTCAGGCAGATTTGAGCGTTTTTCTGCTTTTTACATTGGTGACCTTTTGACCTGTACAAAATCACGGCAAAAATTGCGGTAAATTTGCACGACTTTCTGCCTGAAAATGATACTCTCAAGTGTGATCCCACAGACCGTGGCAAAGTACCATTTAGTACCTCTCTCAAAAGCTTGATCCAAACTCTTAGCAGCCCCTTGCTGATCTGGCTCCCCTCTTTCTGCCGGGGTGGTCCAGAATTCTAGTCCTGACTCTACAAAAAAAACAGCACACACTTGCCCAATTAGTGTGTTGGTGGTTCTCAAAACATGGACACAGGATTGGAGATTTCATCCCTCCCAGATGACAATGAAACCTAAAGCTGTGTTCACACTAGTGCGAATTGAATGTGGATTTCTTTGCATCCAATTCACATGACAGGAGATTGTGACCAGCTCTCTATGGAGCCTGTTCACACATCTCTGTGGCGGCTGCGGTGCGGTTTGCGCAGGAGTCTTGTCAGGGCTGGTGAAAGGAGTTTTGACACCCTAGATGAAACCTAATTTTGCCTCCCCATTGGCTCCGCCCCTGATTCCACCCCTTTTGGTCGGCCCATCCACCTATTTCTTCAGCCGTGGTCCGCAGGCACGCACCTGCACCTCTGAACCTGGCCTGAAGACAGATAGTGGTGGAACCGTCTCACCTCCTCACTCCAGCCGTGGTCAGTGTTGCCAACCTCTTGCAGCGTTTTTTACTGGCAAAACATGGGAAATTTACTGGTAGAGCACATTTTTTACTGACACCTTGCAAAATAACAGAACTCCTATGAAAAACTAAGACAATTGATATTTAAACACAACATGGAAACAATGACAATACCCATATCAAGTAATTTGCCTGGTTTACACTTAAAAAATCAGCACAGCATGACAAATTATCAGAGCCTGATATTTATAGACAGTTGTAAAAATCATTGATTTTTACAAACTGTCAGTAAATTTACTGACGGTTGGCAACCCTGGCCGTGGTCTGCTGGTATATGGAAGGGCTAGGGTAGTATATAGACAGACTAGGGCAGTATACACCCAGCTAAGGTAATATATACACAGGATAGGGCAACAAAATCTGACATTCAAGAGCTGATAACTCACTTCACAAGGATTCTGCGGCAGGAGATAGAGTCTGTGAAAGAAAAGGTGGATAAAGCAGACCAATGGATTCAGACTCTGGAAGTGCACCATTTAAATGCCGAAGCGGAGATAGCTAAGGTAGAAAAAAGGCTAGAAAGCCACCATCAACACCTAATTTCATTACAAATGCAGACAGGGAGGCTGAAAACCGTAGTAGACGCAATAATATAAAACTACGCGGAATACCAGAATCAGTTCCTGGGGCGACTTTAAGTGATACAGTGATCACTATTTTCAATTCCTTCCTGGGCAATGTGCCAGAAATGTTTATCAAAATAGATTGGGTGCACAGAGTTCCAACGACGTGTAATCCATCCCAACCTGATCCAAGAGATGTCTTATGTAGAGTACATTTTTTTTCCATAAAAGAAGCTATCCTCCGTGCAGCATGGAAACATGACCCGTTCAATCTAGAAGGTGCGTCGATACATCTATATCCAGATTTATGCAAGCAGACTTTACACTGAAGCCGACTATTAAAGCTGTTGCTGGATACCATTAAAAACCACTGAGCTTCCTATCGTTGGGGACACCCCTTGGCGTTGATTATAACTCAGCAAGATCAAAGCATTGTGTTGAAGCACCCTGAACAGCTTCCTTCAATATTCCACTTTTTGGGATGCGAGGCTATCCCAATCTCAAACTGGATCAATTTGCAAGACCCATAAGATAAATTAAGGGAAGATAGTTATTCGGTCATTGAGACATGAGCTAGGTAGAAAGGTAAGGAAGGAGGAGTGGGACTATCATGAGTGGCTCTAGTTGCTGGCGCTAGCTGATAACCTAGAGATGTTTGGCGTGTCTCTTTTTTTTTTTTTTGTTCTTCTCTCCCCCATCCTGTAACTGATAGGTCTGTTATGCCTAAATAAGAAGGATGCTACTATCATTAGTAGGACTTGTATTTATTTTTGTTGTTTGTTTGTGTCTCTCTAGGGTATAGTGGGAGCCGGGGGTAGGGTAGCTGAGGCTCAGTATACTGCCGACTAGGTAATACCTCCCCTCATAAAGGCCTCACTCCCATAGTGAAGGGTTTTTTGAGGTGTTTTTTTTGGGGGGGGGGAGATTATTCTGGTGTTTTTTTTTGGTCAGTCCGATCGCATGGGTCGTGCTTTCGGGGGTGGGTTTTTCTCTCTCTCTCTCTCCTCCTCCTCTCTCTTTCCGGCTTTCTTCTTTGGTGGTTCCCGTTTTTTACCCGAACAGTCAGGTTAAGACTCGGTTACGGGGAGATTAATATGCAACACATCACCCTGACCTCATATAATGTTAAAAGGCTTTATAGCCTTAGAAAAAGAACTAGACTTTTAAATGAACTAGGGAGATTAAAGACAAATGTTGCTTTCATACAAGAAACTCACTTCAAAAAGACTAAAACCTTCAAACCTTTTCGAATAGCTCAAAAGCTAAAGGGGTCTCAATTTTAATCTCTAGGAATACTCCATGGAAGGAGACAAGGGTGATTGATGATGGGGATGGTTGCCTCCTTAGGCCTCATGCACACAGGACATTTTTTTACTGTTTTACAGCAGCTGTTTTTAGCTGCAGACATTTTTTTCTACAGTTAATAAACCCCCCATCATGTTATCCTTTGTGTTCATGCACACATAGGCTGTTATCAGCTGTTTTTGGCAGTGGAGTTTTTGAGCTGTAAAAAAAAACCAAGACCTGAGGGTTCTTTTGGACGTTTTTCAGCTGTAAAAATGTTAAAACGCTCAAAAACGTCCAAAAACGCCAATCCCCAAAGTTTTTGGACATTTTAGACCAATTGAAAAAAACCCAAAACGCTGGCCCTTTAAAAACGTGAAAAAACGGCGGTAATATAACGCTGGTAAAAGCGGAAAACATCCCTGATAAGCTACTGATGTTTTTTGGGCTGTTTTTGTCCTGTGTGTATGAAGCTTTATGGTTCAGGGGATCCTCTGCGAACAAAAGGTCACCTTAGTGGGTATGTACTTGCCCAATGAGGGACAAATTGCATGCCTAGAAGCCCTACCTTCTTTGGTTGAGCAATATAAGGAGGGTCATCTAATAATTGGGGGGACCTTAACTTAGCGTTAGATCCATTATTAGATACATCAAGAGGAACTTTCCACGTCTCTCACACAAAACTCTGCAAATGCCAGTTGCTCTTTCAAGACCTCCCGCTGGTGGACAGCTGGAGAGTTCTTAATACACATGAGAAGGATTATACTTTCTATTCTAATTATCATAAAACATATACAAGAATAGACTATCTTCTTGTCTCGCAAAGCGTTCTCCTACAACTCTCTTCGGCAAGTATAGGTTCTTTTACTTTTTCTGATCACGCCCCTACGTCATGCTCAGTCAATTTAGGAGGGATACAGACACAGTAATGACACTGGAAACTGAATGAGAGTCTCCTGCGCGATGAGTTATATAACAACAAGATAGCCCAGGAGATGGATCAGTTTTTAGCAGAAAACGAGGCAGAGGAGGTTTCCCCTGTGTGTCTTTGGGAGACACACAAATGTGTGACCTTGGGGACCCTCATCAGGTTAGGTTCCCAGTGTAAGAAACTCCTAACCTCCCAAATAAATTCCCTGCTAACGGAAATCTACACTCTAGGAACTAGGCATAAGAAATCTCAAGCGTAACAAATAGCCGTCAAACTGCTACAAACGAGAGATAAACCTAACTCTCTGTTGAATGCGAAAGCAAAAGCAAAAATTACTCAGAGCCGCAGAGAGTTTAATGAATATGGGAATAAGGCAAGTAGATTGCTGGCTAACATCTTACGAATGGGCAGGGGGAGGAATTACATTACACAAATTAAAACGGAGAGAGATTCCATGGTGAAATCTTCTAAGGGCATTGCGGGGGAATTTAAAAAATACTACGCAGCCCTTTATAATTTAGGACAGCAAAGTATGACCCACAGTCAGGGGGATAAATACACAGCGGCTAGGCAATACATAAAAGAGTCCGGGATGCCGACGCTATCAAAAGCAGCGATAGAGGAATTAAACAAGCCAATTACTGAGGAGGAATTTAAAAGAGCCTTAGATTCAATGAAAAACGGAATGCCCCGGGAGAAGATGGATACACTCTACTCTATTACAGGGTTTTTGCGGACAAACTAGCGGGAGGTTTTGTACATGCATTTAACTCTCTTAGAACAGCACAACCACAATTAAGAGATATTCTATGGGCAAGCATAAGGGTTATACCCAAAGAGGGGAAGTACCCGGCCATCTGCTCCAGCTACCGACATCTCTTTATTAAATACAGATTTGAAAAATTTTACTAAAATTCTGGCACCAAGGTTAAACGAATATATGGCATTGTTCGTCCACTCAGATCAGGTGGGGTTTTTACAAGGGAGGGAGGGAAAAGAAAACATACAAAGAGTCATTAATGTAATCCATCTCGCCTCTAGTAAAAAGATGCCCCTAGTGCTTTCCTCCGCAGACACGAAAAAAGCATTCGATAGGGTGGACTGGTACTTTATATAGGCCACCTTAGAACACATAGGCCTTACTGATGAGGGGTTGGGGCGATGGATTTCGACACTTTACTCGGTTCCATAGGCCAGAGTGAAGGTGAATGACAGTTTTTCAGAAGACTTTCCTATACAGAATGGTACTCGTCAAGGGTGCCCATTGTCACCTCTCATCCTTACGCTGGAACCTTTTCTGTGTACAGTGAAGGCAAACCAAGAGATAAAGGGAGTATTGACTAAGGGACTGGAGCATAAAGTAGCTGCTTACGCGGATGATCTGATCTTTTTCTTAACCAACCCAAAAAAATCCATAACCTCACTGCAGAGCGAACTATATACATTTAGCGTCCTGTCCTATTATAAGGTAAATTACTCAAAACCTGAGGCATTAGGAGTAAGCTAAGATTTAACAGAGAAACGTCAGATAAGTGCAATCTGCAGTTGTAAGTGGACAGATTTATACATTCAGTATTTAGGAACTAAGATTCCCATAAAGGCGAGTAAATTTTTTGAACTCAGCTTTGCGCCACTTCTTCATCAATTCAAAATAGATATTACTAAATGGGATAAGGAGATACTTACAGACGGTCCCCTAGTTACAAACATCATTGGGACAGGAAGTGAGGTGAAATCTTCTGAACAGAAACAAACAGCAAAACAAACATTCCAGGGGTGTTAACCCTTCCCTATGCTATCCAAAAAGCTTAAAAATTGTTTTTTTGGCTGAAGGTACACTTAAACATGTACCTGTTCTGACTTACAAACAAATTCAACTTAAGAACAAACCTACAGTCCCTATCTTGTTTGTAACCCGGGAACCGACTGTACCTGGTTCGGGCGGACCAACGCCATCAAAATGAACATAATGCCTCGCCGGATTTACCTTTTTCAATCCTTGCCTATTAGTATACCCCTGAGCTTCTTAAGGGACCTACGTGTAAGATTCTGCAAATTTATTTGGGCCGGTAAACCAGTGCGGGTGAGTAGAACCATTCTGACACTTCCAAAACCGAAAGGGGGGATTGGTTTCCCCGACCCAATAAAATATCATGAAGCAGTCCACCTAGCAAGAGTGCTGGAAGGATGTGCCCACCCGAAAAACTCACAACAATGAGTGCAGTTAGAACAGGCGATAGTGGGTCTCCCTTTAGCAGGACTTCCCTGGATTGCGAAGAATGTCCCAGCAGAGGCGAGGCAACATCCTCTAGTATGGACAACCCTTAAGGTAGTAAGATCAAGCTTTAAATACACAAACTTCTCACCCTCGCCTAGTCCCCTTATGCCAATTCTACGTAACCCAGCTTTTCAGGCCAGCATCAAAGATAGCCAGTTTGAAGCTCTGAGGAAGCAGGGCCTTTTCTGCCACTTTTGTCTGGGAAGCCTGCGGGACAGGTTCTGAGCTGAGAGCCCTGACAATATTTGAACAAGCCTGCATCTGCGGGGAGCCATTGAGACATCTACTATCATTCCTGTATGCCCTGTTGATAACGGCTATAGCCCCACTAAATCTTCCATTTCTCTCTCAATGGGAAACGGATCTGGGAATTAAGTTTATGCAAAGGCAGAAAGACAGGATTCTACTGTTTGCCCATAAAGCTTCAGTGGCAAGCAGATACCAGGAGGGGGGTATAAACTCCTCACAAGGTGGTATCAAACGCCAGCAGTTTTACATAGAAGGTTTCCCCAGATCCCGGATGTATGCTGGCATTGTTGAGAATCGGAGGACACCTTATTACATATTTTCTGGGATTGCGGGAAACTGAAAGATTTCTGGGAGATGGTAGACAACGAGGTAGAGGAACTGACAGGGGTGTCCCTTGGGATGAAGCCGGTGGCATGTCTACTGGATGATTCGCCATTATCCAATAAAAATTACAAAAACTCACTACTAAAACATCTCTTAACAGCCGCAAAAGCACGTATACCGGCACTCTGGAAAAGGGATGTGGCGCCAACTAAATCTCAATGGCTGGACAAGATCTCAGAGATAAAGGAAATGGAATTAACAATGCTAATGAAGGAACAGGCTGACAAATATTTCACTATCTGGAATCCATTTATCCTCTACAAAGAGCAGGCATATTCCAATTAGGGTGCGGGGAGACAGGGTGGTGGAAGGCGGTCTGGTGAGGGAGGAAGGAGGAGGAGAGACTCTTGAGTTACTTTTATTTCTCTCTTTTTGGGGATAGGGGCGGGGGGAGGGAGGAGAGAGATGTAACACAGTCTATGTCTATGGAGGATAGCAGGTGAAGGCTCCGGAGGGGTAGTTGGTAGTGGCAGGGGTAGTTGCTCTAATATTGTTTCAATTGCATTAGATAACAGAGATTTGTTAAATGTTATAGATGTGAGATGGTTAATTGAAAAATGAACCGCGAAACTGTTTGCAAATATTTCTCTTATTTGGATAACTGAAGAATATATATATATATAAGACCCTGTTGGAGACAGTGAATGAGCCTCAAGCTGATTGGTCGCTCGATGGAGTTTTCTGAGGTGGAGAAAAAAAGGAAAGAAAAAAAAAAGGAGAAAAAAAGAGAGGAAAAAAAAGAAACAGATGAGGATGGAGCTTTGCTTAAAGTGGATGTAACCCCAATTCATGAAATGTGAGCTGGGCATATCTGTCTGTAGTGCTCAGTGGCGGCTCGTCAATAGGGGATGCCTGGGCACCGCCCCCGCTAGTCATGAGAGAAAAAATAAATAAAAATGGTCCTTTAAAAGTGCCAGGCGCTGGATACAGTGTGTATGGGAATTTTTTTCCCCTTGTAGTCTGCTGACTGCATCTCAGAGAGCTCATTGGAGTGTGTTAAGAGTGTGTGTGTGAGCACCAGCGAGGCGCTCACACTCTACACACTGATTAGCTCCTGAGGTTGCAGGCAGTGCCTGTGCTATTTCATTGGTCACAGTGTGGTGGGCGGAGGCGGGACTGTGGTGGAAGGAGCAAGCACGGCCTCTGCTCTGTGATTCTCCTGTCCTCGCTTCAAGGTCCGACTCCCAGGACTCCCTGCCGTTCCTTGACCGGTAAACTTATTCAGCTAAATCGTGTGGCCAGGCTCAGAGTGACATATTTATTCAGTGAGCACACTGACAGCCTCTGCTCCACGCACACTGTGACTTCCCAATCCCAGCGCTTCTCTCTCTCTCTCCGGTCTCCACTCCTGCAGGCCTGCAAGTAGCAGAAAAGAAGTCACTGCAGTTGCAGGCAAAATCACACAGTGTAAAAAAATTCCTGGTGGTAAGCTGTATACCCCTATCTATGGTGCTGTATATCCCTATCTATGGTGCTGTATATCCCTATCTGTGGTGCTGTATATACCTATCTGTGATGCTGTATACCCCTATCTATGGTGCTGTATATCCCTATCTGTAGTGCTGTATACTCCTATCTGTAGTGCTGTATACTCCTATCTATGGTGCTGTATACCCCTATCTATGGTGCTGTATATCCCTATCTGTGGTGCTGTATATACTTATTTGTGGTGCTGTATATCCTTATCTGTGGTGCTGTATATCCCTTTCTATGGTGCTGTAGATCCCTTTCTGTGGTGCTGTATATACCCCTATCTGTGATGCTGTATATACCCCTATCTGTGGTGCTGTATATACCCCTATCTGGCAATGCTGTATACCCTATCTGGTGATGCTAGGCTGTATACTCCTGACACAATGGGTGGAATCTATAAGGGGTGGGGCTTATGAGAAGTGGGAGGGGTCAAAAAGGAAGGACGGGTCATCCTTACATTTCACCAGCCGCCACATTTAGTGCATTCTTATCTCTCTCTTCAAAGAGCTAAGTCCCATAGTTGTCTCTTCTTCCATAGCTCTGTTATCAGCCTGATAAGTTCTCACTCGTTCTGGAAGATGGGACATAGAATTTAGAGACTGAGGAGGTTGCTGAAAACAGATTAGCACAGAGCTAAACTATACACAGGCAACCTCTGCATGTGTGGGGAGGGGGTGTGTGCCTTTCCGCTAATCAGCTTTCTCACAGTCTTTCACAGTGTCTAGGAATCATCTCCTCCTACATAGCAAGGAGGAAGTGGAAACTAACAGAATGTGCACTTTCTAAACAGTATATCAAAGGGAAGACAGAAGATATACTTGTAAGACTTATATAGGTTTGTGTCATATTTGTATCATCTGAGGCTGTTCTCTTCTTTGGGTATATGGATGGTTTACATCCACTTTAAATTATTGGTCCCCTGACATAACCAATCAATAGCCATAATTGTGTTGACAGAATTACATCAAGTCATCACCATAAAAAATGAACTGCAACAAATACAGCAGATCTATGCTTTCAATACCTACACACAGTATCTCACAAAAGTAAGTACACCTCTCACATTTTTGTAAATATTTTATTATATCTTTTCATGTGACAACACTGAAGAAATTATACTTTGCTACAATGTAGTGAATGTACAATTTGTATAACAGTGTAAATTTGCTGTCCCCTCAAAATAACTCAACACACAACCATTAATGTCTAAACCGCTGGCAACAAAAGTGAGTACACCCCTAAGTGAAAATGTCCAAATTGGGCCCAAAGTGTCAATTTTTTTGTGTGGCCACCATTATTTTCCAGCACTGCCTTAACCCACTTGGGCATGGAGTTCACCAGAGCTTCACAGGTTGCCACTGGGGTCCTCTTACACTTCTCCATGACAACATCATGGAGCTGGTGGATTAGAGACCTTGCGCTGCTTCACCTTCCGTTTGAGGATGCCCCACAGATGATCAATAGGGTTCAGGTCTGGAAACATGCTTGGCCAGTCCATTACCTTTACCCTCAGCTTCTTTAGCAAGGTAGTGGTCATCTTGGAGATGTGTTTGGGGTCGTTATGTTGGAATACTGCCCCGTGGCCCAGTCTCCCTAGGGAGGGGATCATGCTCTGCTTCAGTATGTCACAGTACATGTTGGCGTTCATGGTTCTCTCAATGAACTGTAGCTCCCCAGTGCCAGCAGCACTCATGCAGCCCCAGACTATGACACTCCCACTACTTGCTTGACTGTAGGCAAGACACACTTGTCTTTGTACTCCTGACCTGGTTGCCGCCACACACGCTTGACACCATCTGACCACAGGACATGGTTCCAGTAATCCATGTCCTTATTAAATCTCAAAATACTGCGCTATTTAAATCAATAGAAAACAGTGCTGCTACTTAAACTAAAATATAAACAAAACAAAGGTGAACAAATAAAAGTGATTATGATCAAACAACAAAGTTCACAGTAGCACATTCAAAAACAATGTTTAAAAGGAAAAAATATATTGTTGTGATTATATTAAATGTCCATATTCATAATGACCATCATAAAAAAGTAAAAACTGTAAAAAATTGTGCAACGGTGAAAACTTAACTATGTTAATCCAAAATGTTACCCACCATGGATCCTCCACCAATATGCAAAAGTGCCTCTCCCACACTCTATTGGAATAAGGCTCCCCAAATAGTAGTAAACAATAATCACATCTCTGATTAATCTTGCTTCAACAGGATGTAACCATCTCGAATTCCATCTAGATCTCTCCAGACTGCAATCAGTATTGTTAATCTCCACCTGCAACACATCGCCCAATCATCGCGGACATCTCTTCTCCTCTGATACAGATCGCACAGAGAAGTTACAATGAATATATGATCCAGAACACGCAACTAACTACAGGGGCTGTTTGTAAAACAGACCAAATGTACACACTGACTGCAGATATCCGCCCAGGGTCTCTGGGGACTAAAGGCCCGTACACACGATGCAAATTTCGGACAGGAATTTTCTGGATCATATATTCATTGCAACTTCTCTGTGCGATCTGTACCAGAGGCGAATGGACATTATGAATGTGGGCATTTAATATAATCACAACAATATATTTTTTCCTTTTCATTTTTTTTTTTGAATGCGCTACTGTGGACTTTGTTGTTTGAGCACAATCACTTTAAATTGTTCATCTTTGTTTTGTTAATCCATGTCAAATTATCTGCTTGTCTTGTCAGCAAACTGTTTGCGGGCTTTCTTGTGCATCATCTTTAAGAAAAGGCTTCATTCTGGGAAGACAGCCATGCAGACCAGTTTGATGCAGTGTGCGGCGTATGGTCTGAGCAATGACAGGCTGACCCCCCCACCCCTTTAACCTCTGCAGCAATGCTGGCAGCACTCATATGTCTATTTCCCAAAGACAACTTCTGAATATGACGCTGAGCACGTGCACTCAACTTCTTTGGTCGACCATGGCGAGGCCTATTCTGAGTAGAACCTGTCCTGTTAAGCCGCTGTATGGTATTGGCCACCGTACTGCAGCTCAGTTTCAAGGTCTTGGCAATCTTCTTATAGCCTAGGCCATCTTTATGTAGAGCAACATTTCTTTCTTTCAGATCCTCAGAGAGTCATTGCCATGAGGTGCCATGTTGAACTTCCAGTGACTAGTATGAAAGAGTGAGAGCGAGAACACCAAATTTAACACACCTGCTCCCCATGCACGCCTGAGGCCTTGTAACACTAACGATTCACATGACACTGGGGAAGGAAAATGGCCAATTGGGCCCAATTTGGATATTTGCACTTAGAGGTGTACTCACTTTTGTTGCCTGTGATTTAGACATTAATGGCTGTGTATTGAGTTTTTTGAGGGGGCAGTAAATTCACACTGTTGTACAAGCTGTACACTCACTGCTTTACATTGTAGCAAAGTGTCATTTCTTCAGTGTTGTCACATAAAAATATTTACATAAATGTGAAGGGTGTACTCAATTTTGTGAGATATGGTATATGTGAGTTCTGTGGGATCTATTGTACCATTTGATGTTGCATGGTCCTAACATGTTCAGTAGATTAGAATGAAGCTTTTGGTCAAATACTTCTGTGCTGTGCCCTTTCTAACCATGTGGATAGCAAACACAATACAGGTGGCAGGAATGAGAATATTTGGCCTGCAATTTAACTTGTGAGTGCAATCGGTGTTCCCAGAACACCAGATTGCTGGCGCAAAGTGGATTGTAACAACATTGGTGTGGCCTGGTACCTACCATATGTTGCATTTATATATTTCATGGCAATATTTCTCATTTTCTCCCTTTATCTTTTGTGTCTTCTCAGCAGCAGTTAAACAAGCAATCACCAGACCTTAATAAATGACATATTTAAAACACCAATTAAGAACAAAGTACTGACTCTCTTAGTCTTTACAAGAACAGTAAGGTAGAAATGTTTAATGAGGATTAATTTATTGAAATTAAGAAGATTTCGATGTTCTAAGCCGTAACAGGAAATATTTCAGCTATTCGGGGCATTAATTAGCTTTATAAGAGGATTGTCACAGAAATGCGTTGTGTACAATTACTGATTCAAGGTGTAACTTTATACAGAAATTTTGAATTGGAGGTATATCATAGTTAAGTTCAACAGAACCAGAACTTATGGGGCCAAGAGAAGGCAATTGTCCCCCAGATAGTTCTTTACTTTTTGAATGTAGTTCCTGGCCCCCAACAAACAATGTATAATAAAATGAAAAAATAGTTTCCAGTCAATGTTTTAATGCCGTGACCAGTGGCGGCTGGTGAAATTTTAGGATGGGGGGCGCAAGTCCCCGTCCTTCATTTTTGCCCTCCCACTTCTCATAAACCCCACCCCTTACAGATTCCACCCATTGTGTCAGGAGTATACAGCCCAGCATTACCAGATAGGGGTAAAGAGTCACCAGATAGGGGTATACAGAGCCACCAGATAGCAGTATACAGAGCCACCAGATAGGAGTATACAGAGACAAGATAGCAGTATACAGAGCCACCAGACAGAAGTATACATGCCAACAGATAGCAGTGTACAGAGCCACCAGATAGCAGTATACAGAGCCACCAGATAGCAGTATACAGAGCCACCAGATAGGAGTATAAAGAGTCATCATATAGCAGTATAAAGAGTCACCAGATAGCAGTATACATGGGAGTCACCAGATAGCAGTATACAGAGGAGTCAGAAGATAGGAGTATACAGAGGAATCACCAGATAGTAGTATACAGAGGAGTCACCAGATAAGAGTATACAGAGTCACCATATAGCAATATACAGAGCCACCAGATAGCAGAATACAGAGTCACCATATAGCAATATACAGAGCCACCAGATAGCAGTATACAGAGTCACCATATAGCAGTATATAGAGTCACCAGAGAGCAGTATACAGAGCCACCAGATAGCAGTATACAAAGGAGTCACCAGATAGCAGTATACAGTGGAGTGACCAGATAGGAGTATACAGAGGAGTCACCAGATAGCAGTATACAGAGGCATCACCAGATAGGAGTATACAGAGGAGTCACCAGATAGCACTATACAAAGGAGTCACCAGATAGGAGTATACAGAGCCCTGGATAGGAGTATACAGAGGAGTCACCAGATAGCAGTATACAAAGGAGTCACCAGATAGGAGTATACAGTGCCCCAGATTGGAGTATACAGAGGAGTCACCAGATAGCAGTATACAGAGAAGTCATCAGATAGGAGTATACAGAGGAGTCATCAGATAGCAGTATACAGAGGAGTCACTAGATAGCAGTATACAGAGTCACCAGATAGCAGTATACAGAGCCACCAGATAGATGTATACAGAGCCACCAGATGGCAGTATACAGAGCCACCAGATAGGAGTATACAGAGTCACCATATAGCAGTATACAGTCACCAGATAGCAGTATACAGAGTCACCAGATAGCAGTATACAAAAGTGTCAGCAGATAACAGTATACAAAGGAGTAACCAGATAGGAGTATACAGAGGAGTCACCAGATAGGAGTATACAGAGGGGTCACCAGATAGCAGTATACCGAGGAGTCACCAGATAGGAGTATACAGAGCCCCAGATTGGAGTATACAGAGGAATCAATAGATAGCAGTATACAGTGGAGTCACCAGATAGGAGTATACAGAGGAGTCACCAGATATAAGTATACAGAGGAGTCACCAGATAGTAGTATACAGTACCCAAGATTGGAGTATACAGAGGAGTCACCAGATAGCAGTATACAGGAGGAGTCACCAGATAGGAGTATACAGAGGAGTCACCGGATGGCAGTATACAGAGGAGTCACCAGATAGCAGTATACAGAGCCACCAGATGGCAGTATACAGAGCCACCAGATAGCAGTATACAGAGCCACCAGATAGGAGTATACAGAGTCACCATATAGCAGTATACAGTCACCAGATAGCAATACACAGAGCCACCAGATAGCAGTATACAAAGGAGTCAGCAGATAGCAGTATACAGAAGAGTGACCAGATAGGAGTATACAGAGGAGTCACCAGATAGCAGTATACAGAGGAGTCACCAGATAGGAGTATACAGAGGAGTCACCAGATAGCAGTATATAGAGGAGTCACCAGATAGGAGTATACAGAGCCCCAGATTGGAGTATACTGAGGAGTCAATAGATAGCAGTATACAGAGGAGTCACCAGATAGGAGTATACAGAGGAGTCACCAGATATCAGTATACAGAGGAGTCATCAGATAGGAGTATACAGTGCCCCAGATTGGAGTATACAGAGGAGTCACCAGATAGCAGTATACAGAGGAGTCACCAGATAGGACTACACAGAGGAGTCAGCAGATAGCAGTATACAGTGGAGTCATCAGATAGCAGTATACAGAGCCACCAGATAGCAGTATACATAGCCACCAGGTAGGAGTATACAGAGTAACCATATAGCAGTATACAGAGTCACCAGATAGCAATATACAGAGCCACCAGATAGCAGTATACAAATGAGTCTCCAGATAGCAGTATACAGACGAGTGGCCAGATAGGAGTATACAGTGGAGTCACCAGATAGCAGTATACAGAGGAGTCACCAGATAGGAGTATTCAGTGGAGTAACCAGATAGCAATATACAGAGGAGTCACAAGATAGTAGTATACAGAGGACTCACCAGGAAGATGTACAGGTATATAGAGTCACCAGATAGGGGTATACAAAGTCACCAGATAGCAGTATACAGAACCACCAGATAGCGATATACAGAGCCACCAGATAGCAGTATACAGTTACCAAAGAGCAGTATACAGAGCCACCAGATAAGAGTATACAGAGCCACTAGATAGCAGTATACAGAGCCACCAAATAGCAGTATACAGAGCCACCAGATAGCAGTATACAGAGGCACCAGATAGCAGTATACAGAGCCACCAGATAGGAGTATACAGAATCACCAGATAGCAGTATACAGAGGAGTCACCATATAGGAGTATACAGAGGAGTCACCACATAGCAGTATATAGAGGAGTCACAAGATAGCAGGTTACAGAGGAGTCACCAGGAATATGTACAGGTATATAGGGTCACCAGATAGGGGTATACAGAGTCACCAGACAGGGGTATACAGAGCCAACAGATAACAGTATACAGAGCCACCAGATAGCAGTATACAGAGCCACCAGATAGGAGTATACAGAGGAGTCACCAGATAGCAGTATACAGAGGAGTCACCAGATAGGAGTATTCAGTGGAGTAACCAGATAGCAGTATACAAAGGAGTCACCAGATAGCAGTATACAGAGGAGTCACCAGATAGCAGTATACAGAGGAGTCACCAGGTAGGAGTATACAGAGGAGTCACCAGATAGTAGTATACAGAGGAGTCACCAGATAGAAGTATACAGAGGAGTCACCAGATAGCAGTATACAGAGCCACCAGATAGCAGTATCCAGAGCCACCAGATAGCAGTATATAGAGCCACCAGATAGCAGGATATAGAGCCACCAGATAGCAGTATACAGAGGAGTCACCAGATAGCAGTATACGGAGGAGGGACCAGATAGAAGTATACAGAGGAGTCACCAGATAGCAGTATACAGAGGAGTTACCAGATAGGCGTATACAGGGGAGTCACCAGATAGCAGTATACAGAGGAGTCACCAGACAGGAGTATACAGTGCCCCAGATTGGAGTATACAGAGAAGTCACCAGATAGCAGTATGCAGAGGAGTCACCAAATAGGAGTATACAGAGGAGTCACCAGATAGCAGTATACAGAGCATTCACCAGATAGCAGTATACAGAGGAGTCACCAAATAGTAATGTACAGAGGAGTCACCAGATAGTAGTATACAGAGGAGACACCAGATAGCAGTATGCAGAGGAGTCACCAGATAGGAGTATACAGAGGAGTCACCAGATAGCAGTATACAGAGGAGTCATCAGGAAGATGTACTTACTTTAGCTGGGGAGCACACAGAGTGGCACACTATTCTGGCAGGCACTGCAGGCAGAGGCAGCACATCAGTCCGAGTCCGACTAGTGTCGTTGACGGTCTGCGTGGGACTGGAAACCAGGTGGAGTGCTGCACCTGCGCAAGTAATCACGCAGCCAGCATGTCTGCCACAGTCCCGCCCTCTCCAACCGTATCCAATGACAGCCAGCCACTGGCTCAAGGCAGCCAATTAGACTATGTATGTGCACCTGTCTAGCGCAAATACATAGTCTTTTATGACTAACCAATCGGCTCACTACTTGCTGTCAGCAGACAGCAATGAGCCGAGGAAAAAAAAGTCAATATAGCGGCGCCTCCTTTAGGGGTCAGGCTTTTATTTATTTTCTTCTTCTTCAGAGCGTGTGGAGGCGGCACCCAAGCGCCCCTCATTGACCGGCCGCTGCTCGCCATGACTTGTGTCCAGTTAATTACAAAAATAAACTTGTGGCTTTACTGATTTGACCAACTATTTGATCAACTTGCTATCACATTTAGACCAGCCATTCCCAATCAGAGTTACGTGGTACACTAGGATTCCTCAAGGTTGCTAGGGGTTCCTTGATCTATGGCTGATTGACCTCCCAGAGTATGTTTCCAGGGCAAACGCCACTTAGCAAAGCCAGCAGCATGACACCAATTGTTTTTTTAGCTGTGTGTAAGGGTGGCATTTTGACCACCACTGTAAAGCCTGGTACACACTACAATTTTTTTTCATGCAACAAAAAAAAAACTGACAGCTCCGGTCGGAGATGCTGTACTAACCATGCGAGGTAAGTTCAGCGATCTCCCCCGCTGAGCTGTTGTGTTCTGACACGGGGATGGCCCTCCGTCAGAACACTCCGATCAGCGCTCTCTGCTATTGGCTGAGAGCGCTGATTGGGAGTCGGTTGGCTGCTGGTTTTCCAGTATGCACGTTCAATTTGGGCGGTTTCTGTTGGGCAGATCGACATACACAAAGACCGAACTTCTGCCTTTTTTCTTTTTGAACCGGCTGTTGTATCCTGACATTCAGCTCGTGTGTATGGGGCTTAAGAGTTGCAATCTTTCTACTGAACTCCATGGGCGTCTGCAGGTAGGGGCAAGGGGGGGCAAGTGCCCCCCCCTGGAATCAGGGATCGCAAGGTGTCTGCGCAGATTGTGAGCAGGTGCTGGAACACTCCATGTACCAGCTCCCGGCACAGGAAGGAAGATTACACTGTGGACGGCAGCCGGCAGGGCTTTCCATCATCCGGTGTTAAGACAGCACTGACCTGCAGAGCCTGCAGAAGCCTGTGCCAGGAGCCTGACCTGCCAATGTGAGTTATAGACAATTCTTTTCTGTGGGGGGAAGAGAGCTCTGTGCGGGGGATTGGAAATGTATACTGGCATAGCACATGCCTGGAATCTGCACCCTGTACATAGCACACGCCTGGAATCGGCACCCTGTACATAGAACACGCCTGAAATCTGCACCCTGTACATAGCACACGCCTGGAATCTGCACCCTGTACATAGCACACGCCTGGAATCTGCACCCTGTACATAGCACACTCCTGGAATCTGCACCCTGTACAAAGCACATGCCTGGAATCTGCACCCTGTACAAAGCACACGCCTGGAATCTGCACCCTGTACAAAGCACATGCCTGATATCTGCACCCTGTACATAGCACATGCCTGGAATAAAGTCTGCCATTTCCCCCTTTAAAATAAATAATTGTGAGTTGCGGCTAAGCCCCTCTCCTTCATGACATTGTCGAAAGCGGCGGAGCATGGGTGACCTTAAAATGATGCCCCCCCCGAAAAAAGTTCTGCGGACGCCCATGCTGAACACCAAATTACAATCGACCTCAATTAATTGGTTTCTGTGTTTCCAGAGACCTGAAAATAATTTTAGGGGTTTCCATGGGGTAAAAATGTTGAGAAAGGCTGGTCCAGATTATTGGGCTACATCACTGGAGTTACAGACTGGACAAGTGTACTATTCATTTGCTTTTGATGGAGAACAATACCATTTCGATACTATCTAGCTTTGGCAATTTTTGATTTAGGTCAACCTGTCCAACAAATTTAAAGCAGAGGTCCGCCAGGTCCACCTAGAACTAAAAAAATTAAGAGTCAGCAGCTACACATACTGTAGCTGCTGACTTTTAATGATAGGACATTAACCTGTCCTGGAGTCCAGCGATGTCAGTAACCGCCGTCGATATTCGGATCAGGGGGTTGCGTGCAGCCGCGTCCATAAGGGAACCTGGCAGTGTAGCATTACTGCGCCCTACTGCGCATGCGTGAGTCTCCGCTGTACTCTGCTATTGGACCGGCGGCCAATAGCAGAGCGAGGAGGGAGCCGGGCTGCTGATGTCAGCGGCTGCGGCCGCCGGCCCGAGCTCTCGGATGTGGGGGGGAGGAATCCGATCAGCGGAAGTTGAGTGGCGGGAGAGACCCACTCAGTGGCGATGCGAGTGGTCATTAGTGTATTTTAATTGTCCTGTATTGTTATTGTTTTCCTCACCATCATCACATGTCATGTATGTCACTTCATTCATGTCAGTTTTGGTTCTAATGTATTCCTTATGTACCTTTTGATGATGGCCCTTGTTCACCAAGGCCCTGTCATCTTTTTTAAATGTATAAATAAACTTCCTTTGTTTTATCTTAGTTTTTTGCTCTTTGAAGAGTTGGTAACCCTATAAAGTCCCCTTGGGGGGGGGGTCTATTCTAATTAATACATAGTCTGTGAAAGAGAGCTGAACCCTGCATACTGTGCATAGCACACCCCTAAACCCTGCACTCTGTATGCAACTCACTCCTCAACACTGCACTCTGTTAACAGCGCACCCCTGAATGCTGCACAATGTACGTAGCACATTCCTGAACTCTGCCCGCTGCACATAGCGCACTCCCGAACCCTGCACTCCGTATGCAGTCCACCTTTGAACTCTGCACTATGTACATAGTGCACTCCTGAACTCTGCACTCTGTAGGTAGCACATTCCCTAAACTCTGCACATAACACCTTCCTCCTATTTATTGTCTCTTTAA
The DNA here is from genome assembly GCA_018402905.1 of Glandirana rugosa. Lineage (NCBI taxonomy): Eukaryota > Metazoa > Chordata > Amphibia > Anura > Ranidae > Glandirana > Glandirana rugosa. Next base: position 27,755 of record BLSH010243125.1, read on the forward strand.
GATCCTCTTACTGTTAATGCAATTTGACCACGGCCACTATTTAATGCAATGCGGTTCGGGAAGGCGGGGGAGTGGTTAAGTCCTGCACCTATTCTCTAGGGAAAAAAGCCTTGTATACATTTATAATAGTCTTACAGATACAACCGACCCTTTGAGGTCAACCATAATGCTGATGCGGCCCGCAATGAGTTGGACACACCAGCTCAAAGAAAACAGTAATGTTCGTGCATTCATTTATCCTGCTCAATGAGCAAAGGGTCTCTTCGCTAAATGCGTCTGAAAGAAAACATGTTTTTATTGTGAGCGTTCTTCTTCCAAATGTCTGCAGCAGATTAAGTAAGGAAGGCAGAGGAAATAACTTATTACAGGACAGTACAGGACAGCAAGCATACAGGTCAGTTTGAGTTTTTAGGAGCAACATAAATTTCTAATATCATGCAGTCAAAACTCTTAAGATTCCAACATTTTAGTTACGTGATGATTTTTGTACATTAATATTTATTTACTCAGTTTAATTTCTTATCAATGCTTATGTATTTTAATGAGTTCATGTCAAGATTCTTAAAGCTGAATTACAAACAAACAGCTAAATATACTATTGAAATACATTTTTGGAAGCAGTTCTCCCATGGAAAGAATGCATATATTTGTCTGTCTACCGTATTCCTGTGATCAATACAGGTCATCCAGTGCTATTGTCAGCTCTACTATAGTAAGAACCACGATCTTACTGGTTCAGTTGATGTTTTGTGTGAGCGGTTTCTGCTCTGCACACTGACCACACTTACACTGCTGCCATTCTTAGAATGCCTTTTATTTTTTTTCCAGTAATACAAGGTGCTCCCTCATTGGATGTGGTGGAGAGGAGTGGCAGTGATGGCATGATCATCACCTTGTCCAGTAAGAATCCCTTATAATAATCTTTGAAGTGTTATACAAAGTGTTATTTGAATGGCAACAGTGCCAAGCGAGGGACCCCCTATGTACAGCGTTCAGAGTGGCAGCCATTCGCACAGAACAGCAGCAGAACCCAGAAGATTGAGGCTATAACTGTAATAGTGCTGACTACTACAGTGATTTTCAGCTTTTCCAGTGTTTCAATATGTATGAGATACTGTATACATACTTACATTGTGCCAACCTGGACCAATGCAATTATGTAATCCAAAAAATTAGTGGAGTTCAGCTTTAATGGTTTACTATAACTGCATTTATTTTGTGTTTCTTCTGTGTCACTAAACCCACATCATAAACAACTATCAATAAATGCTGTATTATATGCTGTTCATTCTCACTCTGTTACTATGGGATTCATTTCTGTATTCTGCAGAAAACCTTGTTGATTCTGATGCACTCTATCTCCACCTTCTGTCCATGTCCCCAATTCAGCTAGGGATTTTGCAGTTGTTGTGGCAACTCTGCACATGCTCAGTTTTCAATGTGTTTCTATGCTGAGCATTTCCTCCCTATTACATCTGAGTAGCCTGTGTAACTATAGAGTCTCACATGTGGGCGTATACACAGTGGTTAATGAAAGCCCACTCCCTCCTCCTCCTCCATGCCCACTAACTAACTAAACACAATGGGGGCAGGATATTACATGTAGGTTAATGGAGGCTTCACCTACCTGTTATTCTAAGAGACAGGCTGGAGCGGCATAACACCAACTGTGACTGGCAAAAATCAGTCCACACCATGTTATTCCAAAAAAATACCAAATATTTCATTTCAAATATATATTGGTATGGCAATTTCAAATGTTTACTGATATTATTTATTTTTACTCTGTATTCCAAGGGATGTTTTTTAAAATTTTATTTTGAACATGTGACCAGCAGCAGAGGACTAGAAGCTCCTCCTGCTTATGTTTCCCTGCAGACAGGCTGGGAAACATCTGGGTCATGTGCCAGCTGTATATTGATTAGGAAAATGTATTACAGTACCAACATCTACATACAGAAAATAGAAGGGACAATGTAAATTAAAGTGTGTGTTTAGTATCACTCTAAAGTGTAAGCATATTCACCTACTCTCCTGCACGGCGTTGTCCTGGATTTCCCTTATCAGCCATTGACAGCTTTGGCTGGTCTTCTTGTGGATACCAATTTTCAGTCATTTTCATTGGTTAGGCTGGGATGACATCTCTCCCGGGTATGCAAGTTCATTCATCTCGGTTAATTCCAAAATTGTACACTGAGCAGCTAAGTGGACAGTGGGGACAGGCAGGTAAGACACTTTAATGCAGAAGAGACTTAGCATGTCTCCTCTGTATTATAAAACCTGCCTATTCACATTTTTAAAAAAAATAATTTAATTTGTAATTACAGTTCCACTTTAATATCTACCCGGAGTTCAGCTTTAATTTCAGTAAATTGCTAGAACATTTTTCAAGCTCCAGAAATAGCCATGACGTCCTGCTTTTGTTAAATGTATCTGACGGACTTTTATATTGTTTTGGGCCAAGTAGATATTTTCTTTGATACCATAAATGACCTCACTGTAAGTAACCGTGAATGGTCACTATTCACTGACCCTAGCTGTTCACTTGCGCTTACCCTGACAAATCACTAATTCTGACTAGCTCTATTATACAATATCAATTTCAATTCATTTTTATGACTTGAAATTTCCTTTTTCTCTTAAAAAAAGTGCTTGTTCTTTAAGAATGACAGACAAACAGGATCTGCTGTGGTGACAGAAGCACCTGGAAAGCCAGTTTAGCAAGTAAAGGGTGTGGTGTGTACATGAGAAACTGGAATAATCAAGGGCTGTTAAGCTACTGATGCGATCCTTCTTGACAAAGGAGTTTGCCTTCACAGGGAGGTCTAACTATCATACAATTACAAACCTACTGGAAGCTAAAATACATTTATCCACAGAGAGACAACACGTGGTGGAAACTTTGATAGACAAGGACTACTGTTACTGGCACATGAGGTCCATTTCTTTGCTTAAAACGCCAAACAGGCTAGAGTTTTTTTTTTAATATGTTATGTTTTTTTTGCTGTGCTAAAAAACTGATTGTGGTCAAAGATTGTGGTTAAAAACTGCTTTATGGACTCTCACTACCTGTACATTAAACCTCACTTGAAGCTGTCTAAACCTAGAGACAGAGAAAGCAAGATTGTGGTCTTGCACTATGGTTATAGTTATTCTGGAACAGGAAGGAGGTTGCAATAAAATAACTGTAATAGAAACAGTTTACACTGCAACAACTTGGTGAAGTACAAAATAGCTACAATCCTTCTCTTCTTTTTTATTTATTTATTTTTTTAACAAAGTACCATACAACACGTCATGTTAGCACCACTGTACTGCCTCACTACATCAACTCTTGGCTACGCTAGTGGAAACCAACTTCCCAAGGCCAATGAAATGTCACCGACATTTCCCAACTGTCACCTAACTTGTAGTGTCTTTCTTGCTAAGCCCTACCAAATTCAAAATAAGTCCTATATGAATGTTTCTGTAAATATCTGCCCAGCCACTTTAAACATACAGAAAAAGTATGTGAACCATCCAGCTACGAGAAAAGAGCTGGAAGTATTGTATGTGTTGTGCAAAAGTGCATGAGTATTCTCATAAGTGGCTGTCCAATGGTGGAAGAGTAGAGCTGCAGGGCTTGAATAAACCAGTAAAGGAGATGGCATAGCTGCAATCAGATTCTTGAACTGTTGCCACTAGAGGAGTGGAATCTTGACAAGTAAGTTTGCCATAATGTGCATATTATAGCAAGAGCCCATCCACCCCCAATCCTAATGCTCAATTATAAAATACTCATAAATACCCAGAAAATCATGTAAGGTTTTGGGTGAACTGGATGGACTTGTATTTCAACCAGACTAACTATGTAACTATGTAAGCAGAAATGTACACCCCCACTACATCAACCCCTGGCTACCCTATTGGAGACCAACTTCCCAGCAGAAATGAAAGGTCATCTGACTGTCATCTAACTGTAGCCTCTTTCAGGGTGCATTTGAGGCCATGCTCCTGCACCCACATGGATGTCACAATGGGAGCAGCAGCTGGGTTCATGCACCCACTGCGTGCCAACTGACAGATAAAGCTGTCCATAGATGGATCGAAATTCAACTGGTTCAGCAGGGACCTGCCGAATGTCGATCCATACGTGGCCACTGCCCTTGAACAGAAGTCTATGGATTAACTTCTGATGAATGGAGCTGTTAGAAGAAAATCTGCTTGATCAGTGCATGCAGCCAATGGCTGCAGTGCTGATCTGTCTATTCTGACAGTGGTGTAATCCCCCTTCTGAAGAGGCGGCTCTAGGCTTTGAGAGGCCTTAGGCAAAACCTAAACATGAGGCCCTACTCACGCCCATAATGGGAAAAATAATTCAAGCGATAAAAAAATTAACCTTATAAATTGCATATATTAGGAGCTTTCACCACTTACCCACCGGAGCACTTTTTTACATTTGTTGTTCACAAGTTAAAAACAGTTTTTTTTGCTAGAGAATTACTTAGAACCCCCAAACATTATATATTTTTTTCAAACACCCTAGAGAATAAAATGGCGATCATTACAATACTTTTTGTCACACGGTATTTGCGCAGAGGTCTTTGAAGCATGAATTTTTTAGAAAAAAAAGGGATTTTATTACAACTTACCGTAAAATCCTTTTCTCTGAGTTCACTGACAGACGCAGCTCTTCTTAATTGACACGTGGGTTTTATGTCGTCCTATCAGGAGTGACTAGGCAAAACAGATGCAAAAGCATCAGGGATAGGCTGGCCCCTCCCATGGGGGCCGTCCTAACCTGAGCCTATAAAACCCCCTGCTGGCCAATAGCATTCAGTTTGTCACAAGCAGTGCAACAAAAAAAAAACAGAGGGGTGGGAGCTGCGTCTGTCAGTGAACTCAGAGAAAAGGATTTTACGGTAAGTTATAATAAAATCCCATGTTCTCTTACGTTCACTGACAGACGCAGCTCTTCTTAATTGACACGTGGGGACGTCCCAAAGCAGTGCCAAAAACTAGAGGGGTGGGCAAACAACAACTGTACCCAACAGAACCCTCTCAGGGAGCGCCAGACGCACTCACACCGCTGCTCGCAAAACTTTGCGGCCAAAAGCAGCATCCGCCGATGCTGAAACATCAACTTTGTAAAACTTAGTAAACGTGTGCACTGAGGCCCAAGTGGCCGCTTTGCACACCTGAGACACCGAAGCCTGGTGCCTGAACGCCCAGGAGGTACTGACCGACCTGGCGGAATGAGCCGTGACCGGAAAAAGGGGGAACCTTGCCCCGAAGCACATACGCATGGGTC
>BLSH010243125.1:40125-59602 GCA_018402905.1 Glandirana rugosa
AGGGAATACGTTACGCCCCCCCCCAGGAGTAATCTCACCTGATGTAATATGACCACTACAGCTAAGTAGGGTCAGAAACAGCTTTTTAGCCTCTCCAGGGCTACAACATGGCGCATTCCAAGCCTCCTCTCCACTATCTCCTCTCAGATGACCTGTAGTACTGATCATGCTTATATAGTTTAAAAATAATAAAGAAGTCCTATAAAGACATTAACGGTGCATTATATTTCCAGTCCTAAAGTTTACGTAAACTGTCCCATATCATAAAAGTATTTATTGTCAATGGACATCAATGGATTTGTGCTACTAGCTAATTCTCTGTGTTGTTGTGGTATCCAAACCAGTTTCCCTAAATCTACCTTACTTAATGCCCTCTCAATATCCACCCAATTTTTCCCTCACTTATTATGCATCCAGTCCGCTATACGTGAAATGGCAATTGCCTGATAGTATTTCTTAAAATCAGGGGCTGCTAATCCCCCTGCCTTTTTTTCCTTCACCAGCATTGCATAAGGGACCCTGGGACGTTTATGTGCCCAGATAGATTTTAATATTATGGACCTTAATTTCCTAAAGTATTCATGTGGTACTGTTATTGGAATCATCTGATACATATATACTAATTTTGGCAAGATGTTCATTTTCAATGCATTTATTCACCCTAAGGGGGGTTTGTGTCTCAACTGATTCAATTGTCCCTTGACCTTATTAAGCGTTGGAATATAATTAACTTTATATAGGGTCTCTAATGAGGTAGTTTGCTTAATACCCAGATATCCCATTTCCTCTTTACACCATACAAAGGGGAGTTTTGATTGGACAGCCCGCTGTTCCATCCAAGGGATGGATATATTCAAGATCTCTATTTTAGACGTGCTAATTTTAAAATTTGATAGTTTCCCATATCTATTCAGTTCCTCTACTATATTGGGTATCGTTATCCTGGGATTGGAAATATAGAGTAGAACATCATCCGCATACGCCATAGATTTAAGCTCTTTATCGCTAATTCTCACCCCCCTAATATCCACGTTTTTACGGATTGCAGCTAGGAGAGGTTTGAGTGCTATTACAAACAGCATTGGCGAAAGAGGGCATCCCTGCATGGATCCATTTAGGAGCTCCAGGGAGGGTGATAGGGTACCGTGTATTCTAATTTTAGCTGTTGGGTGATGATAGAGTGACGAGACCCATCTGGGCTTGGACTCTTTCCCAGGGCCATTTTTTTAATTGCTCTCACTACTTCATCCTGCGTGATTGGATTCTCTAAGTCAGGGCTAGGCAACCTGAGGCCCTCCAGCTGTTGTGGAACTACATTTCCCATGAGGCCTTGCAAGCCTGGCAGTTACAATTACTCCCAGAGGCATTAAGGGACTTGTAGTTCTGCAACAGCTGGAGGGCCGCAGGTTGCCTACCCCTGCTCTAAGTGGTCCAACTCCTCTTTAGGTACTGTAGGAAGGTCCAGTCCCTTAAACTACTCTTGAATTGCCAGATTCTCATCTTCTCCCCCACCATTGTTTTCTTTTTATCTTACATGGTAAAGTTGACTGTAATATAGGTGGAATACTTTGGCTATTTCGGGGGATGAGTGCACTATCTTCCCCTCTTCGTCTCTAATCTTGGGTATAAAAGACACATTCTTTTCGCTGTAACCAGCCATTACCCTGGTTTATTACCCCATTGGTGCTTCTCTTTTATTACTAAATGGAAGGCCCATTTTCTTTCCAGTTCCAGTAACTCTGCTAGTTCCCCTTTTTTTACCATTAGTTCTTGCTTTACTGGGATACCTTTAGGTCTAGTCTGCTGTTCTAAAACCTGTATTTCCCTAAGTAGGTTGCTCATTTGTTCCTTTTTTTCTCTCTTCTTTTTTACTCCTATCCCTACCAAAATACCCTTTATGTAGGCTTTGTATGTTTCCCATAGGGGGAGATCTTGGAGTCTCTGGTGTATCATTAATAGAAAAAAACTTTCCAGCTCCTGCTCCATCTTTATTAGGATCTTAAAGAAGAGAGTCATTTAATTTCCAGGTCATTCCTCCAGGGATTCTTGCTCCAACTTCAAATTGGATGATTACCGGGGCGTGATCGGAAATAGTAATGGTTTTAATCTTGCATTTTTAAGTAGGGGAAGCATGTGAAGTTCCATGAGTACATAATCGATCTATGAATAGGACCTATGAACAGATGAATGATAAGTATAATCAAGCCATCGGGTGTTTTATTCTCCGGGTATCTACTAACTGATACTCAAGCAATCAACTTTTTATTTCATTATGTCTTCGAGTTAGGCCCCTTTCACACGGATGGATAAAATCCAGCTTTTAGCTGCGGATAGATGAAGTTATCTACCACAGCTATACTGTGACAATGCTTTCATATGGCCCCTTTCACACTCTGCATTTAGCAACGGTTTTGTTACAGACGATTTAGAACGATTAGAAAAAATGGATTTGAATGCGTCCAGGAACGATGTTATGCAGCTATCTGCATGAATCTGCAGCTATCTGCACAAATCTGCAGCTATCTGCAGGTAAAAGCAGTGTCATCTACGGATAGCAAGGGCAACAAGCATACAAAATCAATAGGAAGCACTTCAGAAATGTCAAGAATGTAAAGAATGTTTCCACTGCAGCTAAACATAGCTGCATGTAACCGTGGCTAATCGGATTGTACAAATGCAAGTAATCATTGTGATTTGGAGTCTGGTATCTGGCTTGCATTTAGCAATGGCAGAACAGCCACCCGTGTGAAAGGGGCCTTAAAGAGCGCATGGAGCTCCCTGTGGTGTCTATCCGTGGGTCTATACACATATTAAGATCTCCTGATACTATTGATACTCCTGATACTCTTTATATGCCATCAGTTTTTTCAGGGCTTTCCTAAGGAATTTACCTGGATCTTTATTCGGAGAATAGATATTTGCAAAGGTACAATCCATATTTATTAATCTCCCCTTTAAAAACAGAAACCTCCCCTCCCCTTGCACGGCTCGGCATTGAATCCCCATAAAACCAAATGGGAAGCAGATGTGAAGGTAGTCTATATCCTGAGGCATGCGTAATATGTGTCTCCTGGAGACAAACCACGTCTGCCCCATGATAATGTAATTCTTTATTATTCTTATATCTTTTACTAGGGGTATTAAGTCCCCATATATTATAGGTCACTAAATTTATCTTCACCATGGTGCAACTGAGAAGGCCCCCAATTATCCATAGTTTACAACCCCGGGGCATCTATCACCTCACTTTTTTTCTGAGGTCTTGAAAGAGGAAGAGTATAGAAGGCAAAATAGCAAACCATAACCCACTCCCCACCAAAATCCACCCAACACACACCCCCACCCCCCCCACCCACAAGAGTATTACCCCTTGGGGGGCCTGAAGAACTATCCATATTTCATTCAGTGTATGGGGCCGGCCACATCCATCAAGATGTGGCCTTGTCTCCATAACTCCAAAGGGCACCTCTTCCAGACACTTTATGCCTACCCGCCAGATCCCCAAACACACCAGCCCCCTTCCTCCCATCCTCGACCTGCTTATTCTTCCCCCCTTTCCTTACTCTTTTTCCTAAACCCCTGCCCTCCCTTACTCAAACTATATTTTTCCATCTTTTTTATTGTCTCTCACAGTTCATAGTTTTTCTTCTTCTTCGTCACCATCTGTATAAGGGACTTATTCTATCGTACAGGGTGAAGAATACACTGTTTACCCAGCTGCCCCATCCCTTTCTCCGCTTACTCCCTTCCCCCTCCACCCCTTCTCCCTTCTTTACGAGTCCATCTCCTGTTGCTTGGAGTTGCCAATGGTCTATCATGTTCTTCTTCCCATCCTGGCAGGTGTGGAAGTGGGAGATCTAACTTATCGCAGAAGTCCTTTAAATCTTCAGGAAATCTCATCTTTTTTTCTTTTAAGGCAAGCAGGAAATCCCCACCAGTATGTTACATTGGACAACCACATTTGCTCTGTTAAGGGTTTAAGGAGTCTTCGTCTTGTCAGAATCTCAGTTGACGAGTCAGAAAATATCTGTAGGTGGGCTCCTTCATAAGAGATCATAGCCCCCCTCCGTATTTTATCCGTGATGAGTGCTTTCTCCTCTACGTAATGGAATCTCGCTATCACATCTCTGCGGGTGTCAGCCCCTCTGAATTGATGCCTTGTAATCCTGTGTACCCTATCAATTTTTACTGTTTCTGGGGCTTCTTTTTCCAGCATAGGGTTAAAGCGGTTGTCTCCCCTCCAAAAAAATAAATAAATAAAAACAACTGCAAGGCAAAGACATAATGAGCTAGTATGCATCGCATATTAGCTCATTATGAAATACTTACCTCAGAATGAAGCTCCCGCAGGTCCGCCCGGTCCCCGAGGGGGGAGCTGCCACCTTCCCTCTGTGGATCCTTCCGGTTACGCGGCTCTGACGCTGTGAGTGCCCGGAGCCGCAAGACGCCACTCCATGCGCGGAAGCCCGTCTTTATGGCGGACTTTCCGGCAGGGTCCTGCGCTATGCATCGGGCCTTCGCCGGGACATCACTGCCTGCTGACATCAGCGACGCTTGCAGTGAGACTATCTCCGAAACCGTACAGGTTTAGGAGATATTCTTTTTACCTACAGGTAAGCCTCATTATAGGCTTACCTGTAGGTAAAAATGTCATTTATAGGGATACAACCGCTTTAAATAGTCCGTGCATCACCCCCACTAACTCCTCATCTTTATACTTCTCCGGGAGACCTCTTATACGCAGATTCTTCCGATGGCTACGGTTTTCTTGATCTTCCGTCTTATATGAGAGAGCTCTATTTGCTCTTTGTAAAGCTCTCATCTGTTCATTTAAATTCCTCAAACCTTTGGTCATGCATGTCTAATCTTTCTTCCGTCTCTTCTACTCGGTCAAGGACCTGTCCAATATTTGCACGGATTGCTGCAATGTCTGTTTTTAGTGAGTCAGCATTTCCGTTAGAATCTCTTTGATTTGGGGGGATACTCGCCTGGGCTTCACCTATCCTCCCTTCTTCAGCCAGCTGGCCTATGCCCCCTTCTTTTGCTCCCCATCTTGTGCTTTTTGTGTCTTAAGGCCTCCTAGGGCCTTAACTCATTTTTCTCCTCAGTATTCTCAAAGGAAACGAGGGGCTCAAGTATTCGAAACCATAATGTAGGACCTCACGACATGTCACAGGAAGCACACTTATGGCTAACTGAGGAACAATTTAGGAATAGGCTTGAAAAACCTAACGTTAATAAGTCACCGGGACCAGGTGGCTTGCACCCGAGGGACCTTAAGGAACTCAGTCAAGAAATTGCCAGACCACTGTACCTAATTTTTAAGAACAGTCTACTGACTGGTATGTGATTGGAGAAAAGCCAATGTAGCACCAATATATAAAAAAGGACCACGATATATCCCTGGAAACTACAGGCCAGTTAGCTTAACATCAATAATATGCAAGCTCTTGGAGGGAATAATAAGGGATTATATACAAGACTATTGTAAGGGGAACGGTAGCATTAGCAGTAATCAGCACAGTTTCATGAAGAATCGCTCATGCCAAACCAATCTATTAACCTTCTATGAGGAGGTGAGCTGCCATCTAGATAAAGGAAGGTCCGTTGATGTGGTGTATATAGATTTTGCAAAAGTATTTGATACAGTCCCCCATATACACTTAATGTACAAACTAAGGTTTGCCAGCATGGATCAAAGGGTGAGTATCTGGATTGAAAACTGGTTACAAGGTTGAGTCCAGAGGGTGGGGATAAATGGGGAGTACTCGGAATGGTCCAGTGTGGAAAGTGGGGTCCCCCAGGGATCTGTCCTGGGACCAATCCTATTCAATATATTCATAAAAGATCTGGAGGATGGGGTTAATAGCTCAATCTCAATATTTGCAGATGATAGCAAGCTATGCAGGGCAATCATTTCTCCACAGGATGTGGAAACCTTACAAGAAGATTTGAACAAATTAAAGGGGTGGGCAGACAAGTGGCAAATGATGTTTAATGTAGAAAAATAATGCATTTGGGTACCAAGAATATGAACGCAAACGACTCACAAGGGGGAGAGCCTCTGGGGGAATCTAGGATAGAAAATAACCTAGGGGTCCTAGTAGAAAATAGGCTCAGCAATGCCATGCAATGCCAAGCTCCTGCAAGCAAAGCCAACAAAATATTGGCATGCATCAAAAAAGGGATAAACTCCAGGGATAAATCAATAATTCTCCCCCTCTACAAGTCCCTGGTGAGGCTGCACCTGGAGTATGCCGTCCAGTTCTGGGCAGCAGTCCTCAGGAAGGATGTCCTGGAACTAGAAAGGGTTCAGAGAAGGGCAACAAAGCTAATTAAGGGACTGAAGGACCTTAGTTATGAGGAAAGATTACGGGAACTGAATGTATTCTCTCTGGAGAAGAGACGCTTGAGAGGGGATATGATTTCAATGTACAACTACTGTACTGGTGACCCCACAATAGGGACAAAACTATTCAGTGCAAGGGAGTACACAAAGACACGCAGCCATTCATTAAAAATAGAGGAAAGGCAAATGGAGGGGCGGAGACTGACCAAGATGGCCGCTTAGGAGCTACACTCCATCATGTCAGGCATGGCTTGCTACATGCTTCCCAGATGGGAAGGGGGATTTTAGCCCGATATGGGACGCAGGGACTGCCGAGATCCAGGGAGTGAAAGGCACAGCTGAATACATGGAGCAGAAGACACAGCCCTCAGCTGTTTCCACCTAGTATAGCCGTATATGACTGTAGAAGCTTGCCTCCTCCACCGCCGGCCGTCTACCGCTGTCTACTATTGCTTCACCTCGTTCTCCCGAATTCTCCTCCCCTTCCCTGGAGAGAGAGACAGGACCCGGAGCTAATGCTGCCCATACCGCCTCGGCGCAGACACACCAAGACTGACAGTAAGACTGTTTTTTTTTCCCTACCTGAACCCGGCGGCTTGTGGCAGTTTGTGTGTCATTGCGGATCCCAACGCTTCTGGCGTCGGGTCTTGGGATGGATACGGTGACTGGGGACCGGGCAGAGACAGGCCGTTTGGGCGGATCCTTTCTGGCACAGACGGTGTCTTGGAGTGGGAGGTGAGCGGCTGACGTGCCAAGACAGAGACCCGCTCTGGGCTAGCTGTGTCCCCCATGCACAGCTGGCATGTAAATGAGGTGCTGTACAGTTTTCATCTCAGCTGAGAGGTGCAAAGTTTGTAACCAAGCAGAATCCCATAGAGGCTACGGTGAAGGCTGTGATTGAACTAATGTGTTAGTGTTTATGTTACAGCAGCTAGCGGGATACCTGCGGGCACTGCAGCCTCAGGACTGGGATTAGGAGACCCCATACTGATCCTTGGAGTGGAACCTTGGAATTATCCCTGTCCAGGGGGATCTTTGGCCCAAGGGGGATCCCTCCTTATTTCTAGCGAGGTAGACCGTGGAGATGAAAAGAGGCAATAATAAATCCTGCTCCTAAAAACTTTCTGGACAATGACTAAGGGACACAAATAACAATAGAGGAGGTGCAGATGGAAAAACAGCCTACCTTTTTTTGAGGAAGAGGTTAACATTTGTGGATCTCTTTCGCTGTTAAAGAAAACTCTCCCCCCTTCTGTTTTAAAGGGGCCAACCATTATTATTCTGAAATCCAAACGAATAGAGATATAATTTTAATCTTTAGGGAGTGGCGAACTCTACTTCACTATATAAGAGAGAGAAGGGCCGGTATTACCTATTAGACCTACAGTGGCATCTTTACAATAAATAGAATTTGTAGAAGAAAGATCAGACAGCGATATGCCTCCCAAAAATTCCCAGACACAAAAAACTAAAAAACTATCCATGTGCCCAAAAGATGGAAATATCTCCAAAATACAAACTGTACAAAACACTGACATAAAAGAATATTTCCAGCAAACTCAACAGGAATCGGAGACACTTAAAAATAGTGGGCTGAATGAGGAGACAATACACATAGGAAAAGAAGTAGCTAATTCCCAAGAAATACAGACCGGAATTACATCAGAAGGAATTAAAGGACAGAAGGAGCCCTGGAACATGGAAGCTTATATTAGGTCGTTGCCGACTAGAGACAATATGGAGAAATATACATCTCATATGGAAACATGTTATAAAACAGAGCTACAGGAAGTAAGGTCTTCCTTGGAAAGTTTCCAAGAGAAAACAAACAATATTGAGATAAGAGTAACAAAATTGAGAGAAAAGTTAATTCAATCTGAAAAAGAAAAGCAAGAAATAACTCAATGTCTCAAAAGAGCCTTACTAGAATTAGACGACGAAGAAAATAGAAGCAGAAGAAATAATATCAGGGTTAGGGGTTTACCAGAGGCAACGGGATCGAAAGAATTAATATCAACTGTTCAAGGCATTTTCAGTACGCTATTACGACTGCCTCCAACAGAAGAAATATTATTAGACCGAGCACATAGGTCATTAGGCCCTAAAAATCTGGACCCACAGAGACCGAGAGACGTGATATGTAGAGTTCATTATTACCACATAAAAGAAAAAAATAATGCGGGCGGTGTGGCAACAGAAAACAGACAACTTTGATGGAGCCAAGATAATACTGTTGCAGGATCTCTCTAGATATACCTTGGCCCTCATGAGGGCAACGAATCCCCTGCTTAGGCTCCTGAGAGAGAGGAATATCTTATATAAGTGGAAGTACCCGTTTCGGATTGAAGTATATCATAAAGGCAAAAAGGCTATCTTCCAAGATATCAAAGACCTCCCAGACTTTTTGAAGATTTTACATCTCTCGGACATTGATTTGCCATTGTGGCCTTCAAAATATTCAGGAAATCTTAATGAACACGTAAAGAGAAAATGAGACATATTTGATTATACAAAGCTGGGTACCAGCAGGGCGTGAGGTGGGGGGAATTTGTGGATAGGGGGATAAGGATAGGTTAATTTTTTTTTTCTCCCTGCACATTAATTTAATCTCACATGATGTATTTTTATATATATTTCTATATATATTTGCTTAGTAAATCCACTTTATAGGCAATCACACTTCACTTTTTTCATCAATACTTTGGGGATTTTTTTTTACAAGGGGACATTAGATTGTATTAATCATTGTTTATAGGGGATGGCTTACCCCCCACTTTGGTTTTTTTTTCTCACATCACATTTATCTACTTCACATTCATGATTTTTTTATATATATATTTGCCTAGCAAATACACTTTATAGGTAACTGCAGGTTACCCTTTGATCAATATTTTTTTTTCTCTTCCTCTCACATCACATTTATCTATTTCACAATTTTTCTGTTTACTATTATATTATAAGGGGGTTATTGGTAAATAAAGATAATGGTTTTAATCTTTAAATTAAAAATCATAACGTAGTACCTCGAAGAGAGATAAGAGAGGAAATGATGTTAATAAAATAATGGTTTAAATATACCTATGCTAGAAATGAATTGTCCATATAGATATATCGGATTTGTTGAGCGTTCCCGGGTTTCCCATTGGGAAAACAAGAAAATAGCATGGGGGGGCGGCCGGGGGGGTCCCCCCCTCCCCGCCCGTCCCTTTCTTTTTCTCAGGGAGCCTGCCGGTGGGGGAAGGTGGTTATCAACAAGGTTATCCTGCACCCAAGGGATAGGGACCCTTGTATTAGGTATAGACAGATGGTCACATAGTTACATAGCAACCTAGGATGCTTGAGTTTGCTCGTGGGTGTGTTGTTGTTTTTTTTTTCTCTCTCTTTAAATATTATGTGCCCAGTGAAGTTTTGTTCATTTAACGCAAGAGGTCTCAACTCCCCATTTAAGAGAACACAAATTTTACATTTATTTCATAAACAAAAAGTTGGGGTGGCATTTTTCCAGGAGACACATTATCACTCCGATTGTATTCCAAATATTCATAATAAAAATTATCCAGTATGGCATCATGACACTTTCCCTTATTCCAAATTGAGAGGTGTTGCTATTGCCTTACATAAATCTCTCCCTCACCAGGTTTTGGGGCAGCAGGGATGGCAGAGCCCTGCTTCTAAATGTGTCCATTTACGGAGAAAAATATACATTTATCAACCTATATCTACCAAATCAGGAACAAATTAAAACAGGGATACAAATATTGATAGATCTCATGGATAGGGCAGAGGGTGTAGTACTCATTGGTGGGGACTTTAACTTTGTACTGGAACTTGACATGGACACCACCGCAACTCGTCCATTTCAGAACAGCAAACAGACAAATAAATTTAAGGAACTTATGGCAAAATTAAAATTGGTGGACATATGGCGAGCCCACCATCCCAACGATAGAGATTATACATTTTACTCCAGGGTTCATAACACATACCATCGGATAGATTTTTTTTTGATAAATCATTTTGGACTCCCTGTTGTCTCATCGTCTGAAATAGGCAGTTTTGTTTGGTCCGATCATGCCCCAATCAGTGTCGAATTCGAGATTTCGGGCTATAAAAGACCAAAAGGCCAATGGCGGTTAAATGATAATTTGTTGAACGATGATATATGTATTTCAGAAATCCATCAGACGATAAAAAACTTCCAAATAGATCACGAGAAAGACGAAACCTCTTTCCTTATACAATGGGAAACACTGAAATGTGTGTTAAGAGCTATTTTCATAAAACACAGGGCCAGAATAAAAGTAAACAAGATAAATAAAATGTCAAGTTTGTTAAAGGATATCACAAAATATGAAAAGATTCACAAACAAGATCCAATTCCGACAAACCTGATAAAATTAGCAGACAAGCAAAATGAATTACCAGCCATACTAAATGAACAAACATTGAGACTAAGGGATAGAAACAGGGCCCTATATTACTCAAAAGGGTGGCCTCTATAATAAAAATCCAAAAAACATCTGGGGAAGTAACATTTGACCCTAAGGAGATCTTGGAAACCTTCAAAGCCTTCTATTCTAAATTATATAAATTAGAATTAGATAGGTTTGGACAGAAGATACATCAATACATAAAAGAAACGGCAATTCCAACCTTATCTGAGGGAATAATAGACGATCTTGAAAAATAAATATCAATAGAAGAAACACAGAAAGTTATTAAAGCTATGGCCCTGGGGAAAAGCCCTGGGCCAGACGGTTTCACTACACGATTTTATAAAATGTTAGGGGAAAAGTTAGGCCCCATATTATGTAAAACTTTCAATGCAATTTCTGAGTCTTGTCCTTTTGCCAAACAAGGTATGGAAGCTCATATTTCCCTTATACCTAAACCAGAGAAGGATCATTCTATATGCGGGAATTATAGACCTATTTCTCTCACAAATATAGACTTACAGATTTTTGCTAAGGTTATTGCAGATAGACTTACCCCAATTTTACCTACATATGTCCATTCAGATCAGGTAGGATTTGTAAAAGGGAGAGAGGCCAGAGATAACACTTTAAAGACTTTGTCGTTGATTGAGTACGCCCAGAGGGGCTCCATCCCTCCTGGAAGAAACCTTAAGACAGTGGGGTATCGGCCCTCGCCTAATGGGGAAAATAATGTCATTATATCTTAAACCTTACGCAAGGGTTCTGCTGTACGGGACCCTGTCGGACCCAATTTCAATCTCAAATGGGACCCGACAGGGATGCCCCCTTTCTCCCTTGCTGTATGTACTGGTGATGGAGCATCTCACCATAGCCATATGAAATAACCCCGATATACAGGGAATTAAAATAAAAGGAAAAGAATATAAAATGTCAGTATATGCAGACGATCTCCTGTTATATGTTACTAATCCAATGGTGTCTATCCCTAACCTTATTCGGGAATTTGAACGGTTTGGATTACTAAGTAATTTTAAAGTAAATTATGATAAGACTGAAGCACTAAATATCTCATTATCAAGTAAAATTCAAGCTCACCTTCAGAAAACGTTCTCTTTTAAGTGGCAACAAACAGCCCTCAAATATCTTGGGATAAATATACCTCGAAAACTGGATAAAATAATAGAATACAATTATGTTCCTCTAATAGATAAAATAATAAAATCGCTTCAAAAATATGAAAAAAACACATTCTCCTGGTTGGGAAAGATAAATATAATAAAAATGGACATACTCCCAAAACTGTTGTATGTATTTCAGACAGTCCCAGTATGTCCCCCTGCTGCTTTAATTTGCAAATTATGATTGGCCGTAGGTGGATTTATCTGGGAACATAAACCTCCCCGAATCAAACGTGATATTCTCGTTAGATCCAAACAAAAGGGGGGTCTGGCTCTTCCGGATTTTACGAAATATATACAAGCAACCCATTTAACGAAATAGTGGACTGGTTCCATGAGATCAAGTCGAAACAATGGGTGAGATTAGAGGAAGATATTCTGGGTTTGAGGCTGAGATCCATGCCATGGGTTACACCAACAAACCATTTTAAAGCAAAGGATATGCCATCCCTGGTCCTCTCATCGTTGAGGGTCTGGGATGTATTAGTAAAAAGGGGGGCCCTCTCGACCCGGACCGGGCCCATGACACCTCTGTTTTCTAACCCTGATTTTCTGCCGGCAATGGAATTTAGGGATTTCCTGGAATGGCAGAGACAAGATGATGTGAGATTGGCCCAGGTCCTGGTGGATGGGGAGATTCCTCAAGTGAATACATTAAGGACAGGAAAGACAAATAAGTGGATTCAATATCAACAACTGGTAGCATATATTCACTCATTAGAACACTACCCTGAACTAGAGAGCACCTACAGAATTTGAGAAAGTTCTACTACAATCTCACAAACCTGGCCATATATTATCGAGAATGTATAAAAAGCTACTCCCCAAAGGTCTAGATAAAGAAGTAACATATCTCAGCAAATGGGAAGACGGGATTGGGAGGTCATTATCTATACAACAATGGGAAAAAGCACTGATGTTAATACACAAGCTGTCCCCTTCAAATAAACACCAGGAGAGGAGCTATAAGATTATATCGAGATGATATCGATGCCCAGTTGATCTTCATAAAATAAGGGAGAGTGTCTCAGAGACATGCTGGAGGTGCAATAGAGCAGTAGGGAATGCAGCACATATCTAGTATTTTTGCCCCGAGGTCTGCCAACTCTGGTCAAATATATTTGATATATATAGTGAATAATACAACCAGATATAACCATAGCAATATTATCAATTATTCCAGGTTCACTGAAGATGATTAAAAAAGATATTTTGCGACATATGTTAACAGTAATGAGAACAATTATTGCCAGCTCCTGGAAAAAAGAGACGGCCCCCTCAATCACAGAATGGGTCCATAAGATGGGCGAGATACGATTGATGGAGGAGACAATTTGTGTTGAGATAGGCTCTAGAGAATATTTCAGAAAGATGTGGGATAAATGGGATAGATATCGTAACTCAGGATTATTACTGAAATACTTATACTGTAGATATACTGATGGCCCAAATAGTTTATATGGAATTTTTCCCTTTTTTTCTTTTCTTTTTTTTTTTTGTTGTTGTTCTGTTGGGAGTGTGTGGCCGGGGAGGAGGGGTTTACAGTGCACAGATCAGGAAAGCAACAATTTTAATATGATAGATCAAGTAGGGTAGATTACACTTCATAGTATAGATGTACAGGACAGTACATGGGGGATTTTCTATCTTTGCCTGTACATTATATTAATGGTTTCCTTTTTTTTTTTCTAGAGAAATGTGCCTTTGTGTACTTCCCTACTTATGAACATGTTACAGAACCCCATTCCTGAATGTATGTTGTATGATGTATAAAACTTTTTTTTTTTTAGAAAATTAATAAAAATAAATTAAACAAAAAAATGGAGGAAAGGCGTTTTAACTTTAAGCTGCGTAGAGGGTTCTTTACGGTAAGAGCAGTAAGGATGGGGAATTCTCTTCCACAAACAGTGGTTTCAGCTGGGAGCATAGAAAAAAAAAACTATTAGATGGGCACCTAAGAGACCACAACATTGAGGGATATACAATGTAATACTGGCATAAAAACATACACATAGGTTGGACTTGATGGACTTGTGTCTTTTTCCAACCTCACTAACTATCTAACTATGTAACTAGGGGGGTACCTCCAGTGCTTCATGGTCTGACTGTTATGGGCTCACTAGACCCTCCCCTCTTAGCCTTCTCGTCCGGCAGTTTTTGTTTACCGGCTCCTGATTGAGCTAGAGCTCCCTGTTTGGGGCTGCCACACCCATCAGACATATTTGTTTCTGCAGCCATATAACGCTGTATTCCACCTGGGCTTGGGGCAGTCTGAGATGTTTTGCCTGCTCTGGTTTTATTTGTCTATCTCATATAAGCAGGAGACAGGTAGACTAAGACAGGCTTAGAGATATTCCACAGTTCCTCGATTTGAGTGTAGCAAGGTTATAGGGGAGAGACATTAGTAATACATCAATAAGGGAGAGAGAGCTGCTGCGTTGTTTAAGCATGCACACTTGAACTCTTAACTCTTGTCAGAGAACTTCAAGAAATGTACATATATTTAAAAATTGATATTAAGTCATATCTACCACTGCTCCAGAATGCTCTCTCTCCAGCTCTTCGGTCAGGGCTGCTTCTGTGGTGTCCTCTGTAACTGAGTTGGACCTGACAGACTACAGGCTATTCTGGGGGGCGGCGCACTCCCACCGAGAAGCTGTCTCCACGTACTGCCAATTCCCAGCTCCGGGTCCCTGCTCTTGTTTCCGGGCAGGTGGCTGCCAGCTTCAGGTCTGAAGTTGTCTGTTACGCCGCAGCAAGGGAGCGGGCTGATACTCCGGATAGAGATCAGGGCCGGGGCTAGGGGTTTGCGCCTTACCCTTCATCCTGGCGTCACAGCTTCATCCCAGCATTAGGCAACTGTGATTGTCGGGAGGGCGGGTGGGGGCGTGATTATACAGCGTGACGCCACTATGTGTCCGGACTCCTCACCATCCTCTGGGGCATAAAAATCATTCACCAAAAAAAAGATTCACCTTACCTGCCACAGACATGTATAAAGAGTTCCATGTTTTACGCATTCTCGAAATCTCAATAGAAGTGGGGAAATATTAAGACCTAATGCCTGATGCAGGGTGTTACTCAGATCCCTAGGTATTTAAAGGAGGCGGTAAGTGGTATATCACACACTTGGTCCCCTGACCTTGTGTCACCTCCATCAATAAGCATTAACACAGATTTGGACCAGCTTATCTTAAGCCTGGAGTATTTTCCAAAGTCTGTAATAGTGGCCATAGTCTCCTTCAATGAGATGTCTGTATCGCCAAGCAGAATCATTGTGTCATCCGTGTATAACATTACTTTTTCCTGCTTATTTCCATAGCAAAAACCAATGATACCAGGATTATATCTGATTTGAATAGCCAGCAGTTCTATGGCCAGGACAAGGACCCTTGCCAAGTGCCCTTCCCCAAAGTGAAAGCGTAGGACAATCTACCTGACTCCCGGATAGCAGCCTGAGGGTGACAATAGAGTAGATGGACCCAGGAGATGTATACCTCCTGGAAGCCAAATTTTTTAAGGACCTCCCAGAGATATACCCATTCAATGCTATTAAAGGCTTTCATTTTCTGGAGAAAACAGGGCTCTATGACCAACAATATCTGCCAATAAATGCATATTGAGAAAAAGCCTTCTCAAATGGACCACAGTGGATTTATTTGGCATAAACCCAGCTTGATCTGAATGTACAATAGACCTAATTACCCTACTCAACCTAAGAGCCAGTACCTTGGCTAATAACTTAATATCAGTCTACAGTAGCAATATGTGCCTGTAGGAACCTGGGTCAACCGGGTCTTTACCAGGTTTTAAAATGAGGACAATGTTAGCCTTTGACATTGTGGGGGGTAGAGTGTTTTGTTCCCTTGCAGCATTAAAAACTTCTAATAATTGTGGCAATAATATTTCTGACTACTGTTCCATGTACTGACTTCCATGGGGAGACCATCCTCCCCAGGAGCCTTGCAATTAGGAAATGCTGCCACCGCTATCTGCAGTTCCTCCAACCTAAGCGGGGAATCAAGATCCCCCCACTGAGCAGCAGTAAGTCGTGGAAATGCAATCTGAGACAAATATCCTTCAAGTTCCTCTGAAGCATATAGTGAAGTAGGGAGTTCCTCTGAAGCATATAGTGAAGTAGGGAGGTCTTCATAAAATCCCACCAACACCTGCAAGATTTGATCTGAGGAGTGCACAAAGCAGCCTATACTAGTTTTAATCGCTCCAATAGTTGTAGAACATTGTTGAGAATTAGCAATCTTCGCCAGGAGATGGCCCATGCTCTTCCCCTCCTCAAAAAAAGCCAATTTGGAAAATAACCTCTTTTTCTCTGCCGAGGACGACAGCAGATGTTCATAGGCAGATTGAGCAGACTGCCAAACCTCCCTAGCAGAGTCAGTAAGGTCTTGCACATACTGCATCTCCAGTGACTGCACCTGAGACTCCAATTCCTCCCTTAGCCCCACCAAGTGTCTTTTAACCGTAAGTTCCATAATAAGAAGCCTTTGTACATAGACCTTGAATGCCTCTCATTGAATAAGAATGGAATCTGTACCTGTTCCTAATGAGAGGTAAACAATTTCTGCCAAAAGGCATTACATTTCCAGGAGCCCTGAGCAATTTGGAAAGTGGGGCCACAATGAGGCGTACCACCACATGTGAGTGGTCGGAAACAGACCTGGGCCTGTATGATACCTCAGAAATAGATGGGAGCATAGCCAAATTACCCACCGCCAAATCAATATAGTATAAAGTACCATGGGTACCACCAATAGGCGGCCCAGGGGGGTCTCCCTCCGACACCCCGGGGTGGGTGTTTATCAATACCAGGATTCATCCAGCAGTTAGAATCCCCCGCTATCAACAATGGGAGATCCGGCTTCTCCTCAAGGTAGGCCAGGAGGAGCGGAAGCACCCGCACAGTGAAAGGCGGGGGTATATAAATACAAGCCAAGATACATTTCAAAACCCCCAATACGACAATGTAAGAAAACGTCCCTCCGTGTTGATATTCATAATCCAGGAAACCATGCACCAGTACACTCACCCCTGAGAGAATGAAGTAATAGGGGAGTGGTACGCCCAACCCACTCATGGATATCATAAACAGCACTTAGTGTCCACAGTTAAATGAGTTTCCTGAAAACAAAAAATAGCAGGGTGAAACTTTAAGGCAAGTCAGAATCATTGTTCGCTTCAGGTGCTCAGGGCTCTAATATTCCATGATATCACAGGAATCTCCGTCATGGTGGATGTACAGATAGCCATAAAGACGGGCACATAACCCTCAGCATATTACAGTAGGCATTAGAGCCGCACAAAAAGGCCCGGCTCTACCATTAGGCGGAGTAGGCCGCCGCCTAGGGCGTCCTAACACCTAGAGCGCAGTCACGGCCTCTGTCCCAGTGGAGCTCTAGGCGTACATGAGCTCGACTCTCCTCTCCTGACCGCTCGCCCCCCCTTCAGTGCCGGGCGGCTGGCCCGGGAACACATCCGCTGCGTGCCGCCAATCCCCTGATGTGTCCCGCTGAGCGCTCCGCTATTACATCTCTTCACACGGGAATATCTCACAGCGCCGCTCCTGGGACTCCTTTACTCAAGCCTGTCCCTCTGGTACGGCCTGTGTGTCTGTGTGAGTGCAGCGGAGGGGCGGGGGCTCGATGTGGGATGGGAGCATGGGAAGAGGTGCAGCGTCTGTTAGCTGACCTCCCCGCTGGCGGAGAACAACACGGAATGGCTGGATGCCGGCGTTGCAGGGGACTTCTAATAAATACCACCCGCCCGCTGCTGAGGAGAGCCCTGATGTGATGGTCAATGGAGAAGTAGGGAGGAGGATAGATCTTCTGATCTACATCGAGCTGAGTGTGATTAGTGTAAGAATTAGGTGTCAGGTAGATCAGTGCAATGGTCAGGTAGGTCAGTGTATGTGTTAGGTAGGTCAGTGTAATGGTCAGGTAGGTCAGTGTATGTGTTAGGTAGGTCAGTGCAATGGTCAGGTAGGTCAGTGCAATGGTCAGGTAGGTCAGTGCAATGGTCAGGTAGGTCAGTGTAATGGTCAGGTAGGTCAGCGCTATGGTCCGGTAGGTCAGTGTAATGGTCAGGTAGGTCAGTGTATGTGTCAGGTAGGTGAGTGCAATGGTCATGTAGGTGAGTGCAATGGTCAGGTAGGTCAGTGCAATGGTCAGGTAGGTCAGTGCAATGGTCAGGTAGGTCAGTGTAATGGTCAGTGTATGTGTTAGGTAGGTCAGTGCAATGGTCAGGCAGGTCAGTGTGTGTGTTAGGTAGGTCTGTGTAATGGTCAGGTAGGTCTGTGTAATGGTCAGGTAGGTCAGTGCAATGGTCAGGTAGGTCAGTGTAATGGTCAGGTAGGTCAGTGTGTGTGTTTGGTCAGTGAAATGATCAGGCAGGTCAGTGTAATGGTCAGTTAGGTCAGTGTATGTGTTAGGTAGGTCAGCGCAATGGCCAGGTAGGTCAGTGCAATGGTCAGGTAGGTCAGTGCAATGGTCAGGTAGGTCAGTGTAATGGTCGGGTAGGTCAGTGCATGTTTTGGGTAGGTCAGTGCAATGGTCAGGTAGGTCAGTGTAATGGTCAGGTAGGTCAGTGCAATGGTCAGGTAGGTCAGTGTAATGGTCAGGTAGGTCAGTGTATGAGTTAGGTAGGTCAGTGCAATGATCAGGCAGGTCAGTGTAATGGTCAGGTAGGTCAGTGTGTGTGTTAGGTCAGTGAAATGGTCAGGTAGGTCAGTGTAATGGTCAGTTAGGTCAGTGTATGTGTTAGGTAGGTCAGCGCAATGGCCAGGTATTTCAGTGCAATGGTCAGGTAGGTCAGTGCAATGGTCAGGTAGGTCAGTGTAATGGTCAGTGTATGTGTTAGGTAGGTCAGTGCAATGGTCAGGCAGGTCAGTGTTATGGTCAGGTAGGTCAGTGTATGTGTTAGGTAGGTCTGTGTAATGGTCAGGTAGGTCTGGGTAATGGTCAGGTAGGTCAGTGCAATGGTCAGGTAGGTCAGTGTAATGGTCAGATAGGTCAGTGTATGTGTTAGGTCAGTGCAATGGTCAGGTAGGTCAGTGCAATGGTCAGGTAGGTCAGTGTAATGGTCAGGTAGGTCAGTGTAATGGTCAGGTAGGTCAGTGCAATGGTCAGGTAGGTCAGTGTAATGGTCAGGTAGGTCAGTGTATCACCCAGGTAGGTCTGTGTAATGGTCAGGTAGGTCAGTGCAATGGTCAGGTAGGTCAGTGTAGTGGTCAGGTAGGTCAGTGTATGTGTTAGGTAGGTCAGTGCAATGGTCAGGTAGGTCAGTGCAATGGTCAGGTAGGTCATTGTAATGCACAGGTAGGTCAGTGTATGTGTTAAGTAGGTCAGTGCAATGGTCAGGTAGGTCAGTGTATGTGTTAGGTAGGTCAGTGCAATGGTCAGGTAGGTCAGGGCAATGGTCAGGTAGGTCAGTGCAATGGTCAGGTAGGTCAGTGTAAGTGTCAGGTAGGTCAGTGTAATGGTCAGGTAGGTCAGTGTATG
>BLSH010243125.1:59612-72599 GCA_018402905.1 Glandirana rugosa
TGGTGATGTGACTGGATGGACGATGATGGTCAGGTAGGTCAGTGTAATGGTCAGGTAGGTCAGTGTAATGGTCAGGTAGGTCAGTGCAATGGTCAGGTAGGTCAGTGTAATGGTCAGGTAGGTCAGTGCAATGGTCAGGTAGGTCTGTGTAATGGTCAGGTAGGTCAGTGCAATGGTCAGGTAGGTCAGTGTAGTGGTCAGGTAGGTCAGTGTATGTGTTAGGTAGGTCAGTGCAATGGTCAGGTAGGTCAGTGCAATGGTCAGGTAGGTCATTGTAATGCACAGGTAGGTCAGTGTATGTGTTAAGTAGGTCAGTGCAATGGTCAGGTAGGTCAGTGTATGTGTTAGGTAGGTCAGTGCAATGGTCAGGTAGGTCAGGGCAATGGTCAGGTAGGTCAGTGCAATGGTCAGGTAGGTCAGTGTAAGAGTCAGGTAGGTCAGTGTAATGGTCAGGTAGGTCAGTGTATGCATTAGGTAGGTCAGTGCAATGGTCAGGTAGGTCTGTGTAATGGTCAGGTAGGTCAGTGCAATGGTCAGGTAGGTCAGTGCAATGGTCAGGTAGGTCAGTGTAAGGGTCAGGTAGGTCAGTGTAATGGTCAGGTAGGTCAGTGTATGCATTAGGTAGGTCAGTGCAATGGTCAGGTAGGTCTGTGTAATGGTCAGGTAGGTCAGTGCAATGGTCAGGTAGGTCAGTGCAATGGTCAGGTAGGTCAGTGTAAGGGTCAGGTAGGTCAGTGTAATGGTCAGGTAGGTCAGTGTATGCATTAGGTAGGTCAGTGCAATGGTCAGGTAGGTCTGTGTAATGGTCAGGTAGGTCAGTGCAATGGTCAGGTAGGTCAGTGTAGTGGTCAGGTAGGTCAGTGTATGTGTTAGGTAGGTCAGTGCAATGGTCAGGTAGGTCAGTGCAATGGTCAGGTAGGTCATTGTAATGGTCAGGTAGGTCAGTGTATGTGTTAGGTAGGTCAGTGCAATGGTCAGGTAGGTAAGGGCAATGGTCCGGTAGGTCAGTGCAATGGTCAGGTAGGTCAGTGTAATGATCAGGTAGGTCAGTGCAATGGTCAGGTAGGTCAGTGTAATGGTCAGGTAGGTCAGTGTATGTGTTAGGTCAGTGCAATGGTCAGGTAGGCCAGTGCAATGGCCAGGTAGGTCAGTGTAATGGTCAGATAGGTCAGTGTAATGGTCAGGTAGATCAGTGTATGGGTTAGGTAGGTCAGTGCAATGGTCAGGTAGGTCTGTGTAATGGTCAGGTAGGTCAGTGTAATGGTTAGGTAGGTCAGTGTATGTGTTAGGTAGGTCAGTGCAATGGTCAGGTAGGTCAGTGCAATGGTCAGGTAGGTCATTGTAATGGTCAGGTAGGTCAGTGTATGTGTTAGGTATGTCAGTGCAATGGTCAGGTAGGTCAGTGTATGTGTTAGGTAGGTCAGTGCAATGGTCAGGTAGGTCAGAGCAATGGTCAGGTAGGTCAGTGCAATGGTCAGGTAGGTCAGTGTAAGGGTCAGGTAGGTCAGTGCAATGGTCAGTTAGGTCAGTGCAATGATCAGGTAGGTCAGTGTAATGGTCAGGTAGGTCAGTGTAATGATCAGGTAGGTCAATGCAATGGTCAGGTAGGTCAGTGTATGTGTTAGTTAGGTCAGTGCAATGGTCAGGTAGGTCAGTGCAATGGTCAGGTAGGTAAGTGTAATTGTCAGGTAGGTCAGTGTATATGTTAGGTAGGTCAGTGTATATGTTAGGTAGGTCAGTGTAATGGTCAGGAAGGTCTGTGTAATGGTCAGGTAGGTCAGTGCAATGGTCAGGTAGGTCAGTGTAATGGTCGGGTAGGTCAGTGCATGTTTTGGGTAGGTCAGTGCAATGGTCAGGTAGGTCAGTGTAATGATCAGGTAGGTCAATGCAATGGTCAGGTAGGTCAGTGTATGTGTTAGTTAGGTCAGTGCAATGGTCAGGTAGGTCAGTGCAATGGTCAGGTAGGTAAGTGTAATTGTCAGGTAGGTCAGTGTATATGTTAGGTAGGTCAGTGTATATGTTAGGTAGGTCAGTGTAATGGTCAGGAAGGTCTGTGTAATGGTCAGGTAGGTCAGTGCAATGGTCAGGTAGGTCAGTGTAATGGTCGGGTAGGTCAGTGCATGTTTTGGGTAGGTCAGTGCAATGGTCAGGTAGGTCAGTGTAATGATCAGGTAGGTCAATGCAATGGTCAGGTAGGTCAGTGTATGTGTTAGTTAGGTCAGTGCAATGGTCAGGTAGGTCAGTGCAATGGTCAGGTAGGTCAGTGTAATGGTCGGGTAGGTCAGTGTATGTTTTGGGTAGGTCAGTGCAATGGTCAGGTAGGTCAGTGCAATGGTCAGGTAGGTCATTGTAATGGTCAGGTAGGTCAGTGTATGTGTTAGATAGGTCAGTGCAATGGTCAGGTAGGTCAGTGTATGTGTTAGGTAGGTCATTACAATGGTCAGGTAGGTCAGGGCAATGGTCAGGTAGGTCAGTGCAATGGTCAGGTAGGTCAGTGTAATGGTCAGGTAGGTCAGTGCAATGGTCAGGTAGGTCAGTGCAATGGTCAAGTAGGTCAGTGTAATGGTCAGGTAGGTCAGTGCAATGGTCAGGTAGGTCAGTGCAATGGTCAGGTAGGTCAGTGTAATGGTCAGGTAGGTCAGTGTAATGGTCAGGTAGGTCAGTGCAATGGTCAGGTAGGTTAATGTAATGGTCAGGTAGGTCACATGTTACACGGGCAATGCAAAGGGGGTGGAGTCAGGGGCGTAGCCAAGGACACATAGTTTTGCAGGATATAGCATAGCATAGGAGAGTTGCACATTACGCAGTCATCTCTTTACATGACAAACCTAGCACGGTGTCTCTGTACTTCAGCAGAAAAAAAAGGTGAGAAAACCTCTCTCCCAAACACATCCAGCAGCCAGCTTTTTTCAAAGGTAGTGGGATCTCTATCCTCCGTTTTTTCCGGCAACCCCACGATATGGATATTGTTTTGGTATAGACAGTTCTCCATGTCTTCCACCCTGTTATTGGTCACTTGCTCCAGCTGATTAGCCACATGGGCCTCCCTGGCCAAAGGAGGCAACTTGTCCTCAATATCACTGACTCTACTCTCCATGGCAGTCGTCCTTTCCCGGATATTCTGGAGGTCTTGATGCAACAGCGACACCTCCTCATGTAGGCCCCCAAATTAATCCTTTAAGATATTGATCGAAGCTATGCACATATGCACTGCCTGCAGTATTTCTGCCAATGTAGGCTGTTCTGTCTCATCCTGTACAGTATCAGCAAGCAGGGGAGCCTGAGAGTCTGTGTCATCATTATCAACAGGGCTGCTAAGCATGGCTTCCTCAGTCTGCCTCCTTTATTCTTGTGCATGCTGACCACCAGACCCAGTACTTTCAGCAGCCTCCCCACGGTCAGTCTCAGCTATCCCTGTCAGATTTTGGGTATAGTAGAGCATGTCTCATCTGATCCTTACTCTGGCTTTTCTGGGATTTCTTGCTGCTCCCATCTTTGAGCTTCTCTGCAGCTCTTGGAGTGCGCTAGGCCAGGACCACGGCAGCGGCAGTGGCGGATGGCTTGAGAGTCCAGGCCTGCCGACTCTTCCTTGCCTTTGTGGGTCACCCCCTTCGTGTAGAGAGCCGGCGTTGGGACCGGGAGATGCGACGGATTGGTAGCCAGTGATGGGACCCAAAACAGCGGTGTTAGCAATGCCACTGGAGGATCATGGAACGGCTCAGGCACGAAGCTGTGAGAGACACATCCTCTCACATGCCCATCTTGACCACGTCCCCACTTTTTCCACCTTTAATGTGACCTATAAACTGTACAACTCAGAACAACAAACTGAAATCTTTTAGGTGGAGGGAAGTAAAACTAAAAAACTAAAATAATATGTTTGCATAAGTGTGCACACCCATAAACTAATACTTGAAGCACCTTTTGATTTTATTACAGCACTCAGTCTTTTTTGGGTATGAGCATGGCACATCTTGACTTGGCAACATTTACCCACTCTTTGCAAAAATACTCCAAATCTGTCAAATTGCGAGGGCATCTCCTGTGCACAGCCCTCTTCAGATCACCCCACAGATTTTCTATCAGATTCAGGTCTGGGCTCTGGCTGAGCCATTCCAAAACTTTAATCTTCTTCTGGTGAAGCCATACCTTTGTTAATTTGGATGTATGCTTTGGGTTATTGTCATGCTGAAATATGAAGTTCCTCTTCATGTTCAGCTTTCTAGCAGAAGCCTGAACGTTTTGTGCCAATATTGACTGCTATTTGGAACTGTTCATAATTTCCTCTACCTTGGCTAAGGCCCCTGTTCCAGCTGAAGAAAAACAGCCCCAAAGCATGATGCTGCACCACCATGGTTCATGGTGGGTATGGTGTTCTTTTGGGGATGTGCAGTGTTGTCTTTGCATCAAACATATCTTTTGCAATTATGGCCAAAACGTTCAACCTTAGTTTCATCAGACCATAACACATTTTCCCACATGCTTTTGGGAGACTTCAGATGTGTTTTTGCAAAATTTAGCCAGGCTTGGATGTTTTTCTTGGTAAGAAAAGGCTTCCGTCTTGCCACTCTACCCCATAGCCCAGACATATGAAGAATACTGGAGATTGTTGTCACATGTACCACACAGCCAGTACTTGCCAGATATTCCTGCAGTTCCTTTAATCTTGCTGTAGGCCTCTTGGTAGCCTCCCTGACCAGTTTTGGAGGGACGTCTAGTTCTTGGTAATGTCACTGTTGTGCCATATTTTCTCCACTTGATGATGACTGTCTTCACTGTGTTCCATGGTATATTGAATACTTTGGAAATTCTTTATTACCGTTCTCCTGACTAATACCTTTTAACAATGATGCTTTGGAAGCTCTCTGCTGACCATGTCTTTTGATGTAGGATGCGACTAAGAAAATGTCAGGAAAGACCAACTATAACAGTTGAACTTTATATGGGGTTAATCAGAGGCACTTTAAATGATGGCAGGTGTGTACTGACTGCCATTTAAAATGAGTTTAAATGTGATTGCTTAATTCTGAACACAACTACATCCCCAGTTATAAGAGGGTGTGCACTCTTATGCAACCACATTATTTTAGTTTTATTTTTACTTCTCCCCTTAAAAGATTTCAGTTTGTTTTTCAATTGAGTTGTACAGTTTATAGGTCACAATAAAGGTGGAAAAAGTTCTGAAATTATTTATCTTTGTCTATTTTTTTACATCACAGAGACCTGACATTTTAACAGGGGTGTGTAGACTTTTTATATACTCTGTACAATAAACCATTTTTAAATTATATAAGCACTATCAGTTTTTCCTTTTTTTATATATATATATTTATTGTGAATGCTACGATCCATCTCAGAGGGGAAAGTGGAGAGGAGGCTTGGAATGCGCCATGTTGTTGTTCTGGAGAGGCTAAAAAGCAGTTTATGAACCTACGTAGCTGAAGTGGTCACATTACATCAGGTGATTTTTTTATCTTCACCAACTGTGAGCACGGATTGGATGGAATTAAAGACACCACTGTGTGAAACCATATTCGTGTGGAGAAAGCCGTTTCCTCTATTTCTGCATGGACACCTTTTCCACTTTAATTTTATTTTATATACATGTGATTGAGGGCAGCAGGAGGGTAGACCACAACTTTCAGCCACTCTTAAGGGAGCACATGGCTACATTTAGGGGCTCGTCCGGGATACCTGCAAGGCTGCCAGTCCTTGCCTTCAGCAACTGAAAGAGAACCGAGCCAGGAACTGTAATTGTTTTATTTCTAAAAAGAACTGAACTTTGGGACAAGGATTTGTGTTTTTGCCAGCTAAACAGTAAAGCTTTACAAGTGTGCCTTTGCCCGTAGCAACCTATGAGAGCGGTCGCCAATTGCCGCTCTTGCCTGCCCAGTTGCTGCAGCCGACACTGGGGGAGCACTTGAATCATCCTGCAATTCAGTGACTTTGTTACCATGTGCCATCACCATTGGCAACCACGCCGGGCGATTGTGCCCATGGATTACAAATATGTCCTGTGCCATGCTACGGCCGGACATTACTCACTGGATTACAAATATGCCCAGCGCTCTGCAAAAGCAAACTTTTTGCTCCAACTCCTGCTTACAGTAAAGTATGCCAGGGACTGTTCTTGTTGTTAAAGGGAGAGACTGTGTTATTAGTAGATTTTCCAGGAAAACAGTGGCTACTATTAATTACTGTTACTACCGGCAACCAAGGGCAAGGTCAACATGTCTGGTCAAGTTCTGCCAGTGTATATGCAAAGTTGCATTCAGTTCACAAGGGATTACTGCTACTTAACATGCTGCAGGCCTGCTTATCAGGACTTTTGGCGCCAGATAGTCTGGTAGCGTGGGGGCGGCGCCACGCCCTGGAAGAGCTTCAGCACTTGCAACCAACAGACGACGCCACGCAACAGAGGAAAATGGCGGAAGGTGGTCGTTTGTTGCCTTCGCTGGCATGGCTGCCGGAAAAGCTGGAGGAGACCTCGGTGGATACCGGGGTCCGAGTGGAGCCTCGTGGGGGGACTCGCCCTCGGGGGGATCGGAGGGACCGATCGGTTGTGCCTGATCTGTCCGGACTGTGGGATCCCATAGGTGGAGGTCACTGCGTGGGCCCGGTGCGGCCATTGTGATGAACCGTTGACTCGGCTGGTATCGGTGCTGCAGGTGCCATGCTACTACACCGTGGACCTGCAATCAGGAATGTGTCATCCGCAGCCGCTAAAGTCTGGAGCGGGCCAGGAGGAATCACTCCAAGGCGGGTAGAGTTGCAGCCTGGCGACTCCCCTGCGAAGATAGAGGACAAGAGGGAAGAAACGGCGGAGGACTATGACCTGGCCAGGGACCTGGGACCGGTGAGTACTGTTCTGCCAGGACCAGCTAAAATCCCTGATATGCTGGTCAGCTTGGAAGCCCTTGCCATACCTGTCCGGAAGGAGCTGCTGCCAAAGAGAGGAGTCTCCTCAGGTGAGCTGGACGGGGAAGGTGAGGAGCGGGCCTTAGACTTGGGTTCTCCCAGACTGCAGTGTGAGTTCGGGTCTTTAGAAAGACTTACTGAGTGGACGTCCCCCGGGTCAAGTAATTCTGATGAGGCAGAGTGGGAAGTCAGAGGGGTTAGTGCTCCAGGAGCCCAAGTGGAAGGGAGAGAGCCAACGCCCAGCATATCATACAGACCCCATGCAGGAACTCAAGTAAATCAGTTGTTTCATCGCAGGCCATCCACAATGCAGACCAGGGCACCAAATTACTACCAAGTGGTGGTGAGGTCATCTGAAATTGAGATTCTCCCAGGGAATGGAAATGCAAGGGACTTGCCAAGATTTTGCAGATTTCAGCAGGAAGTACAGCGGAGGGTAGCCCTGGAGTGGGGCCTGGACTTTCCTTATGTTTCACCCCAAATAATGGACGTTGTGGAAGACTCCCGGGCAGAGTGGGAGGACGACCTTGTTTGGGATAACCTACATGTCCCAAAGCCATGGAGAGGGCCAGAAAGTAAGTTGTGGGCCAGATTCTTGGAGATCAAGCAGGAATGGCGACTTGGGAGATCAATCTACAAAGACAGAGGGCTGATTGTGAAAGTGGGTTGGCCAACTCAGAGTCACTTTGTCTCTACAGATACAGTAGGAGGGGGCCAAAGAAGGTTGCCAGACCCTCGGTACTATGTGTGAGGAAGTTTAAAGTGTCACAGACTGCCATCAAAACTTCTGGATAGTGCAGCATGATTCCTTCTGTTTCTGACTATTGCAGGGCAAACTAGCCTGCCACCCTGTGCCCATTGGAGGAGACTGTTTCATTGCAAGGACAATGCGGTGAAGTTTATTCTTGTTTTCAATCTCTTTAAGGACTGTTTGTTCGGGGAAGGGCTCTTCCCATTAGGGACCTTAAAGAAGAACTCCTACATAGACTTTCTTTGTTTCTGCACCTGCAGTGGGACCATAACCCCTCACTGACAGGGCAGGCAGGTGAAAGAAAAAAATAAAAGTTTCCTTTCTTTAAATGTTGCTCTACTGGAGGCCTATAACCCCCTCTCAGTAGACTTTCTGTTATTTGTAGATTGTTTTAGTTAGTTCTCTCTTCTCTTAGGGATGCCTGTGCCCAAGAGCTATTTTTGTAAATTTTTCAGTTTTTCGGTGACCAGCTGATGTTTAGGGGGTTGAGTGTAGCGCCCCCATAGTATTGGTGCTTTACTTTTGTAGATTTTTGATAGGAAAGGAAAAATCTAGTCAGGCCTGACTGTAGGTGAAGGCCTGAATGTTTTGATCTGGGCTAGGGAAGTAGCTCAGGGAGGGGCTGGAGATAGAGGGAAGGAACACGCCTTGGAGATTCCTCCCCCTTGAGCTTGGAAAATTCTGGAAAGGGGGATGGAGGAGGAGGTGTCACTTACTGATGTATGACAAGGAGCACTGACCAATCCAGCGGCTGGATTGGCAGGGGGCAAGTCCCCTTGAATACAGCAATCTGCCAGTAGGTGTCAGGAGAGTTCGGGTGGAAGAGTGAGGATGTAGTCAGGAGCTGCGGAGCAGGCCTCGTCTGGGAGGGGATCCCCCTTCTGGGGGGGTGAACCTGAGGCCTGGGGTTTGGGTGCAGCCAGGAACAGAAGTCAGCTCCTGGAGTGGTACAGGAGAAGCAGGAGAGCAGATGAGGTCTACATGGAAGGAGGCTCCTTAAAGGAATCCACCAATAAGTCATTGAGTGGCGGCCCCTGGGAGTTGGAGGAGATGGCTGGGAAAGTCTGGGAGAGAGAGCAGTCTGTGGAGGCCAGGAGGAAGCAACCAAGGGGAAGGAGAGCCATTAGACCACAGGACAGACCAGGTGGGTTTGAAGGATGGGCTGGGAGTAGTAGTTCATCCAAAGGCCTGGCTAGCACCAACATACTTTGCTACACAAGAGAGGCTGTGTGGTTTCAGTGAGAGAAACCTACAGCTCTCACCCACAAAGGGTAGTTCTGAGGCCTTGCCAGCGACTGCAGCAGGCCTCACCATATGCTAGCTTTGATGAAGAAGAAGTTATAGAGGTCTGATAAATTTCCCTTCGGACCAGGAGGACAGGTGTAACGGTCAGCAAGTAGTGTACTGAAGAGAAGTACAGGAGAAGTGTAACGGAGTGTAACAGGAGCAAGTAGCGTGCTGGAGGTGAAGAAGTGTATATACCAGAGGCGTATATAGCATGTCCTATGTTCAATTATTGGGCATCCCACAGTCATCCCTAATCCCTATCCAAGTTCAAACCCCTAAATAAAACTACAAAAACAAAGTACCGACCTGTTCAGTGACTTTGGATGTGTGAAATACGTATGATTGAGGGCAGCAGGGGGGCGGACCACAACTTTCAACCACTCTTAAGGGAGCACATCCATGGCTACATATAGATTCCTATTTGGTTTTGTTGACATATAGTTGATGTTGTTTGCTTTAGTTGTGTGTATTATTCTTTATTATTTTTCTTTCTTTTAGCAATTATTGCACATTGTATGTAAGATGCTGTCATTATAGATATTTTAGCGCTGCACAGCTTATTTATTAACACCAGCCATATGGTCGGAATCTTTCCCGAGCCTGGACTGGCTGAGTAACGTCAGCCGACAGCGGGCTTTAGCCCACTGTTGGCCGAGAACGGGTCACAGGAGTGACAAACAAACTGCACTCCTGTGATCCATAGAAGAAGTATGGCTAAAAAAGCTTTAGCCATACTTATCTACAAGTATAGCTGTAAGGGCTAGTTTACACTTGCTTCAAAACAGGGCTTCAGACAGGCTTTTTGTTAAAGCTCTCTTAACGCCAGTCAAAGCTCATGTCACTAAATAAAATGGTTAGCTTACAGTCCTATTTACACCTTGTGTTTCCTTTGCTTTGCTTTGCTTCGGCTTCGCTTTAAAAATTATACCCAATGTAGCTTTAGTGGTGTTTCAAAGCATCTTCAAAGCCTCCATAGAGCTCTATGACAAAGCTTTTGAGAGGCTTTAATTCAGCTTTAGCTTCGCTTTGTTTTGGAGAAATTGCAGGTATGAGCTATCACACACAGGGCATCTGCCAAGTAGGGATGGGCCACCAGTTCGAGTTGAACGCATGTTCGACTCGAACATTGGGTGTTCGCCTGTTCGGTGAATCCTGAACATTATGGGGCGTTTGCGTGAATTTCGAGTGCCCCATAATGCATTAGAATCGCGGGGAAATGCTGCGTGCTGATTGGCCAAAGCATGCACATGACTTGCATGCTTTGGCCAATCACAGCGCGCTCTGCTGTGAGAGCTATGATTGGCCAAAGGCAGGGTGCCTTTAGCCAATCACTGCTCAGCAGCCTCAATCCACGCCCACACTATATAAAGCCGCTTGTACAGCGGCTCTATGTAGTGTGTGTATAATGGTGGAGAGAGATAGCGTGTCAGTGAGCTTAGATAGCGGCGTGCAGGCAGTTTAGTGTAGCAGAGTGAGAAATCCCAGAGATAGATAGTGCGATCTGTATACAGTCAGTTAGTACAGGCAGTTTAGTGTAGAGAGTGAATTATATACTAGATAGATAGTGAGATCTGTATACAGTCTGTGCAGGCAGTGCAAGAATATATATGTACCTAAAATGGTATATACAGTATCTCACAAAAATGACTACACCTCTCACTTTTTTGTAAATATTTTGTTATATCTTTTCATGTGACAGCACTGAAGAAATGACACGTTGCTATAATGTAAAGTAGTGAGTGCATAGCTTGTATAACAGTGTAAATTTGCTGTCCCCTCAAAATAACTCAACACACAGCCATTAATGTCTAACCCGCTGGGAACAAAAGTGAGTACACCCCTAAGCCCAAATTGGGCCCAATTAGTGATTTTCTCTCCCCGGTGTCATGTGAATCGTTAGTGTTACAAGGTCTCAGGTGTGAATGAATGGGGAAGCAGGTGTGTTAAATTTGGTGTATTACTCTCAGTCTCTCATACTGGTCATTGGAAGTTCAACATGGCACCTCATGACAAAGAACTCTGAGGATCTGTTAAAAAGAATTGTTGCTCTACATAAAGATGGCCTAGGCTATAAGAAGATTGTCAAGACCCTGAAACTGAGCTGCAGCACAGTGGCCAAGTTGAGTGCACATGCTCAGCATCATATCCAGAGGTTGTCTTTGGGAAATAGACATATGAGTGCTGCCAGCATTGCTGCAGAGGTTGAAGGGGTGGGGGGGGGCAGCCTCTCAGTGCTCAGACCACATGCCACACACTGCATCAAATTGGTCTGCATGGCGTCCCAGAAGGAAGAATCTTCTAAAGGTGATGAACAAGAGAACCCACAAACAGTTTGCTGAAGACAAGCAAACTAAGGACATGGATTACTGGAACCATGTCCTGTGGTCTGATGAGCCCAAGATAAACTTATTTGGCTCAGATGGTGTCAAATGTGTGGCAGCAACCAGGTGAGGAGTACAAAGACAAGTGTGTCTTGCCTACAGTCAAACATGGTGGTGGGAGTGTCATGGCCTGGAACTGCATGAGTGCTGGCTGCAATGGGGAGCTACAGTTCATTGAGGGAACCATGAATGCCAACATGTACTGTGACATACTGAAGCAGAGCATGATTCCCTCCCTTCGGAGACTGGGCAGCTGGGCAGTATTCCAACATAACGACCCCCAAACACACCTCCAAGACGACCACTGCCTTGCTAAAGAAGCTGAGGGTAAAGGTGATGGACAGACTAAGCATGTCTCCAGACCTAAACCATATTGAGCATTTGTGGGGCATCCTCAAATGGAAGGTGGAGGAGCGCAAGGTCTCTAACATCCACCAGCAATGTGATGTCGTTATGGAAGAGTGGAAGAGGACTCCAGTGGCAACCTGTAAAGCTCTGGTGAACTCCATGCCCAAGTGGGTTAAGGTAGTGCTGGAAAATAATGGTGGCCACACAAAATATTGACACTTTGAGCCCAATTTGGACATTTTCATTCAGGGATGTACTCACTTTTGTTGCCAGCGGTTTAGACATTAATAGCTGTGTGTTGAGTTATTTTGAGGGGACAGCAAATTTACACTTTTATACAAGCTGTACACTGACTACTTTACATTGCAGCAAAGCATAATTTCTTCAGTGTTGTCACATGAAAAGATAGAATAAAATATTTACAAAAAATGTGAGGGGTGTACTCACTTTTGTGAGATACTGTAGACCATATACAGCTAATTCAGTGTATAGTATACAGAGTGAAAATGTCCAAATTGGGCCCAACTAGCCATTTTCCCTCCTCTGTGTCATGTGACTCATTAGTGTTAGAAGGTCTCAGGTGAATGGGGAGCAGGTGTGTTAAATTTGGTGTTATCGCTCTCACTCTCTCATACTGGCCACTGGAAGTTCAACATGGCACCTCATGGCAAAGAACTCTCTGAGGTTCTGAAAAAAAGAATTGTTGCCCTATGTAAAGATGGCTATAAGAAGATTGCCAAGACCCTGAAACTGAGCTGCAGCTCAGAGTGTGGTTGTAAATGGGGTTCACTCAGAACAGAGACCAGTCACTAGTGGGGTACCACAAGGCTCTGTATTGGGTCCTGTTCTATTCAACCTATATGTAAGTGATATAACTAAAGGTTTGCTGGGCAATGTATGTCTCTTTGCTGATGATACAAAGGTGTGTAATAGGGTTGATATCCCTGGAGGTGTCTGCAACATGGAACATGATTTGGCATTGCTGGAAGATTGGTCAAAGCAGTGGAGACTGCAGTTCAATATTTCTAAATGTAAAATAATGCATCTAGGGAAAAATAATCCCCTTAGAGAGTACAGCATTGGGGGCACAGTGTTAGCCAGCACTACAGAAGAAAAATATTTGGGGGTGCTTATTTCAGATGATTGCAAAATGAGCAAACAGTGTAACCAGGCAGTGGCAAAAGCAAATAGAATTCTGGGATGTATCAGTAGAGGGATCACCAGCAGGAGGAAGGAGGTTCTGATTCCTCTATATAGATCTTTAGTGAGACCTCACTTAGAATACTGTGTCCAGTTCTGGAG
>BLSH010243125.1:89974-108602 GCA_018402905.1 Glandirana rugosa
TACCAGCACCTCTCGGCCACAGCCACGTCCGTCTGTCTATCCAGTCCTGTTCGGCCCAGCCTAGTGTCTCTGTCCTTTGTTATGTCCTTGTCCATAGTCCATCGTCTCGACCCCGAGTTTCCATGAGTCTGTGACATCTTGCCTGTCGTGGACGACTGTCCACGTCCGTCGAATTGGTGAAGTCGGGGCCTTCCTAAAGTGTGAAATCCTGGAATCTCAGGAAAAACGTTAAGCCGTGACGCAGCGAAATTGACTTTTAACGCACCGGCACGCTGCAACATAGGTTTGCTTTAAACGCAGGAAAAAAAGGGTGTTTATCTCGAAAGAAAACCACCATAAACTAGTGGCGACGCAGTATGTTTATAGCGGCGATCAGAAATGACGCAGCGGTGATCAAATACCACCAAAAGAAAGCTCTATTTGTGGGAAAAAAAGGACGCAAATTTCGTTTGGATACAACGTCGCACGGCCACGCAATTTTCAGTTAAAGCGACGCAGTGCCGAATTGCAAAAAGGACTCTAAGGTCCTAAAGTGTGAAATCCTTCCGGGGCTGAAGTGGTTAAGCTGCCTGCACCTGTCAGCAGGTGCTGTCCGTTCTACAGTGTCTGAGTACCTTTGAGCCCCAGCTCTGCTACCTGATACCTGTTCCTGTATTGTTTCCTGTCTCTGTGATCCGACCCGGCTTGTCCTGACCTATCTGTCTGCCTGCACCGACACCGGCTCTCCACGACCATCCGCTTGCCTGACCCCTTGTACTGTGCCGCCAGCCCGTTTTATAACTCTGCTTGGACTTTGACCATTCTCTGCCTGACCCTTTTGTACCTTGCCTGCCTGCCAGTTGCCGACCCAGCCTGTACGACCATCCATCTGCCTGCACAACCATCTGGAGCTTCACAACACCACCAGTGACCATCCAGCCCTCGTGCCATCCCGCACTCCCTGTCTCTACTACCAGGGGTCCCCAAATCGGGTGTGTAAGAGTGGTTGTTCTGTGCAAAAGACAGACTGCACCGCCAGGACCATGACAGTAATGGACAGCCATGTCCCAGTCTGCACAGGGAACACCCTCTGCCATGGATGAGCTGTGCACCCACTTGGCCGGGCTCATACAAGCCGTAAAAAATCTGCAAGAAGGCTACACCCAGCTGCAGGAACAAGTGTGTGAGCTCTCCACGCCATCTGCATCCAGAAGTGGGGCTGCAGCAGGTCGCACCATTGTGGCTCTGCCATCGGAGCCTAAGGTCCCCTTGCCTGATAAGTTTGCGGGGGATCGGAGAAAGTTCAGGGCCTTCCGCAGCTCCTGCGAGCTGCACTGTGGCCTACAGCCACGCACATTTTCTTTGGAAACCTCCAAGGTGGGCCTGGTGATCTCGCTGCTGCAAGGAGAACCGCAGACATGGGCCCAGCCCGTGTCGGGGTGCCTGGCACCTTGGAAGCTTTAATCAACCTGGCCATTCAGATAGACCGGAGGCTCAGGGAACGCCGGGTTGAACGGTTCACTGGCACTAACCTGGATGAGGCCCCGGGTTCCCAGCCATGTGGCTTCCATACCAGCGCCAACCGCGCCCGCGGAGGGGCCTGAACCCATGCAGATCGGCCTCCTGCGCCCGTCTCTCACTCCAGAGGATAGACAGAGATGCCGGGCAATCAGCCTGTGCCTGTACTGCGGTGAACCCGGACACATGGTGAGGACCTGCCCTGCCAAAGCCGGTAAGTGGCACCACCAGGCTAACCAGGAAACCACATCTGTCAATCACCATTTGTCTCACCTGACTCTCCTTGTCTCTTTACAGTTGCTCGGAGGGAGCGTCCAAATCCCAGCAAATATTGATTCAGGGGCGTGTAGTTGCTTTGTGGACCAAGCCTTCGCTACACTAAACCAGCTGCCTCTGCGTCCCAAAGCTCACAAAATGACCATTCGCCTGGCTGACGGGACGGCCACCAAATCAGGCCAGGTGACCATGGAAACTCAACCAATTCCCGTATCCACCGCCAAGGGGCACCAGGAGCTCTTGATCCTTGACGTCGAAGCGTCACCTCTGTTCCCCATCATCCTGGGGCTGCCCTGGCTCCAGGCACACAGTCCCAGCATAGACTGGTCCTCTGGACTTATTCAGTTCCATTCTCCCTACTGTGCCCAACACTGCCTGCTTCCCTCCCGGAACGTTGGCCCATCTCTCCTTAGTTTGGACTCTGACCCAGACCTAGAAACCCACGAAGCAGTGCCTCCTGTGTATCATGAATATCTGGATGCCTTCAGCAGGAAGGGGGCAGACCAACTCCCTCCGCAAAGACCTTATGACTGCCCCATTGAGTTGCTGCCGGGCACGGAGGTCCCATTCGGTCGCATTTACCCACTATCTGAACCGGAGTTAGCAGCTCTCAAAACATATCTGGACGAAAACCCGGCCAAAGGGTTCATCAGACCCTCTCCTGCTGGTGCCGGAATTTTCTTTGTCGAAAAAAAGGACCGCTCTCTTCGTCCATGCATAGACTACCGTGAACTGAATCGGATTACGGTCAAAAACCGATACCCTCTCCCGCTTGTTCCGGAACTCTTTCAAAGGCTTGGGTTGGCCACCGTGTTCACTAAGCTTGATCTCAGAGGAGCATACAACCTAATCCGCATCAGAGAGGGCGATGAGTGGAAGACTGCTTTCTGAACTCGTTTCGGTCATTACGAGTACCTTGTTATGCCCTTCGGGCTCTGCAATGCCCCTGCTACATTTCAGCATCTGGTCAATGATGTCTTTCGGGATTACTTGGATATCTTCGTCATCATATATCTGGATGACATCCTAATTTTCTCCCCTTCCTTGCAAGGGCACCGGAAACATGTGGGCTGTGTCCTGAGCCGCTTGCGGCAGCAGAGACTATATGCAAAGGCTGAAAAATGTGCCTTTGAGCTCTCTACTATCCAGTTTCTAGGATTGATTTTATCAGTCTCCAGGGTCACCATGGATCCGCAGAAAGTTACCGCTATTCTGGACTGGCCGGCACCTGTGGACAAAAAAGGGGTCCAACGGTTCGTAGGATTTGCAAACTTTTATAGAAGATTCATAAAGGGATTTTCGGCTATCATCGCCCCCATCACCCGTCTCACGAAGCAGGGTCTACGGTTCCAATTAGCGTCCGAGGCCCAGGATGCCTTTCAGGCTCTAAAGGAGCTTTTTACCTCAGAACCTATCCTGAAACACCTGGATGCCACGTTGCCCTATGTGCTGGAGGTGGATGCCTCGGAGACAGCAGTGGGAGCGGTCCTGTCCCAGAGACGGGGAGCAAGGGCACTTCTTC
The DNA here is from genome assembly GCA_018402905.1 of Glandirana rugosa. Classification (NCBI taxonomy): domain Eukaryota; kingdom Metazoa; phylum Chordata; class Amphibia; order Anura; family Ranidae; genus Glandirana; species Glandirana rugosa. The sequence goes on from BLSH010243125.1 coordinate 93,270, forward strand.
ACCCAGTAGCCTTCTTCTCCCGCAAGCTCACTGCCCCGGAAAGGAACTATGACATCGACGACAGAGAGCTATTGGCCATTAAGGCTGCACTGGAGGAATGGCACTATCTGTTGGAGGGAGCCCAGCACCCCATTCTGATATATACGGACCATAAAAACCTGGAGTATCTCCACACTGCCAAAAGACTCCGTCCCCGCCAGGCCCGCTGGGCACTTTTCTTCTCCCGATTCCAGTTCCACCCGACGTACCACCCAGGAGCAAAAAACAGTAAACCGGACGCTCTGTCCTGTATGTACACGAAACCCGGAACTTCTACTTCTCCTGACACCATCCTCCAGCCCAGGAATTTCCTCCTCACACGGGATGACTTGCTCTCGCAAATCCGGAGAAATTCAGTCTGTTCACCTACACCCCCTGTCCAAGGACTCACCTGGAAAGATGGTCTCTGGTGGCACCGCAACCAGATTTACATCCCTCAGGAGCTACGTTCTGCTGTCCTCAAGGTCAACCATGACCACAAACTTGCTGGTCATTTTGGCTCTCGGAAAACTACTGAGCTGGTCCTGCGCTCATTCTGGTGACCATTACTTTTGGAAGACTGTTTAGCCTATGTCTGCTCATGTGCTACTTGCGCCAGAAATAAATCAGACAAAACCAGAGCCTGGGGCCTCCTGAAACCTCTTCCCATCCCGGACCGACCATGGTCCAAGATTTCCATGGATTTTATTGTGGAGCTGCCCCCTGCTAAAGGATACACAACCATCTTTGTGGTGGTCGACAGGCTGACCAAGATGGCCCACTTCCTCCCTATGAAGGGTACTCCCACAGCAAAAGAGACATCAGAAGTCTTTATTAAAGAGATTATTCGGCTGCACGGTGTTCTGATGAAAATAGTGTCCGACCGGGGGGTGCAGTTCACCTCTCGGTTCTGGAGAGCTCTCTGTGCTACCCTGGAGGTCGACTTGTCATTTTCCACTGCCTATCATCCCCAAACCAATGGCCAGACCGAAAGGACAAACCAGACCTTGGAACAATACCTCCGCTGTTTTTCTGCCTACTCTCAGGACAACTGGTGCACGTTGCTCCCCATAGCGGAGTTTGCATATAACAACTCGGTGCACTCCGCCACCAAGCAATCCCCCTTCTGGGCCAACTATGGGTTCCACCCCACCATTTTCCCAAATCTGGCAAAGGAAATTACAGTACCAGCGGCAAAGGCATCTGCGCAATCTGTTCAGGCTAACTGAAAGCTCCTGCAAAACACACTGTCCCGGTCACAAGAGGCCACCAAAGCGGCTTTCGATAAGAAGAAACGGGGCGAGCTCAACCTCCTACCTAAGGTCCTAAGGTCTGGCTCTCAACCAAGAACCTGAGGCTTGCTTGCCCATCTAAAAAAGCTGGGTCGTCGTTTTATCGGTCCCTTCCCAGTGAGCAGGAGAATCAACCAGGTCTCTTTTGAGTTGGAGCTCCCCCCATCCTTGCGGATACATCCAGTATTCCATGTGTCCTTGCTGAAGCCGGTGGCCCCAGATCCATTTCCTGACAGAGCTACAGCTCCCCCGGCCCCCGTCCTGATTGATGGAGCAGAGGAGGTGAATCGATACTCGACCGCAGAAGAAGGGGTGGCGGGGTCCAGTATCTGGTGAAGTGGAAGGGCTACGGGCCAGAAGAGAGCTCATGGGAGCCTGAAACCAACCTTCATGCCGATGACTGTATCCGAGCTTTCAAGGATAACAACCCTGCCAAGCTGGCCAAATTGGGCATCCGGAGGCTGCCCCTTGGGGGGGGCAGTGTTAGGAAAGGATTGCCTGGCCCTTCTCCTGGACTCTTTTGCCGGCTTTTGCCGTTTGCGCGCGTTCACGCGTGTACGCGCCTGCGTGCACTCCCGGCCACGCGCCCGCACTGGAAATGGCGCCACGCGGCCCCATTTAAGCTGCCTGAACCTGTCAGCAGGTGCTGTCCGTTCTACAGCCTCTGAGTACCTGTGAGCCCCAGCTCTGCTACCTGATACCTGTTCCTGTATTGTTACCTATCTCTGTGATCCGATCCGGCTTGTCCTGACCTGCTATCTGTCTGCCTGCACCGACCCCGGCTATCCACGACCATCTGCTTGCCTGACCCCTTGTACTGTGCTGCCAGCCCATTTACGAACTCTGCTTGGACTTTGACCATTCTCTGCCAGACCCTTTTGTACCTTGTCTGCCTGCCAGTTGCCGATCCAGCCTGTGCGACCATTGATCTGCCTGCACGACCATCTGGAGCTTCACAACACCACCAGTGACCATCCAGCCCTCGTGCCATCCCGCACTCCAGGACTTCCTGTCTCTTCTACCAGGGGTCCCCGAATCAGATGTGTAAGAGTGATTGTTCCCTGCAAAAGACTGCACCGCCAGGACCGTGACACTACCTGTGTACTGGCTACAATATCTGTGTACTGGCTGCCTGTGTACTGACTACAATACCTGAGTACTGGCTACCTGTGTTACTGGCTGGAATATACCCCACCGGTGATGCTGAGCTGCATACTCTTGACATATACTCTTGATGTGGAATACAGGGGATGGAGTGGGTGGATTCTCTAAGGGGTGGGGCTTATGAGAAGTAGGAGGAATCAAAATGCAAGGGCGGGGTCTGGCACCCCCCCATCCTAAAAATTTGCCAGCTGCTACTGGTTACTATTGCCGTACGGCCTCACACACACATGTTCAGGGCTCTATATATGTAGTGGGTGTGTGGGACTGCTTATCTGGGAAGTTAAGATATTGACTGTTGATTTTAATACAGTGTTTGTTATTGGGACTGTGGTGCCAGGAGATAGAAGAGAGGGATCTGACATAGAGAGGGTCAGTCTTCTACTCTCCTCCTGCCTGGACTCATAGAGCCAAACTTTAGTAAAGAAAACCAATCTGGTACAGATTGTCATTTTTGTGACTTTATTGTTATAAAAGGGTTTGCTCTGCTCTTGGGGTTACTCTAAGGTTCTGAATCCCCTGAAAGCTGCCTAAATGTACTATTGAGCTATATTGCTCATAACTTCAGTTAATGTTCTTCTATTGTATTCCTTGAACAGTTATTCCACAGAAATACTACAGTAAAGACAACTTCTGTGTTTTATAATAACGTGTGTGTTTCTCATTTATCCTTGCACTCACACTATTGCCAGGTGTGCCAGAGGGGACTGAGGCTGGTATTGTGGTTGAGAGGCGGAGTAGCGGATTGAACATAACTTAAGCGGCTCCTGAGGGGGTAGCGCTACATAAAAATATATACACAGTGTATTGAGTGTACACTATATATCAGTGCATTCGGGGGTGTACGGTATATAGTACACTTCACGTGGTGTATTAAAATATATACAGTCTAGTATATATTCCCACAATGTATTGAGTGTACACTATATATCAGTGCATTCGGGGTGTACGGTATATAGTACACTTCACATGGTGTATTAAAATATATACAGTCTAATATATATATATATATATATATATATATATATATATATATATATATACACACACACACAGTGTATTGAGTGTAGACTATATATCAGTGCATTCGGGGGTGTACGGTATATAGTACACTTCACGTGGTGTATTAAAATATATACAGTCTAGTATATATATCTATATATATTACACACAGTGTATTGAGTGTACACTATATATCAGTGCATTTGGGGGTGTACGGTATATAGTACACTTCACGTGGTGTATTAAAATACATACAGTCTAGTATATATTCACACAGAGTATTGAGTGTACACTATATATCAGTGCATTCGGGGGTGTACGTTATATAGTACACTTCACATGGTGTATTAAAATATATACAGTCTAGTATATATATCTATATATATTACACACAGTGTATTGAGTGTACACTATATATCAATGCGTTCGGGGGTGTACGGTATATAGTGCACTTCAGGTGGTGTATTAAAATATATACAGTCTAATATATATATATATATTTATATATACACACAGTGTATTGAGTGTACACTATATATCAGTGCAATCGGGGGTGTACGGTATATAATACAGTGTAGTGCGGTGTTAAAAATAAATCACCATCATGTCAGGAAGGCCACTGTCAGGAAAGGCCTGCTGGTGGCGTTGTAGCTCCCAGATCTATGGGTTGCAGTTTCGGTGTCCACCAGCGGGAGCCTTTCAGCAGTAGGAGGCTGACGGTCGGGAGTGTTTTCACCTGCTGGTGGCACTGTGCTCCAAGATCTTTAGGCTGCAGTTCCAGTGTCCACCAGCGGGTGTCTCTTGGCAGTCAAGAGCTGACATAATTCCCTGCAATCAGGCATCTCCTGAGGAGGTATATTTAAACCTGGGGAATACTGTTTTAGTTTGCCTTGGTATTTTCTCCTTGTACTCCTGACCTGTGTTCCTGTGTCCCTGAAGCCTGTTTCCCGTCTCCTGTTCCTGGACTCTGACTCTGTTCCTGCAGCCTGATCCCTTCCTTCCTCCTCAGTCCATCTCCTGGTTCCCTTTCCCTGACCTGTCTTGTTCCCAGCTCCCCACTGCTTGATCTCCTGTGTATGACCCTGGCTTGGTATGATTACAATTTGGTTATTCCTCACTCTTTACATATTTGATTTAGTCTGTCTTTTATTGTATGTTCACTGTTGGTTTATTCAATGGTTGTATTTGACTATATACTATATTGTAGGTACGTTTTCTTTGTTATTTATTTATCTTATAATAAATCATATTATTTACATTACCTGCGTTTGGTACACTCTGCTCCAGTCTGCCACCACACCAACCGATCTGCTCCAGTCTGCCTCCACACCAGCCGATCTGTTCCAGCCTGTTTCTACACCAGCCAATATGTTCCAGTCTGCCTCTACACCAGCCCTTCTTCATCATCTTCTTCTTCTTCTTCATCTTCTTCTTCATCTTCTTGTTCTTTTTCATCTTCATCTTCTTCATCTTCATCTTCTTCTTCTTGCCGATCTGTTCCAGTATGCCTCCATTCCAGCCAATCTACTCAAGTCTGCTTCCACACCAGCCAACTTGCTCCAGTCTGTCTCCACACTGGCCGATCTGCTCCAGTCTACCTCCATGATTGCCAATAGGGTTTGGCCTGCTTCTGAACATGCTGTCCAGCCTGCTGATCCTGTACACGCTGTCCAGCCTGCTGATCCTGTGCCCGCTGTCCAGCCTGCCGATCCTGTGACCACTGTCCAGCCTGCTGATCCTGTGCCCACTGTCCAGCTTGTTGATCCTGTGGACCCCGATGCGGGTGGTGCGGAGAGCTCCCGGAGTTGGCCTTCCAACTGCACGTAGCCATCTTGGAGAGCCTTCACTGCTTGAGTAAGGCCGGCTAGGTGTGTGCAAAGTTCATTCATTGGGGAGGGCCCCTGCGCAGACTCAGGCATGGCTGTCTGATACTGTCACGTACCTGGTGGATGAATCTGACTTATGCAGTGGATAACCTCCCTTACGACCCTGACTCGGGAACCCCTGGTAGAGTAGACAGGTGGCTTGGGAGTACAGGATGGCACGAGGGTCGGACTGGGTCACTAGTGATGGTAGAAGTCCATCGGTGAACTTGTGCACTTGAAGAATGGTCGTACAGGCTCGGTCGTGAAACAGGCTGGCGGTGCGGTACAAAAGGAGCAGGCAGATGGATAGTCGGGTTCAGGCAGGGTCATGAACAGGCGGGCAGGCAAAGTACAGAAGGGCTAGGCAAGAGAGTGGTCGTAGGCAGTCCAGGGGTCAGTGCAGGCAGAAATCAGCAAAGTCAGGCAAGCCGGGTCACAGGAACAGAGAATCACATACAGGTTGCTCAGGAATACACACTACACGCTGTAGTTCAGACAGCACTTGCTGCAGGGTGTGCAGGGTTGAAATAGAGCCGTTTGGCGCAGTTTCCGGGGAATAATTCTGGTGACTCCTGCATGATGGTGGGGCTACAGAAGAAGTAACTGTGGACAAGGATCCGGTGGAATAGGCCGCTTTGCCAGCTGCATTGGAAGGCAAACTAGTATGAGCCTGGGTGACAGAGGATGAGGAGGATGAGGATGGCTTAGTTATCCACTCCACCAACTCTCTCTGCCGAGAGACACCCGCTGGTGGACACTGGAAATGCAGCCTAAAGATCTTGGAGCACAGTGCAGAGCAGGATACTATATGATGTTGGACTTGTACCTGACACCTTCAAACAAATGCAAACCTTTACCTTTTGCAAGAGTCCCAGGGTGCACTCCTGTGAGATCTCTTCCTGGTTATTATATGCAGCTGGAGAGGCATTTGGGTGGACCAGAAACTCCGGGCCGGAACCAGCTCTGCCACGGTGGCTGGCAAAACCCGGCTCAGACTCTCACCCGTCCACTTCAAGTGAACGAATGCGAGGTGACAAATAACGCCTGTTCACTATCGCACCTCGCATGACGTCACAATATATATATATAGTGAGTGCACCCCTCACATTTTTGTAAATATTTTATTATGCCTTCTCATGTGACAACACTGAAGAAATGACACTTTGCTACAATGTAAACTAGTGAGTGTACAACTTGTATAACAGTGTAAATGTATTGTCCCCTCAAAATAACTCAACACACAGCCATTAATATCTAAACCACTGGCAACAAAAGTGAGTACATCCAAATTGGGCCCAATTAGCCATTTTCCCTCCCCGGTGTCATGTGACTCATTAGTGTTACAAGGTCTCAGGTGTGAATCAGGAGCAGGTGTGTTAAATTTGGTGTTATCGCTCTCAATTTCTCATAGCAGTCACTGGAAGTGCAAAATGGTGCCTCATTGGCAAATAACTCTCTGAGGATCTGAAAAACACAGAATTGTTGCTCTACATAAGGATGGGCAAAGCGATCAGAAGATTGCCAAGACCCTGAAACTGAGCTGCAGCACAGTGGCCAAGACCATACAGCGGTTTGATAAGACAGATTCCACTCAGAACAGGCCTCGCCATGGTCGACCAAAGAAGTTGAGTGGATGTGCTCAGCGTCATATCCAGAGGTTGTCTTAAGGAAATAGATGTATGAGTGCCGCCAGCATTGCTGCAGAGGTTGAAGGGATGGGGGTCAGCCTGTCAGTGTTCAGACCATATGCTGCGCACTGCATCAAATTAGTCTGCATGGCTGTCGTCCCAGAAGGTAGCCACTTCTAAAGATGATGCACAAGAAAGCCTGCAAACAGTTTGCTGAAGACACGCAAGCTAAGGACATGGATTACTGGAACCATGTCCTCTGGTCTGATGAGACCAAGATAAACTTATTTGGTTCAGATGGTGTCAAGCGTGTGTGGTGACAACAGGAGTACAAAGTGTTTTTTGCCTACAGTCAAGCATGGTGGTGGGAGTGTCATGGTCTGGGGCCGGCCCAAGGATCAGCCCAGCTACCTAGGGAGTCAGGACCCAGCCAGAAGGAAGTGCGGGCCTCTCCACGGAGCCAGCCACGGAGAGGCCAGTTGAGTGGCGCTGGCCTAAGCAGCAGCATCCAGGTAAAAAGAAACAGAAGGGGTGCGAGGCCTAGTGTATTATCCTCTATAAAATGTAATGATTAAAAGCAATAAGTAATATACTCACAAACATGGCTTTAAAACAGGCATATCAGAAGACCACCATCGTCACTGTCTGTTCCCCAATCAAGTGGTTTGTCTCAAGATGGCAATGGCTGACGCGTTTCAAGATGAACCTCTTCCTCAGAGCCCAAGGTGCCAGGACAAGGAAGGATATGCGGGCCCAGGCGGCACCAGCCTGACACCCCCCAATGTGTGGCACCTGGGGCAGACTGTCCCTGCTTGTTGTATGCAAAAAACTTCTCCATTACTTCCTGGACAGACCTTAGGACGTGAAAACTGTTAAAACACAGGAAGGACTTTACCACCTCCTTAGCACATGCCCTTCAGCTGCCCACCCCCCTTCCAGGAGATTGCTCCCACCCACCTCCTTAGGTGCATGTTTTTCCAATGCAATCAATCAGTGATCACCATTCTTACTAAATACACTGGCATCAGGTTTTTCTTCTACCTTACTTTCATCTTTGCTCATTTGGCAGAGTGTGCAGGAGCTGAGCAATCAGATTACAGCCTATGTGGATAGAGCTGTAGTATTGAATTGGAAAAGTGTTTCCTGGTTTCTGTAAAGCCAGCCATACACTATACAATCTGATTGTAGAATCTCCTTTAGATCTACCATCAACTATGTAGTGCAAGATCCTGCCTGATTGGATACAGAGTGATTGGATAGATGGCACGTCCTCTTATTATATCGTTTTGGTAAAGCTTTATATACCTAGAATTAACTAGTTGAGCTTTTGGAGCCATTAATTGTTAACGGCACACCAAACACATAAGCAAACACACATTTTGCCACATGAAAAAGCGTGACGAATGCAGAAAAAGGCACAGTAAAAAATGTGCGATCTGCATCGCACCAAAATGGTACCATGAGCTACTTTGTCATGTGTAGGTCAGCCCATTGAAATCAACGGGATGCTATATGCGTGCCCCAGGGAAACCTAGCCAAAAAGCATGTGCTCCCATTATACTAGGTGTGATTGGGACCTGAAAGTGAAATGAGGCTCCATTCACACCTGGGCCTTTTCCTTTTGTTTCAGAAATGCTAAAACAAAGTTCTGGAGCTTCTATTAGGTGATTATTGCACGTAGGACAGCCCATTCAAGTGCATGGACTGCCCTATGTGTGACAAGCAAACACGCTAAAAAGAACATATGCAGGAATGTGAGTTCCCGCTACATGGAGATGTGAATGGGGCCTGAGAGCTGAATGTCCCTATCCACTCCCTCCTATGTACTTGTATAAAGCTGTCCATTCACTATGCAATCTGATTGTACAATTTCTGTACAATTTCCTTTAGATTTACCAGAACTATTGAATAGGAGAACTCAACTGAACAATCTATTCAATTTGTAAGAAATCAGGCAGGCAATGCTGATGTAAATCTAAAAGAGATTGTACAATCAGATTGTACAGAAAATGGGTAAAAGGTGGTACAGGCGGTTCCTGGGTTACAAACACCCAACTTACAAATGACTCCTACTTACAAATGGAGGGAGACAACAGGAAATGAGAGGAAATCTGTCTCTAGGGAGGGAAATTCATTCCTGTAAGAGTTATCATAGGAAAAATGTGTCTCCACTGAAGCTTTATCACCAATCCTTGTTTCCACAACAGCCCAAAATGTTCAAAATCCAATTGTTATTGGGACAGAAAGTGAGGTGAAATCTTCTGAACAGGGACATAGACAGCAAAACAAATGTTACAGGGGTGTTTTTGGCTGGAGCTACACTTAAAAAATGTACCTGTTGCAACTTACATACAAATTCAACTTAAGAACAAACCTACAGACCCTATCTTGTTTGCAACCCGGGGACTGCCTGTATGGTAATGAGGGAGGCGTGGACCAGAGTGGTGAACACACCTAATTACGCCCTTTTCAGTGATGCAGCAAGGCAGTGCATTCTGGGATTCAAATCTTACTGGATGTCACGTGATCTACAGGAAGTGATGGAAGCAAAAAACATTTTTTAAACACATTAAATTTCAAAGCTTCCGTGAATGAGGTAAGTGAGAGATCAGCACATTGGGATGGCTGGGCCAGAAATAACAATAGAAAATGCTTCTACAGTGGAACCTTGGATTATAAGCATAATCTGTTCCAGGAGAATGCTTGTAATCCTAAATACTTGTATATCAAAGCATGTTTCCCCATAGGAAACAATGGAAACTCAGATAATTCGTTCCACAGTGACTAATTGTCTATGCAGTACTGTATGTGGCCACAGTTCCAGGGGCACCTGGTGTATGCAATACAGCATGTGGCCAGATTTTCAGGGGCGCTGGTGAGCCTCTAAGACGTTGAAATCACTCGGCAATGTTCGGAAAGTGTTTACACTTTCGGTATTTCCAAGGAATTCCGAGAATTTCCAACTGCCTCTGAGGCTCATCAGCACCCCGCTAACCTGGCCACATGCTGTACTGCATGCAAAAAGACTGAATTCTGCTCGTTATGCGAGACACCACTAGCAAACCGAGTCAGAATTTAAAAAAGAAAAATACTGCTCGTATTGTAAAACGCTCGTTAACCCCGTTACTCGCAATCTGAGGTTTTACTGTATTTATTATGAAAAGTAAAATTATGCCCAAAAAGGTGAACTTAGCCATTACTAGGTAATGGCTTCTGTTATATTACCTGTAGACCTATCTGCTGCCTCTTGGGATGGAAATTTTCTTCTAAGTTTTTAATTAGCATATTTTAATTTTGGTGGTGGAAGCTCTCAGATTAGCAGACCTTGCATTTTAACACTGACCAAGGGCTTGTTTGTGTATTTTGCTTCACCGCAAAAATGCACTTCCTTTTGCAGATGTGCACAGGTGCCATTAATTCCCAATGGCACCCTCACACACCTAACAAATGCGGATGCATCTGCGCCCACCAAAACGCAAGGTGCAGCAATACCATGCGTTTTGGTGCCACATAATTTAAAAAATTATGTCTGCACCTTTTTGTGTATTTTTGGCACATAGGAAAGCCCATTGAATGTCTCATCTAATCTGAATATCTCATCTAAATTTCATCTGTCTCTTCACAGGTATGTGTTCTGATATAACTCCACCCAAAAACTGAAACCCTGTTGTCTACTATTGCTAATGTCTGGTTAATAATACTGGTGTGTTTTTTTTTATGCTTAACCATCTGTAGAGCTGTCCACACTGCAATGCTTTTAATTGTCCCTTGTCTTACCCAAAATTGTGGGCTGTTTACCTCTTGTGCCCTTATTCTGTTTTTTTTTTTAAGTGAGCATTTTGCTCTGCCTACCCAGCCATTTTTTATTACCTCCTGATTGATAATTTGGAATGCACCCTCCCCCATCCCTATCAGTATAAAGCTAAGCATCTTCTGGGGAACGCATTTGCAGCTGGGGCTCTTTCTCAAAGTGGGGCAAATTCTATAAGTGGGAGCACTTCGGACGTTGCACTTCAGCGAATGAACACAAGGTAATACTTTGAATAACACCATACAGACATCAGGTACCCTTGTTTACCCCTTCAGATCTTTCTCCTCCTAACATGCACTCTACCACTCCTTCTGACAGCAATGACCTGCATCCTTAAACTGTCTCTCCTCCACCCCACTTCTCCACCCCACAGCATATATACAGTTGTGCTCATAAGTTTACATACCCTGGCAGAATTTATGATTTCTTGACCATTTTCAGAGACTATGAATGATAAAACAAAAACTTTTCTTTCACTCATGGTTAGTGTTTGGCTGAAGCCATTTATTATCAATCAACTGTGTTTACTCTTTTTAAATCATAATGACATCAGAAATGACCCTAATGACCCTGATCAAAAGTTTACATACTCCAGTTCTTAATACCGTGTATTGCCCCCTTTAACATCAATGACAGCTTAAAGTCCTTTGTGGTATTTGTGGATAAGGCTCTTTATCTTCTCAGATGGTAAAGCTGACTATTCCTCATAGCAAAACGCCTCCAGTTTCTGGAAATTCTTGGGCTGTCTTGCATGAACTGCACGTTTGAGATCTCCCCAGAGTGGCTCAATGATATTGAGGTCAGGAGACTGAGATGGCCACTCCAGAACCTTCACTTTATTCTGCTGTAGCCAATCACAGATCGACTTGGCCTTGTGTTTTGGATCATTGTCATGTTGGAATGTCCAAGTACATCCCATGCACAGCTACCTGGCTGCAGTGGCGACTCTAGCTTTCATATTTGGGAGGGGCCATGGGGGGACAGGGACAAAAGTAGGGGGGCCAACCATAAAACGCAATTTTTATATATATATATATATATATATATATATATATATAATTATTTTTTTTTTTTTTAAGAATACAATACACTCCAGAGGTCTTGTTATACATTCACCTTTGTTTTATTTGTGCAGTGGTATAATTTTGCAGTGAACCGCAATAAAAAAAAAAAATAGTATAGTAAAACCTTGGATTGCGAGAATAATTCATTCCAGAGACATGCTTGTAATCTAAAGCACTCGTATATAAATTTCAATTATTGTAGCCAGTACACAGGTATTGTAGCCAGAACATATGTATTGTAGCCAGAACACAGGGGACAGGGATTCAGCAATTACACAGGTATTGTAGCCAGAACACAGGTATTGTAGCCAGAACACAGGGGACAGAGATTCAGCCATAACCCATGTTTTGTAGCCAGAACTCAGGTATTGTAGCCAGAACACAGCGGACAGTGATTCAGCCATTACACATGTATTGTGGCCGGCATCACAGGACACAGTATACAACTCATCATCACAGGACACAGTATACAACTCATCATCACAGGACACAGTATACAGCTAAGCATCACAGGACACAGTATACAGCTCAACATCACAGGACACAGTATACAGCTCAGCATCACAGGACACAGTATACAGCTCAGCATCACAGGGCACAGTATACAGCTCAGCTTCACAGGGCACAGTATACAGCTCAGCATCACAGGGCACAGTATACAGCTCAGCATCACAGGGCACAGTATACAGCTCAGCATCACAGGGCACAGTATACAGCTCAGTATCACAGGGCACAGTATACAGCTCAGTATCACAGGGCACAGTATACAGCTCTGCATCACAGGGTACAGTATACAGCTCTGCATCACAGGGTACAGTATACAGCTCTGCATCACAGGGCACAGTATACAGCTCTGCATCACAGGGCACAGTATACAGCTCTGCATCACAGGGCACAGTATACAGCTCTGCATCACAGGACACAGTATGCAGCTCAGCATCATAGGGCACAGTATACAGCTCAGCATCACAGGGCACAGTATACAGCTCAGTATCACAGGGCACAGTATACAGCTCAGTATCACAGGGTACAGTATACAGCTCTGCATCACAGGGTACAGTATACAGCTCTGCATCACAGGGTACAGTATACAGCTCAGCATCACAGGGCACAGTATACAGCTCAGCATCACAGGGCACAGTATACAGCTCAGTATCACAGGGCACAGTATACAGCTCAGTATCACAGGGTACAGTATACAGCTCTGCATCACAGGGTACAGTATACAGCTCTGCATCACAGGGTACAGTATACAGCTCAGCATCACAGGGCACAGTATACAGCTCAGCATCACAGGGCACAGTATACAGCTCAGTATCACAGGGCACAGTATACAGCTCAGTATCACAGGGTACAGTATACAGCTCTGCATCACAGGGTACAGTATACAGCTCTGCATCACAGGGTACAGTATACAGCTCTGCATCACAGGGCACAGTATACAGCTCTGCATCACAGGGCACAGTATACAGCTCTGCATCACAGGGCACAGTATACAGCTCTGCATCACAGGACACAGTATGCAGCTCAGCATCATAGGAAACAATATACAGCTCAGTATCACAGGACACAGTATACAGCAGCCAATATCACAGGTGGGGTATATAGCAGCCAATATCACAGGTGGGGTAAATTGCAGCCAATATTACAGATGGGGGCACTCAATCTCTCACCTGTCCAGGGACCAAGAACCAGGCAGGGTCAGGGAAGGGAACCTAGACATTGAAGGTAGGCCGCCTGGCCACACCAACTAGGCCAGAGGCCCAGGCTAGGCAGCCACGTGTGTCCACTCACACTTACACATGTCCAGGGACCAATCAGGCAGGGGGCAGGGCAGGGAAGGGAACCAAGAAATTGAAGGGAAGGCCGCATCAACTAGGCCAGAGGCCAGGCAGCCACATGTGTGTCCACTCACTCTCTCACTCATCTGTCCAGGGACTGACAGACCAGGCAGGGGGGCCACCGCTCCGTGACCCCAACTCCTCAGACTCCAACCACCTAGCTCAGTCACCGTCTGTCTCCCGTCTGTGTTGCCACCACACCAGCTACCTTTCCTTTCTTTCCGCCGCCAACCCACCACGAGGCAGATGCTACGCACAGGCTGGCTCTCCTCTGGCTGCAGTCAGTGCGTGCACTGCTCTCCTCCTCATACTGACTGATGAGTCATGACTCCACCCACTAGGGTCAGACTGAGTCAGTCTGAGAGGCGCTCGCACAGCAGGCTGAGAGGGAAGGGCTCAAGACAGGCGGGACTCGGAAGCGGAGCTAGCAAGCTGCAGCCATGCTATGACAGTGTGAGTCAATGCAATGTATATGGAGCCTATAAGCAGCGCCAGCGCTGGGGTGGTGGGCGGCGCACTATGTGGCATACTGGCATGAATTCAGTTGGGGGGGGCACATGGGGGGGCACACAACAAAATTGGTGGGTCATGGCCCTAGGAGGCCCCACCATACCGTCGCTACTGCCTGGCTGATGAATGCAAATGCTAATCCAGTATTTTTTTGAGAACATACTGCATTCATCTTGCCATCAATTTTGACCAAATTTCTTGTGCCTTGTAGCTCACACTTCCCCAACTTTAGCGATCCACTTCCATGTTTCACAGGCCTTGTTGACTCCTCTCTAGTGTTGAGCGAACCCGGACTGTAACGTTCGGGTCCGTACCGAACTTTCGGGTGTCCGGAGCACGGACCCGGACCCAGACCCGGACATTTCAAAAATCATTCGGGTTCGGTCCGGGGTTCTGCTATTTTACTCCACGTGTTGAGAAGCTGCAGGGCAGCCAATCAACAAGCGTTTCACTGATTTGCCCTTAGAAGCCATCACAGCCATGCCTACTAATGGCATGGCTGTGATTGGCCAGTGCATCATGTGACCCAGCCTCTTTATTAGCTGGAGTCACAGTGCTGCAGTCACATGCTCCTTGGGTTAGTGTAGGGAAAGGAAGCTGAAAGGGAGAGATTAGAGACATTTTAAGACCTGATCCTGCATCCTGAGATAGATTACTTTACTACTGCTGTCTGTGCTGTTGCTCCGAGGACAGATAGCAGAAATTAGAGATTTTACATACCGCTGCTTTGAGTTGCAGATCAAACTCTGCATAAAACAACGATCGCTACGATCGTGCTCAACGATCAGATTGTTGGACTAATTTGAGATTTCAAATACCGCTGCTTTGAGCAACTCAAACTCTGCATAAAACAACGATCGCCACGATCGTGCTCAACGATCAGAGTGTTGGGGGAATTTGAGATTTCAAATACTGCTGCTTAGAGTTGGAGATTGCAGATTAAACTCTGTCTAAAGAAACGATCGTACGTTCGTACACAACGATCAGATTGTGGGATCGTACACAACGATCATATTGTGGGAGTAATTTGAGATTTCACATACTGCTGCTTTGAGTGATCTGACTGCACTAGGTAGAGGCTTCTGCTTAGAGGGACAGATTCTTGTTCCAAAACCATTGCCTACTCCTATAGGGCCAGCTG
>BLSH010243125.1:113387-136163 GCA_018402905.1 Glandirana rugosa
TCAAGCCCAAGACGACCAGGCCGGCTTGAAGCCATGTTTCAGGCCCAGGCCCACCTTGGACTTGCTAGCGTATCTGTGACTTGGGGTATCTTTAGTTACCCCTGGGCTTGAAAATCCGTGTTTTTACCGACATTGTTTCAGGACCTTTCGGGATCTCCCGACGTTTTCCTTCCTTTACCCCCATTCCCACCCTGTTCACTGGATGTTTCTTTACCCCTGTCCCTTTATTGAAATTTATAAAATTTTTTTTATTTTTGTATTTTTTACGTTTTTACTTCCACTTACACCTAGTAGAAGTTTGACACACATTTTTTTATTTGATTTTAATTTATTTTCCCTATCCCCATTTTTTTTTGTAGGGCACTTGCCCTAGTTTGAAGATGATTTTAGAACAGTTATATGGCTTCTACCGTTAATACTTTTCAGACACAGTTTGAAGATGATCCACATTCACCTTCATTTTTGCATTTTTTATGTTTTTATTTTTTTTAAAATATTTAAAGTTATTTCCCTGTCCCCATTTCTTTGTAGGTCACTTGTCCCACCCTTACCCCCATTTCCTTCCTTTTGCAGCCCTCTAGGGCTTTCCAGGACTTTGTTACAGCCATTTTTGTGCCTAAAAGTTCGGGTCCCCATTGATTTCTATGGGGTTCAGTGTCTATGCGATCGTTCAGGTTCCACCCGGACCCGGACTTTGTACCGAAGTTCGGCCGGACCAGCAGAACCCGAACTTCCAGAGGTTCGCTCAACTCTGCTCCTCTCCAAATGTAGAGTTTATGGTTGTGGCCTAAAAGCTCAATTTTGGTCTCATCACTCCAAATGACTTTGTGTCAGAAGGTTTGAGGCTTGTCTTTGTGCTGTTTGGCATATTGTAAGTGGGATACTTTGTGGCATTTGCGTAGTAATGGCTTTCTTCTGGCGACTCAACCATGCAGCCCATCTTTCTTCAAGTGCCTCCTTATTGTGCATCTTGAAACTTGTTTTCAGATAGTCCTGTATTTCACCTGAAGTTATTTGTGGGTTTTTCTTTGCTTCCTGAACAATTTTCCTGGCAGTTGTGGCTGAAAATTTAGTTGGTCTACCTCACCGTGGTTTAGTCTCAACAGAACCACTCGTTTTCCACTTCATTCTCAATGCCTTGGATATCTTTTTTTTTTTTTATATCCCTTTCCTGTTTTATACAGTTCAACTACCTTTTCCTGCAGATCCTTTGACATTGCTTTTGCTTTTCCAATGACTCAGAATCCAGAAATGTCAGTGCAGCACTGGATGAAAGATGCAAGGGTCTGTTAGGAGTCCAGAAACTCATTGACCTTTTATATACACACACACTGATTACAAGCAAACAGATCACAGGTGAGTATGGTTACCTTTAATAGCCAATCAACCCCCTTTGAGTCAACTTGTGTGCATGTTATCAGGCCAAAATCACCAGGGAGTGTAAACTTTTGATCAGGGTCATTTGGGTAGTTTCTGTTGTCATTATGATTTAAAAAGAGTAAACACAGTTGATTAATAATAAATTGCTTCATCCAAACACTAACCATGAGTGAAAGAAATGTTTTTGTGTTATCATTCATATTCTCTGAAAAATGGCCAAGAAATCATTAATTCTGCCAGGGTATGTAAACTTATGAGCACAACTGTATATCTCCCTCACTTCTGTCCTCTCCTTATTACTGCACCCACCAACTCCTGCTAATGCTAAATCCACACACACAAAAAATCTCCAGGACACTGGGTCATGTCCCTTCATATAAATCCCACTCCCATATTACCTCCCTCACCCTTCTGCTTCTCCTAACCTCTGGAGATATATTCCCAAACCCTGGGCCTCCATCATTTAACTGTAAAGAACACACACATTACCCTGAACCCTCTGACAGCAGCCGCAATCCACACAATCTAGTTCCCATTTCTCTTCTCCCCAAGACCAGACTCCCTTTTACCTTCGCCCTTTGGAATTCCCTCTGTCTGTAACAAACTCACCTCTCTCCATGACCACTTTATCTCTTACTCATTTAATCTACTCGCCATTACCGAAACTTGGCTTCATGATTCTGACACTGTTCCCTTTGCTTCCCTATCCCATGGTGGTCTTTTCTGGTCTCACTCCCCCAGATCCAGTGGACATAAGGGAGGAGGTGTAGGAATCCTTCTAGCCCCAAATAGCGCCGTTCAGGTACTTCACCCACCTCCCGCTCTGTCACTCTTCTCTTTTGAAGCACATTGCATTTGTCTTTTCTCTCCAGCTTCTCTAAGGATTGCTGTGATCTATAGGCCCCATGGACCGGTATCAACCTTCCTTGATGACTTCTCTGCCTGGCTACCCTACTTTCTTTTTTCAGAAATCCTGACAATCATTCTGGGTGATTTCAACATCCCTATTAATACTAACACTCCTGCCACTTCCAAACTTCTCAGTCTAGCCTCCTCCTTTGACCTGAAGCAATGGATACAGGCTCCTACTCACTCTGAAGGCAATACCCTTGACCTTGTTTTCTCCCACCTATGCACTCCATGCAACCTCTCCAACTACCCATTCCCTCTCTCTAATCCCCACCTTATTAGTTTCACTCTCTCCCTTTCCTCCACCCCCTCTCCCTCCAACCGCTTAAAAGTTACCCGCAGAAACCTACGTCTTCTCAACCCCTCTCTTCTCTACTCTGCTACCGACAACCTGTATGACAAAATCTCACCCCTATCCTGCACCGAACTAGCCACTGTCTATAACACTTCACTTCTACACACAGAATCAGGCCCCGACCCCTTCAACCTTGGCAAACAGATGATACTAGAAGTCTGAGAAAACATAGCCATGCTCATGAGCGCCTGTGGCGTAAGACTAAGTCTCAAAGATTTCAGCCAGTATATATCTGCTGTCCAAAAATACAATTCTAGCCTCGTCACTGCCAAGCAGACCTATTTTATCACTCTAATTAACAACCTATCATCCAGTCCCGTTAACACTTCTCTACCTTAAACTCCCTACTTCGTCCTCCAATGCCTCCACCCACCAACTCACTCACTGCTCAGGAGATCACTTCAAACAGCAGATTGATACAATTTGCGAGGAGATCACTATTGTTCAGATACCCCCCATGCTTTACACTGCATGCCCACCGGTACTATCATTACTTCCCTCTTTCAACCCCACTACTATAGATGCGGTTACTGAACTACTTGCTAACGTCCACCTTACCACCTGTCCCCTGGATCCTGCAAATGCTGCGTTCACCCTCTGGCTCCATTCTACACTCTAACCCACACCTCCAATCTCTCCCTCTCTACTGGCTCCTTCCCCAACTCTCCTAAAACATTTACTTGTCAGCCCCATACTTAAGAAGCCCTCACTGGACCCATCCAATCTTAACCTACACCCCATCTCCTTGCTCCCCTTTTAATCCAAACTCCTTGCTGATAATAGCCTTCTTGATCCCCTTCAGTCTGGATTTCGTCCTCAACACTCCACAGAAACTGCTCTCCTCATACTAACAAACAATCTACGAATGGTCAAAACCAATGGACACTTTTTAGTACTCCTACTCCTGGACCTCTCTGCTGCCTTTGATACGGTTAACCACCCCCTCCTCCTCAAAAAACTCCACGGTTTTGGTCTCCGTGACTGTACTCTTCGCTGGTTCTCTTCCTACTTATCCAACCGCACCTTAAGTGTTACTTCCTCCTTTCCTCTTCCTTTCTCTGTTGGGGTCCCCCAAGGTTCCATTCTTGGACCTCTCCTATTTTCAATCTACACCTCCTCCATGGGTCAGCTGATAGCCTCGCATGGCTTCCAATACCACCTCTACGCTGACGACACCCAAATCTATTTCTCTACCCTTCAGCTCACTCCTCCAGTCTCTTCACGTATCACAAATTTATAAATAGATATATCAGTCTGGATGTCACACCACTTTCTCAAACTTAATCTATCCAAAACAGAACTTCTAATTTTTCCTCCCCCATGTGCCCCTTCCCCTGATCTCTCTGTCAAAATTGATGGCACAACTATAAGCCCATCCCCGCATGCCAAGGTCCTAGGCTTAGTCCTGGACTCTGAACTCTCCTTTAAGCCCCACATCCAATCATTATCCAATTCTTGTCGCTTCAACCTCCGCAATATCTCCAAAATATACCTCCTAACAAGTTAAATTCAAAATACTAACAACCAATTACAAAGCCATCCACAACTGTGCCCCCAGCTACATCACTAGGCTAGTCTCAAAATACCAACCTAATCGTCCTCTTCGTTCTTCTCAAGACCTCCTGCTCTCTAGCACCCTCATTACCTCCTCCCATACACACATCCAGGACTTTTCCACAGCCTCTCCAATTCTATGGAACTCCTTACCCCAATCTGTCCGATTATCTCCTACTCTGTTAGCTTTTAGATGATCCCTGAAAACTTTTCTCTTGAGAGAAGCCTATCCTACCCACACCTAACAACTGTATTTTCACTTTCTCAATCTGATCATCCCTAACAGTTATTACTTTTTGTTCCACTCGACCCTCCCTTCTAGATTGTAAGCTCTAATGAGCAGGGCCCTCTGATCTCTCCTGTATTGATTTGTATTGTAACTGTACTGTCTGCCCCCATGTTGTAAAGCGCGGAGAAAACTGTTGGCGCTATATAAATCCTGTATAATAATAATAATAATTGAAACTAATGGGCTGTCCTAAATGTGATGTACAGAAACACACAGAAAGTGGTGTGAATGACCCTTAAAGCAGCAGGAGGGGGGCAAACAATAAGCAAAACTGGATACAGCATTCTAGCTATTTATCAAAAACAGAGGTGGGATTGCAATACTACAGCAGCTGGTATGCAATGCTGGAGCAAGAAGCAAACTCCATTCCTGTTACTAAAGTAAAAGTTGCGATATAGCCTGTCACCTTAGATTCTCTGGTGATTGTTGTGCCAAAGGAGGGAAGAGAAAAAAGTTTCTTCCTGCCAGCAGTAGAACACTGTAGTTGTGGCTGGGAAGGCCAGCTGAATGCCTGCCAAGCCAGACTACTGCTTGGGGTGTCTTGCAAGTGATCCGGCCCTGGCTCTAACCTGAATACAGTAATTATGGTTTAGGACCTGTGAATTGTCATCTAGCATTTCATAAATATGTTGTCCTTTTTGTGAGCTCCAACCTCACTAAGGCCCATCCCAATCTCACAGCTGTGACATAGTTGGTATAAAAAACTTGAATACTAAAATAAATTATATACATTTTTCTACTTTGCCAAACTATTGCACCGTATCACCCAGTTTTGTAAACAAATTACCTTCCCAAGTTTTCCTGGTGTGGAAGGATAACAATAACTAAAATACATTTTCTGTCAAGTCTATTATAGCTAATGCAACCTTACCCTATCTGGTCACCCACCTCTCTCTTGTTAAAGCACACAAATCATAATTAACGACTTGCCGACCGCCTTGCGTACATTTACTGCGGCAAGTTGGCTCTGCTGCGCAGATTGGCATCTATAAATGGTGATCCGCTCAGTTGTGGGCATGCACGCGCCATTACTGATGCGATCCCATGCCCGTCGCACTCTGTTGGGAAACCGCTGATGTAAACACGGAGGTTCCCCGCTCTGTCAGGCGGCATGACAGTGATCTTCTGATCCCTGCGATCGGGATCTGTTAGATCTGTCATGCCCCTGCCAGCCCAGCCCCCACACAGTTAGATCACTCCTAAAGAACACAGTTAACCCCTTTATTGCCCCCTGCAGGTTAACCCCTTCCCTGCCAGTGACATTTCTACAGTTATCAGTGGCTATTTTTAGATCTGATCGGTGTATAAATGTCAATGGTCCCAAAAAGTGTCAAAAATGTCCGATATGTACAATGCAATATCAGTCCCAATAAAAATCACAGATCGCCGCCATTACCAGTAAAAAAAAATAAAAATATGAAAACGCCATAAATTAATTCTTCTGATTTGTAGACTCGATAACTTTTGCGCAAACCAATCAATAAACACTTTTTTCAATTTTATTTATCAAAAATATGAGGAAGAATATATATTGACCTAAACTGATGAATACATTTGTTTTTTTTTTGTTTTGTTTTTTTGGATATGTATTATAGCAAAAAGTAAAAAATAAATTTAGAAAAAAAAAATTATTCGGTCCTTTTTTGTTTATAACGCAAAAAATAAAACCAGCAGAGGTGATCAAATACTACCAAAAGAAAGCTCTATTTGTGGGAAAAAAGGAGGGCAATTTCGTTTGGGTACAGCGTTGCATGACCGCGCAATTGTCAGTTAAAGTGACGCAGTGCCTAATCGCAAAAAGTGCTCTGATCAGGAAGGGAGTAAATCCTTCCCCGGCTGAAGTGGTTAACAGGTTTACCTGGCAGGAAAAAAACATCCTAAAATCAGATACTCTTTGCTGTCAAGTCAGCAGAGGGAGTGGAAATAACTAATCTCAAACTTTACAATTTTGCTTGCAGTTTGATTAGAGCATGCCTTGCAAAAGGCCTGAGTATCATTGGAGAAGGTATAATTTCCCCTGATCATTAAAGCGGTTGTCTACCCATCAATTTGATAGTGTCAAAAAAGAGTTAATATTCCCGGCATACCGGAAATGCTAGCTGTCTCCTTGATTATGCTCTCAACCAAATTAGCAAACCATCCAATGGGTGGTATCATAATGGATCACATGTGCAGCATCATGGCAGTTGGAGATTAAACAGAAGCTAAGATGTCAGCTTCCTTAGCTGAAAACTATAGGAGAGTATACAACCACTTTAAGTCTCAGAGACTGAAAATATAGAAAGAATATTACATTTCTGTGGATACAGTAAATTTACTTGATCACATTAGGGAACCTTACCAGTTTGTCACAATACTGGGTCCAATTACATGTCTGTCTGATAATTCTGATTTTCTCCCTGAGCTCCACATGAAGCTCCAACCCAAAACTGACATACGAATTGTTATTCCTCCCTACAGAATAAGGAAATCAGTCATGCAATCATTACTTCCCTCATTCAACCCTGTTAGTATTAACGAGGTTGCTAAACTTTTATCTAAACACCCATCTAACCACCTGCCCCCTGGATCCTGCTCCCTCACAAATGTTACACTCCCCCTCTTACTTCTATACTCTCTAACTCGCATTTTCAAACTCTCCCTCTCTTCTGGCATCTTCCCAGACTCTCTAAAACATGCGCTAATCACCCCTATCCTTAAAAAGCCCTCACTGGACTCCACCAATCTTAACAACCTACGCCCTATCTCCTTACTCCCCTTCTCCTCCAAACTCCTTGAAAGCCTGGTCTACAACCAACTGAGCAACCATCTGACCATAAACAAACTTCTTCATCCCTTCAGTCTGGATTTCACCCTCAACACTCCATGGAAACTGCTCTCCTTAAACTCACAAATGACCTACTAACGGCTAAAACCAATGGACACTATTCTGTACTATAAATAAATAAAATATACCACGCTTTGGTGATCTAAATATGAAAAACATTCAAGGGGATAAGTGAATAAAAAAGAAGCTGCAATCTGCCCAAGGAAATCTTCTTGGAGAGGCAAGAATGTACATATATAAATAGATTGACTGTGAAGTCATAAACAATGAGAAATGGTTAAAATAATTATAAACAAATCATCTGTGTAGTGAACATATAAATAAAATAAATATATACTCTATATAAATGATCAAAGAATAAAAATATCAATAAATCACTATGCTGTAATTTGGAAAAAGTGCAAAAAAACCCAAAAAAACTGATATGTGCTCAGTAGGTGAAAAGAGAGTCTGTGGGTGAGTTCCAATGAGCAGATAAGGAAGTCCATATCTTTAAGGGATGTTAAAGGGGTCCATCCACCAGGTGTTGAAAAAGGATGAGAGGAGAAGGGAGGGGGCCATGACTGGACTGGACTAATGGTTGAAGGTAAAAATCTATGTATCTCCCAACTCTAGATGTTACTGAGTCAATCCCACTTATTATGGGACGGCCCGGTGGGTGGACAGGGTCTTTATGAATTTTAGGGAGGTAATAGATCACGGGAATTCGTGGTGCTGATGGTATCAAATATTTACTCTCTTTTTTATTCAGAATACTGAGATCATATCTGTTCTTAACCAATATCTCCAATTCATTCTTAGGTTTTTGATTCGATTTAAGTGGAGTGTAAGTACCTCGGTCACCGACAATTCTTTCCAATTCTTCTAAGTAGTTCTTCTTGTCTAAAATAACAATACCCCTCGCCCTTATCTGAAGGGCGGATGATTAGGTCTTTTTCTTTACAGAGTTGATCCAGGCCTTCTTGTAAATCTTGTGGCATTTTATTCCTCTTTATCTTAAGTTTCTCTATGTCTCTATGAAGGACATCTCGAAAAATTTCTCTATAAGAGCGATGGCTCAATGCGTCTCCCGTGCCCCTGGAAGACATCAGTTGTGACGAAACATGTAGGGTGGAGCCACGCATTGATGACATCGCGCCCCCACGTGATCCCGGAAGCTTTACTGTATGAGTACCGGTTTGCCTATGTTGTACAACGCTCGTTTTTTCTACATTGCTGTAAGTAGCCTATTGGCACTTTATGTTTTAAAATAAATAAACCAGAATTACACTATTGTGGACCCTCTTTCCCTTATATATGGTATGAATCCCATTGAGTGACTAGTGCGGATCGATCGAGGAACGGTAAATGAGACCCAATTGGGGATTATGCCCGCAGAGGCCATCTGCCTGCACTAGTGACCATACCTAGAGATAGGTGGTCATTGAGTTCCGCTAAGGATCCCTGATTACAGTGTGGTGTGGGTGTCCTCACGGCCCCCTCCCCTCTCCTCTCCTCCTTTTTCAACACCTGGTGGAAGGACCCCTTTAACATCCCTTAAAAATATACGGACTTCCTTATCTGCTCATTGGAACTCACCCACAGACTCCCTTTTCACCTATTGAGCACATATCAGTTTTTGTTTTTTGCACTTTACAGTATAGTGATTTATTGAAATTTTTATTCTTTGATCATTTATATAGAGTATACATTTCTCATCGTTTATGACTTCACAGTCATTTGTATAATATTCACATGTGACACTTTTTGGCGTTTATTTCATAGTTTAATTTTATCTTAAATTAGTTGGAACTAGCGCAATCTGTTTATATATGTACTATTCTGTACTACTGTTCCTGGACCTCTCTGCTGCCTTCGACACAGTGGACCACCCCCTCCTCCTCACAAAACTCCACTCCTTTGGTCTCCATGACTGGTTCTCATCCTACTATCCCACAGCTCTTTCAGTGTCACTTCCAACTCTACCTCCTCCTCTCCTCTTCCTTTCTCCATTGGGGTCCCCTAAGGTTCTGTTCTTGGACTTCTCCTTTTCTCAATCGACATCACCTTCCTGGGTCAGTTGATTGCCTCCCATGGCTTTCAATATCATCTCTACGCTGATGACACCCAAATCTATCTCTCCACTCTCCAGCTCTGTCCATCTCTCCTCACAAATCACCAACTTACTAACAGACATATCAGCCTGGATGTCACATCACTTCCTCAAACTCAACCTATTCAAAACCAAGCTCATGATATTTCCTCCCCCCCACGTGCCACTTCCCCTGATTTCTCTGTCAAAATCAATGGCTCAACTATCAACCCGTCCCCCTACGCCAAGGTCCTAGGTGTAATCCTAGACTCTGAACTATCCTTATGGCCCCACATCCAATCACTATCCAAAGCTTGCCACCTCAACCTCTGACACATCTCCAAGATGTGATCCTTCCTAACCAGTGTCACCACAAAGCTTCTAATCCACTCCCTGATCATCTCTCGCCCCGACTACTGTAACTCCCTCCTCATTGGCTTACCTCTAAATAGTCTATCCCCCCTTCAGTCCATCATGAATCTTACAAACCGCTCGGTGTCTGCTACAGCCCTCTGCCAATCCCTCCATTGGCTGCCACTCAACCAACAAATTAAATTCAAAATACTAACAATAACTTATAAAGCCATCCAGAACATGGCCCCTAGCTACATCACTAACCTAGTCTCAAAATACCAACCAACTCGTTCTCTTTGCTCCTCCTAAGAACTCCTGTTCTCTAGCTCCCTTGTCACCTCATCCCATGCTTGGCTCCAGGACTTCTCCAGAACCTCTCCCACCCTCTGGAATGCTCTACCCCAATCTGTCTGACTTTCTCATACTTTGTCCTCTTTCAGACGATCACCGAAAACCCATCTCTTCAGAGATGCCTATCTGGCCCTCTCCTAACAACTGTACATTTATTCTCTCCATCAGCACATCCACCACAGTTATTACCTCTTGTGTCTCTTGAGCCTCCCTCCTAGATTGTAAGCTCTAATGAGCAGGGCCCTCTGATTCTTACTGTATTGAAGTGTATTGTATTTGTACTGTCTACCTTCAAGTTGTAAAGCGCTGTGTAAACTGTTGGTACCTGCAGTCTTTCAGTCTCATCTATTAATTTTTACTGTTGTGTTTGCCCCACATCAGCATATATCTTTTTATAAATGTTTAACACCATGTAAAATAGTTGTATTTGTTTTGAAGAGACTGATTTAGGCTTTAGGCTTCATGCACACAAGCTTTAGGCTTCATGCACACAGTCCAAAAAACATCAGTAGCTTATTGTTTTCAGCTTTTACCAGCATTATATTACCGCAGTTTTTTCATGTTTTTAAAGGGCCAGCATTTTTTTTTCCAATTGATCTAAAGCATCCAAAAATGTTGGATCAACATTTTCAAGCGTTTTTGAGCGTTTGAACATTTTTACAGCTGAAAAACATCCAAAAGAACCCTCTGGTCTTGGGTTTTTTTTACAGCTCAAGAACGTCACTGCTAAAAACAGTTGATAACAGCCTATGTGTGCATGAACACGTAGGATAACATGATGGAGGGTTTATGGACTGTAGAAAAAAACGTCTGCATCTTAAAACAGCTGCAGAAGAACAGTCAAAAAATGTCCTGTGTGCATGAGGCCTTAGGCAGAACAAGTGTTTATTTGCAATAGTGAATATTGCAAATGACTTGCAGATTAGCAAGACTGTATTTCCACTGCAAAGCAAGAGGTGGTTTCAGAGGTTGTATTTAATGCTTTCGGAAGTGTTATTAACAATGCACAGATAGCACCTTTTCACTGTTCCTGAGATCAGCTTTTATAAATAGTACATGATTCCGAAACATTAAGCAATATATTTATTTATTTATCTACTTTGTTATTTTACAGTATATTAAAAAGGTTATTTGTAACCTTGACTTTAAGTTACTTTGAATTTTCAAGGTATGGCCTTAAGGCCTCATGCACACAGGACGTTTTTTGACTGTTTTAACAGCTGTTTTCAGCTGCAGACGTTTTTTTTTCTACAGTCAATAAACCCTCCATCATGTTATCCTATGTGTTCATGCACACACAGGCTGTTATCAGCTGTTTTTAGCAGTGACGTTTTTGAGCTGTAAAAGAGCTGAGGGTTTTTTTGGACTGTTTTCAGCTGTAAAAACGTTCAAACACTTAACGTCCAAAAATGCTTAAAAACGTCAATCCCCAACGTTTTTGCACGTTTTAGATCAGTTGGAAAAAAAAAACAAAAAAACTGCTGGCCCTTTTAAAAAAAAATGCAAAAAAACGGCGGTACTATAACGCTGGTAAAAGCTGAAAACATCCCTGATAAGGTACTGACGTTTTTTGGCTGTTTTTTAAAAGTCCTGTGTGCATGAAGCCTAACAGTTGTGGTAATGGTCATACAGGTTGCAAACTGATTGTGCAATGTTCTAAAGCTGGCCATACATGTAGCAAAATTTAATCTAGACCCCGTGAACTAGCTAAGATTCCCTCTGTGGGTGGCCCTGTTGGTACCCACCCACCCGATATCCCTCGATTCAAAAATGGAGTTTTATGGTGGGTGGTCCTACCTAGGATACAATGTATTCATAAAATTTGGATGAGTAAGAAATGTAGAAAAGTTGTAACTGTTTTATTAGACTTTAGTAGATTTTAAAACAGGAAACGTACATTTAAGTCTCACAGCACATTTTATATATTTACCTGCAACAAGTAGTAGTTTGAAGATCTACCTAACTGAATATACATTTAAATGAATATACATTCAAATATCTTAAATCTAATGGGATTGCAGAAAGACTGCAATACCTGTGCCTATCTTAACAAAGGACACACCTTGTAATTTCTTCTTTCAAGCAGTTATACTATGTCTAGTTTTTCTAGGTCTTGATTGTAAAATATATTAATTTTAGTACCATTCAACCCGGTCCTGATATATTCTGCACTTAACTTGGCAAGTGTGTGGCCAGCTTAAAGCTAACCATACAGTACATGTTTGGATTTCTCTAGTTTACATGTGCAAGCTATACAAAAGAAAACAAATGACTCCCCCATTAATGCTAAACAAAATAGATGGAGGAATCTCACCTGTCGCCTTTTGCATTCAGTCAGCAGCAACACCTGTTCAGCTGACAAATTTTCCCCCAGCCTCCTTCAATTTTTAAAATTACTTTTGTTGAGCCAGGTGGTGCCAACAGGGCTACACACAGCTCTAAGTTTGGCCAATTCAAGCCATGTATGGCCAGTTTAACATGTTAAGTGTATCAGTTTTTTTTATGGCCCTTTTTATGGGCACTATTAGACTTCCAGGGTAACCAGGACCAGGGCAGTGGTAGGGGTGCATGTGAGAGGGCACCAGTAGCATTTCTAGTGCTGGGCATCCAAGGTACATGCCTTGCATCTCCAATGAGGGCCCTCAGCATTGCGATTGACTGACACCACAGGTACCTATTAGAACAGTGTTGTAGAGACGCATGCACGGAGCCTCCGAGATGGAGACCTAGACTCGAAACTCCGTCCTGATCCAGTCTCCTCAGTCCTGCTGCCGATAACAGACCGATTGGATATTCCTCTCCCAGCGCCCGGCTCAATCGACTGCAGAGGAGCCCGGGAACACCTCCATGTCCTCGGGCTCGGTCAGAAGGGACCTCTCCTGACAACGCGGCTTTAGCCTTTCAGCCACGGAGGATAACAAGATGGCATCCAGAACACAGCACATAATTGATGGAGGGGCAGAGGATATGGAGACGATCTTGGCCATGGGCTCACAAGAGACTGCTCTCCCAGGGCCTGAACAAGTGAGTAACCTCCTCCCTAACATACTGTCCCCTGCATCCACGGAATCCTTACTGGAGAAAATGCTGAATGAACTTTTAACAACCCCTATGTGAGACCATGCAACCAGCCCTGCCATGATGGCCCA
Organism: Glandirana rugosa; assembly: GCA_018402905.1. NCBI lineage: Eukaryota > Metazoa > Chordata > Amphibia > Anura > Ranidae > Glandirana > Glandirana rugosa. The sequence goes on from BLSH010243125.1 coordinate 126,627, forward strand.
ATTTAGCCCACAATCTCCTGCTGGCCCAATAGACTTTACTTCAGGCCACAGAGCACAAGGTGGAGCAAACGATCTCTAGGGCTAATCAGAATACGGACCGCATACAAGACCAGCTGGACACTTCTAATTCTAAAATTGACGACCTGCATTAGAGGGCTCCCTGAAACTGTTAAAGATGTCCACTTGGCAGTTCAAACCTTCATCAAAGGTATCATACCTGATATTCCAGATCATCACTTGGAACTAGACAGGGCTCATAGAGCTCTTCAGCCCCCTCGGTAGGATGGACTTCCCAGGGACATAATAGAGAAACCACACTTTTATAGGGTGAAAGAAGACCTTATGAACTTAGCTAGAAAAGCTGAACAGCTCTCCATTTAGGGTCACCCTATTCAAGTATTTGCAGACTTATCCCCATTCACTATCCAGCGGAGGAGAGCACTGAAACGCCTTCTTCAAAAATCAATCAAGTATTAGTGGTCCATTCCCTTCCTTGTCTCTTTCTACTACAAGAATAGAGCACATGGATTCATTACACTTCACGAAGGAGAACTGATGGTACAACTGGGCCTCATTTCACTGGATTCATCAACCTCTTCAAATCACAAGAACACCAGATCTGCTAAACGCCCCTCACCACAGAGCCCAATAACACCTGTCTGGAGAAATCAGCAATCCAAACGTTCCAAGGACTCTCATACGCCTTGACCACTTGGAGATCTCATTATCTTTATTTCTGATGAAACTGTGGACAATCGTCCCTCTTGAGCAGTAGAAGAGAGAAGGCGCCTCTAAATGCAGTAGTTTTAAAATTTATTTAGGTAAAACAGGGTTATAAAACTCACATGTTACAGGATATTAAGCGCATGTCCGCATACATGTCTGCGAAGAGACGTTAGGATAAGCAGCAATGTCCGTAGTGTACCGTGGTCTTCCGTACGGCTGTATCCACAGAGCATACCGGTGGAGCAAGATGACAGCCGGCAGTACGTCAAATTTCCGCTCGTTGTTGGAGGAACATCCGGGGCATCAGGGAGGCAGCGTGTACAGCGTCCCACGTCACAATAATGCGACGCGTTTCTGAGTCTTCTAGCCTGTGATGTAATCACCAGGCGCACTCTTTCATCAGGCATCATGAATGTGTTTCTTATTTTTCTTTTCTCTCTTCACACTCTTCTGTTACTTTTTCAGGCACCAAGGGAGCTGACATGGAGGCTTTGATTCTGCTCTAATTGGTCTGCAGTGGCATCTGGGGGAACGCATCTGGTTGAAGGTAGGACTCTTTTCAGTGACACATTTTCTATTGAGCCATGACACCAAGTAAAGGAAACTCCTCATAACTCCGAATGGCATCCCACAATGTCAAGGGGTTAAATTTCCCACTAAAAGCCGTAAATATTTCCAAACCTCCCTATCCCATCAGATATAGGTACACCTTTTATAAGAAACCCATTTCCCCAAAACCTATAATCCCTCATTCAACCATACCAAATATCCCCAGTTCTACTTCGCGAATGCGGAGGATAAAACTAAAGGGGTGGGGATCTTTTTCTCCAAAAACACCACCTTTTCTCCCACAGAGGTAATCTGGGACCCCAAGGCTAGATATTCTCCTCTCTGGGACCATGGATGGAGCGCATTATACATTTATCTTGTATTATGCCCCAAACCAGGGTCAGTCTAATTATTTTAGTTCTATGATGAACACCCTCTCCACACACTATCTAGGAACAGTAATTTTGGGAGGTGATCCCAGTGTTGCATTTGATCAGATGTTGGACACATCTGGGAGGGGTCATTCCAAACTGCTCCGCCCCCCCCAAACCAAGCTTAAAGATTGCTAAACTCCTTCACACCCATGGCTTAGTGGATATTTGGAGAGAAATTAACCCTAAGAATAAGGACTGTACTCATTTTTCAGCTCCTCACCAAACGTATGCGAGGATAGACCACATCTTTCTAGCGGCATCCATTATCCTCAGTGTAGTACTTAAATCATTTATCAGGGGCTCCCCATTGTCTGATCACTCGATGGTCATCCTACACATCACAAAACCTTTTGACTCAGACGGCAAATTTCGATCGTGTCTGAATGAATCGCTTCTAAGTGACCCAGCCCAATGTAAAGTACTGGACAAAGACATTAGGGAGTACTTTCAGGTCAATGACAATGGTCAAGTTCCTCCTGAAATATTCTGGGCTGCACATAAAGCGGTGATACGGGGTAAGATTATTCAAATTTCCACTCAACTTAAACGTGAAAGACGGGCTGATATAGTCAAGTTAGAACAGGACTTCCTAAAGTTCTCCAAAATCCACAAACGTAATCCCACTCCTAGTGTATAGTCCCTATGCGCTACTAGATAAATAAATAAATAGTGCATTAGATATGTTGTGCACACCTGTAAATAATCAATCAATAAATACTTTTGGTCCAAGTGTAATTGCTGCAAAACCTAACGTATTCACACTATACATCCATCAAACAAGGTAACCGATGTGATTTTGCACAATCACTCCAGTTTGTGCTTTGTGTACATCATTTACATAAATAAATAAATCATTTTCTGTGTGTGGTGACAGATGATGATTCAATAAAAATTGTATGAATAAATCAATGTTCAGTGTCCAATATAAAGTGCAATGATGCTTATTTTGTATATATATTTATTCTGTGAATAAGGTAAATAAATAATAATGAATAAATGTCCAATATTAAAGTGCAAAATAGTGGTGCTTCTTCTATATATAAAATTCCGTGATACCTTTTGCCTTCACCAATCACCTCCGTGCACACAGAACTCTCACCTCAAGACAGTATCAAGAAAGCCTTAGCAATATATCCACTCATGGATAGATGGTTAATTCTTAACCAGTTGCCGACCGCCCGCCGTGGCTTGATGGCGACAACTTGGCTCGATATCGCAAACCGCCGTCATGTCTGCTGTGAGATTGTGGATCTTGAGCACGCCGCTGGAGGCGTGCTCACTGTGTTGCAGGGGAGCCAGGGAGCAGGTAGGGTGGACTCGATGTCCGCAGTCTACCTGCGATTGCTCCCCCACAGTGACAGAACGGAGGTCCCTGTATGTAAAAAACGGATCTCCATTCTGACAAGGGGGATGGAATGTGATCATAGGCTCCCTGTATATGGAAGCTGCGATCACTCTCCTACCCCACTCAGCCCAGCCCCCACACAGTTAGTAACACATACCAGGGAACACAGTTAACCTCTAGAGCACCCCCAAGTGTTAACCCCTTCCCTGACAATGACATTCATACAGTAATCAGTGCATTTTCATAGCACTGATCGCTGTATAAATACCAATGGTCCCAAAAAAGTGTTAAAATTGTCCAAAATGTCCACCGCAATGTTGCAGTCCCACTAAAAATTGCAGATCGCCGGCATTACTAGCAAAAAATAAAGTATAAAAACCCCATAAATTAATTCTCATAGTTTTTAAATGCGGCAACTTTTGCGCAAACAAATTCATATACGGCGATTGCAATTTTTTTTTTTTTTTACTAAAAATATGAGGAAGAATATATATTGGTCAAAACTGATGAATACATTTTGTTTTTTTTATAATTTTTTTTGGATTTGTATTTTAGCAAAAACCAAGAAATATTATTTTTTTTTTTTGCAAAATTGTCGCTCTTTTTTTTGTTTATAGCAGTGATCAGAAATGATGCAGAGGTGATCAAATACCACCAAAAAAATGCTCTATCTGTGGGAAAAAAAATGACGTCAATTTCGTTTGGGTACAACGTCGCACAACCGCGGAATTGTCAGTTAAAGTGACGCAGTGCCGAATTGCAAAAAGTGCTCTGGTCCTAAAGGGGGAAATCCTTCCGGGGCTGAAGTGTCGCATGACCGTGCGGCATATTAACATATGTCACATCCCTGGAGATGGGAGGAGAGTAGATGTGTGCTGACGTCGCCCGGGCACCGCCCCCCCTCGTTGCACCTGACCCGATTGTGCTCGAGCGCGCCACGCTTTGTCCTCCATGCTCCGCGCCAGCCCGGGGAGAAGCGGTGGGCTGAGCCCCCGGTGAGAGAGGGGACCAGCGACAGAAGGCAGCGGAGGAGCGCCGGGTAGAGGAGAGTGGACGGAGGCTGGCGCTGAGTGAGTACCATCACCCCCCCCTGCACCGCACCTGACGGGGGTCGAGCGCACTACACCCCACGCTTCACCCTCCATACCGGCCCGGGGAAGAAGCGGCAGACTGATTCTCTGATGACACGGAGGGAGCCGGAAGACTAAAGGAAGAGACATGAGAAGAGAGGAAAGTCCGTAGTAAGAAGACCGCTCCCCTAGATGAGTCCAGAATAAAGATACAAAAAGAGAGAGAGACCGGAAAGAAGGGCGGAAAACAGGACGGCGGAGTGGTAGCTATAAAAACTGTGTTTAAAGCCTATTGACTGAACTGTACTTTACCTTATACGTTGAAAGGGAAAGTGGAAGATGAAATAATACTGCTATATTGAAGGTCCGCCCTTTCTTTTCTCTTTCCCCTGCACGCACCTCTTTTTCCTTTCTCCCCTGGATCCCTATTGCCTCTTTTATTGTGGTTCTGGAAAGTGTTAAAGTAACAGAACGCCGAGGTGCATTGACATATAGAGGCATAATCTGTTAAAGGAGGAGAGAAGAAAGTGTATAGTGGACATTTAAGATAAACAGGACCTCTGGTGCCCTGGTAGATAATAGTAAGAAACAGGAATGAAGGGCAAAACAAGTAAAAGCGGCCCCAATAAAAGTGTGCAATCTGCAGACAGTCCGACGGGGATCCAGCGGTATATGACAGCAGAAACAAGTATGCAGGAACCCCAGGGAAGCCCTACAGGGGAAAAGGAAGCAGGAGGACCCAGGGGGGGATCTGGGGCGTCAATACTGAAGCAGGGTAATATGGCTGGTACGCCTCCTGGAAGTATTAAAGCCCAAACTTCAAAAACCCAGAAAGCCCAAAATAGCGAACAGAAGAAAAAAGGAGGGGTAGGGCAGATGACCACGCCAGAGAAAGTAGTGAAGCCAGGAGAGACCCAGGTCAGTGCTTCCCAAATAAAAGAAATGTTAACTGATACATTGGCGAGGGTGGAAGTGTCCCTAAAAACAGACATAGAAGCGGTCAGAGGGGACATAGGCCATGTTTTACAAAGAGTGGAGGAAATGGAAGAAAGATTGGAGGTACATGACCGGAGACTGGAAGAACTGGATAGGGAGGTGAGGGAGCTACAGAGAAAAAATAGAGATATGGCATACAAAATGGAGGACCAAGAGAACAGGAACCGCCGGAAGAACTTACGGATAAGGGGCTTGCCCGAAAAATATAAAGATGAAGCATTAGAAGTGGTGCTAAGGGAGCTCTTCAACCCAATACTGGGAAGAGAAGCAGGGGAGGAGATAAAAATAGACAGAGCTCACAGGATCAGCAGATTCCAAACTAGAGGAAATGAGGTCCCTCGGGACGTAATAGTAAGATTCCACTACGCAGATGAAAAAGCAAGGATCCTAGGGAACACCAGGAAGATGGATAAAATAATGTATGAGGAAACAGAGCTTCAGGTTTATTTGGACCTCTCCCAAGAGACATTGGCAAGGAGGAAAACTCTAAAACCCTTGACAGAACACATGAGGAAGCTGAATATAATTTATTGGTGGGGGTTCCCAGCATGCTTAAAAGGGAGGAGAGATGGGCGAACAGCAATACTGAGATTCCCTGAGGACTTAAAAGAGTTCTGTGAGAGATTGGAGATTCAACCCCCACCCCTAACGGAACAGAAAGACCAGATGGAAGAAGATGGACACGACAGGGGGGGAGGAGAGGAAAGGAGTAGAGGGGAGGGACAGATTGCTCGATAGCTGATGCAGGGGTAAGAGGTCGGGAGCTTAGCAGGGGGAGTGGGGTGATGGAATCGGCAAAGGGGTGGAGGGAGGGGGGCCCGGGTAACTTCTCTAGGAGGTGTGGGTAAAGGAATACGAGTGATAGAGCACTCGGAGACCCACACAAGGAACAGAACGGAGAAGTTTGTTCAAATGGGGAGGGAGGGAGGAGGAGTGGAGAGGGAGGAATGGGATTAAATAGGAATAATGATTGCCAGATTGACCTGTGTTCATTGGAGAAGCAAGAGGAAAACTATATTCTGAACCCATGGAGACCATAACAGTACTAACATATAATATTAGGGGGCTCAATACACCAGAGAAAAGGTATAAGGTAAATAAAGAGCAACAGTACCTGAGGGGTCAGGTGATATGCCTACAAGAGACTCATATAGCTCACTCCTCTGGCATCGACCTAAGGACAACCTCGTTTCCCAGTTGGTTTTATGGAGACTCGTTCTCGGGGAGGGCAAAGGGGGTAGCTATAGGGTTCAGTAGGGACGTAGTGTTCACGGTAGAGGACCAGTTGGCGGACCCGGAAGGGAGGTATCTGTTTGTCAGGGGAAACCTGTGGAATATGGAGAGGACCTTCGCAAACATATACGCCCCTAATAAAAACCCAGAGTTGTTCCTGAGAAGAACCCTGGGGAGACTGGTGGATTTTAAAAGAGGATATCTGGTGGTAGCAGGAGACTTAAATTTGTGTATAGAGCCACATATAGATGCAATGGGGCATGGGAGACAAGGTAGTACCCGCAGACAAAACATAAGTAGAAAACTCCTGAGGGAATATCAGCTAGTTGATGGATGGAGGGTACGTAACCCGGAGAAAAGAGAGTATACATACTACTCTGCGGTACATGAATCATACTCCAGACTGGACCACGTGCTGATAGAGCATAGGATGCTACCTATGTTGAGGGAAGCTAAGATTGGAGCTACCACAGTCTCGGACCACGCCCCAGGGTGGATCAGATTGGAGATTGGAGAGGAGGTACAGGAAGAAAAAATATGGAAGTTAAATGAGTCATTGTTTCAAGACCCAAAGACAGATGAGACCGTGGAAAAAGAGCTGGAAAGCTTTTTTGAGATTAATGACAAACCAGACATATCACGCTCTCTCCTGTGGGAGACGCACAAAGCCTATATTAGAGGGATTCTGATAAAGATAGGAACTGAAAAGAAGAGAGAAAGATTAAGGAGAATGGACTCACTATATAAAGAAATACAAGTTCTAGAAAAACAGGTCAAAGACTCAGGCCCCGGGGGGAGGTGAGAATTAGCCAAGAAAAGAGAGGAACTGGCAGATTGGATGGAGAGAGATAGCAGGAGGAAGACCCACCTAATAAACAGGGATAGATACCAATGGGGGAACAAATCAGGAAAGTGGTTAGCAAGAAGGGTGAAGGAAAAAGAGTCGGATGTTTATCCCTAGGATAAAAACGGAGGGAGGAAGGATGGCCAACACGTCCCCGGAGATAGCTGAGGTGTTTCATGCATATTATAGCCGGCTATATAAAGTTAAAAGAAAAGAGGAGGGTGAAAGAGAGGGGCCAGTGGACAGGGAGTACCTAGAAACTCTGGATCTGGCTAAAGTCTCAGAGGAGGAGCTGAGCCACTTAGAGGAGCCAATATCAAAGGAGGAAATAAGAAAGGCAATAAACAACATGGCCTTGGGGAAAAGCCCGGGACCAGATGGGACCCTGTACTATAAAAAGTTCCGAAAGATTTTGATTCCTAAACTATGGGAATACTTTAATAAAATAGCGGAGGGAGAGAAAATGAGGGAAGAAGTATTGCTGGCCTATATAACTCTCATATTAAAAGAAGACAAGGACCCTAAGTATCCAGAGAGCTATAGACCGATATCACTAATAAATACAGATATTAGAATTTTTTCAAAAATTCTGGCGGAAAGACTAAAACTGATCCTCCCAGGTTGGATCCATGAGGATCAGTCGGGATTTGTAATGGGAAGAGAGGGCCGGGACAATTGCCTTAGAACGTTAATGATCATACAATCGGGAAGCGAAGACCCAGCCGTGCTCATGTCGATAGATGCCGAAAAGGCCTTCGACAGGGTCGACTGGGGCTTCATGTGGGAAATACTTAAAGGCCTCGAAATGAAAGAAAAAATGATGAGGTGGATATCGGCCTTATATGCCCACCCGAGGGCAAGAGTCAGGGTAAATGGGAGACTGTCGCCAGCACTGAAACTCTACAATGGTACGAGACAGGGGTACCCTCTCTCCCCGATCCTGATTGTGATGACATTAGAACCCCTTTTGGAGCGAATTCGGAGGAATGACCGAATTAAGGGGATAAGGATCGGGGAGAGAGAGCACAAAGTAGCTGCCTACGCGGATGATGTCCTGATGTACATTACGGAACCGCTTAATTTGATGCCGAAAATAATGGAAGAAATAGAAAGATACGGAAGGGCAGCGAATTTTAAGGTAAACGTGGCAAAAACAGAGATCCTGAATATCTCCTGCCCAAAGAAAGAGCAGGAGGAGTTGGGAAAAAAATACCCCTTTAAATGGTGTCGGAAGGAATTGGGATATCTGGGAGTTAGGCTGACTCTGTCAGGGAGAAAGCTATACGAGGCAAATTATCTGCCGCTATTAAATAAGATTAAAGAACATTTAAATAGCCTGAAAAGGAAAAACCTCTCATGGACAGGAAGAATAGCGGCAGTAAAGATGTGCATAATCCCGAGACTGACGTACCTCTTCCACATGATCCCAATACCAGTACCAGGAGAGTTTTTAAAAAAACTTAGAACAATAACTATGAAATATATATGGGCAAAGAAACACCCCAGGGTTTCCTTTACAACACTGGCGAGGAGTAAAGAGACAGGAGGATTAGCGGTTCCAGATTTTAAAAAGTACTACCAGACGCCAGTGATGGCGAGAACAGCGGAATGGATGCATAGCAAAGGAGGAAGATGTTGGATAGATATGGAGAGAACGCAAAGTGGGGTGGAACTAGAGAAGATGATCTGGATCCCAAGAAAATATAGGAAGTTAAATGGTAACACAAATGTAATGACAAAACATGCACTGAAAACATGGGATATAGTAAGTAAACAATATAACTGCCAGTATAATTCACCACTAATGTCACTAATAAACACAGATGCTTTTATTCCAGGGAAAGAGGAAGGGATGTATTTCAAACAGTGGGCAAGGAAAGAGGAATTAAGCTTACAGGATATTCTGGTGGGGAATAGGATTTTCACTTATGAGGAGATTACAAAAAAATGGGGGAAAAAACCTTTAGATAGATGGAGATACACACAGCTTCAGCACTTCACACAGACACTTCCACAACCGTTGAGGGGGAAAAGGGAAATGAGACAGATAGAGAGATTAAGCTCATCACAATGCACTAAACATGGTATGTCAAAGATATATAACATCTTGATAAATGAAGCGGATGCAAGAGATCCACCCTACATTGCGAGGTGGGAGGAAGAACTAAGAAATATCCCAGAGGGCAAGGTGGGAAAAAAAAAGATTCTCAATTTGATTAGCTCTTCCGCAAGGGATCAGGGAACAAAGGAGATGAATTATAAGCTGATGGCAAGATGGTACCTAGTGCCACAGAGGATGAGAAAGGTAGGAACAGAAAACTCACAGAACTGCTAGAGGGG
>BLSH010243125.1:147192-160457 GCA_018402905.1 Glandirana rugosa
TAACAACCTCATTAAACTCTAAAGTGTATGACGACGAAACTCAACGTCTAGTTTGAGATGGATTGTGTTACTAGCAATGCTAGCATGTGTTGCTAGTCTAACAACCTCATTAAACTCTAAAGTGTATGACGACGAAACTCACTGTGTAACGTCTAGTTTGGGACGGATTGTGTTGCTAGCATGTGTTGCTAGTCTAACACGCTAGCATGAGTTGCTAGTCTAACACCCTCATTAAACTCTAAAGTGTATGACGACTAAACTCGCTAGACTGACGTGATTCATCTCCGAGGACGAATCTCCCTGTCTAATAACAAGTTTTTAGTAACGGATGAGGATATCCCGGTCGACAACGACATTCACTGTGTAATAACAAGTTTTTAGTAGAGGATCAAGATTTCCCTCTCAAAGGTTAGGCAGGGTTTGATCTGCAATGTGTCACTCAAAGCAGCAGTATGTGAAATCTCAAATTACTCCAACAATCTGATCGTTGTGTACGATCGTAACGATCATTGTGTTAGGTAGAGTTTGATCTGCAACTCAAAGCAGCAGTATGTGAAATCTCAAATTACTCCAACAATCTGATCGTTGTGCACGATCATAGCGATCGTTGTTTTATGCAGAGTTTGATCTGCAATCTGCAACTCAAAACAGCAGTATGTGAAATCTCAAATTTCTGCTATCTGTCCCTCAGAGCAACAGCAGTAGTAATCTCAGGATGCAGGATCAGATGTTAAAATGTCTGTAATCTCTCCCTCACGCCGGCAGCTTCCTCTCCCTACACTAACCCAAGAGCATGTGACATGCAGCACTGTGACTCCAGCTTATAAAGAGGCTGGGTCACATGATGCACTGGCCAATCACAGCCATGCCATTAGTAGGCATGGCTGTGATGGCTTCTAAGGGCAAACCAGTGAAACGCTTGTTGATTGGCTGCCCTGCAGCTATTCAACATGCGTGATCAACTACCAGAACCCGAACCAAACGTTTTTTGAAATGTTCGGGTCCCGGACACCCGAAAGTTCGGTACGGACCCGAACGTTACAGTCCGGGTTCACTCAACACTAGTGCTGTGTATACCCTTTATGGTGCTGTTTATACCCTATCTGGTGTTGTGTATACCATATCTGGTGCTGTGTATACCCTCTCTGTGATGCTGTTTATTCTATCTGGTGCTGTGTAAACCTTGTCTGCGATGCCGTATACCCTATCTGGTGCTGTGTATACTCTATCTGTGAAGCAGTTTACCCTCTCTGTGATGCTGTATACCCTATCTGGTGTTGTGTATACCCTATCGGGTGTCGTGTATACCCTATCTGGTGATGTGTATACCCTATCTGTGATGCTGTATACCCTATCTGGTGCTGTGTATACCCTATCTGGTGCTGTGTATACCCTCTCTGTGATGCTATATACCCTATCTGGTGCTTTGTATACCCTCTCTGTGATGTCATATACCCTATCTTGTGCTGTGCATACCCTATTTGGTGATGCACTATACCCTATCTTCAAATGCTGTATACCCTCTCTGTGAGGCTGCTTACCCTCTCTGTGATGCTGTATACCTATCTGGTGCTATGTATACCCTATCTGGTGCTGTGTCTACCCTATCTGGTGCTGTGTCTAACCTATCTGGTGTTGTGTATACCCTATCTTGTGCTGTGTAAACCCTCTCTGCGATGCTGTATACCCCATCTGGTGCTGTGTATACTCTGTGAAGCTGTTTACCCTCCCTGTGATGCTGTATACGGTGTATCTGGTGTTGTGTATACCCTATCGAGTGTTGTGTATAACCTATCTGGTGCTGTGTATACCCTCTCTGTGATGCCATATACCCTATCTGGTGCTATGCATACCCTATCAGGTAATGCACTATAACCTATCTGCAAATGCTGTTTACCCTTTCTGTGATGCTGTATACCTATCTGGTGCTATGTATACCCTATCTGGTGCTATGTATACCCTATCTGGTGCTGTGTATACCCTAACTGGTGCTGTGTATACCCTAACTGGTGCTGTGTATACCCTAACTGGTGCTGTGTATGCCCTAACTGGTGCTGTGTATGCCCTAACTGGTGCTGTGTATGCCCTAACTGGTGCTGTGTATACCCTATCTGGTGCTGTGTATACCCTATCTGGTGTTGTGTATACCATATCTGGTGCTGTGTATACCCACTCGGTGATGCTGTTTATTCTATCTGGTGCTGTGTAAACCCTGTCTGTGATGCCGTATACCCTATCTGGTGTTGTGTATACCCTATCGGGTGTCGTGTATAATCTATCTGGTGATGTGTATATCCTATCTGTGATGCTGTATACCCTATCTGGTGATGTGTATACCCTATCTGGTGATGATGTATACCTTATCTGGTGTTGTGTATACCTTATCTGGTGATGTATATACCCTATCTGGTGTTGTGTATACCCTCTCTGTGATGCTGTATTTTCTATCTGGTGCTTTGTATACCCTCTCTGTGATGCTGTATACCCTATATGGTAAAGATGTATACCCTATCTGGTGATGTGTATACCCTCTCTTTGATGCTGTATACTCTATCTGGTGCTATGTATACCCTATCTGGTGCTGTGTCTACCCTATCTGGTGCTGTATACCCTATCTGGTGCTGTGCATACCCTATCTGCAAATGCTGTATACCCTCTCTGTGATGCTGTATACCTATCTGGTGCTGTTTATACCCTAACTGGTGCTGTGTATACCTTATTTGGTGCTGTGTATACTCTCTCTGTGATGCTGTATACCCTATCTGGTGTTGTGTATACCCTATCTGGTGATGTGTATACCTTATCTGGCGATGCTGTATACCCTATCTGCTGTTGTGTATACCCTATATGCTGTGTGTATACCTTATCTGGTGCTGTGTATACCCCCTATCTGGCACTGTGTATACCCTACCTGGCGCTGTGTATACCCTACTGTGATGCAGTATACCCTATCTGGTGCTGTGCATACACTATCTGGTGCTGTGTATACCCTCTCTTTGATGCTGTATACCCTATCTGGTGCTGTGCATACCCTATCTGGTGATGCACTATACCCTGTCTGCAAATGCTGTTCACCCTCTCTGTGATGCTGTTTACCCTCTCTGTGATGCTGTATACCTATCTAGTGCTATGTATACCCTATTTGGTGCTGTGTATACCCTTCTGTGATGCAGTATACCCTATCGGGTGCTGTGTATACCCTATCGGGTGCTGGGTATACCCTATCTGGTGATGTGTATACCCTCTTTGTGATGATGTATACCCTATCTGGTGCTTTGTATACCCTCTCTGTGATGCCGTATACCCTATGTGGTGCTGTGCATACCCTATCTGGTGATGCACTATACCCTATCTGAAAATGCTGTATACCCTCTCTGTGATGCTGTTTACCCTCTCTGTGATGCTGTATACCTATCTGGTGCTGTTTATACCCTAACTGGTGCTGTGTATACCTTATCTGGTGCTGTGTATACCTTATCTGGTGCTGTGTATACCTTATCTGGTGCTGTGCATACCCTATCTAGGGCTGTGTATACTCTCTCTGTGATGCTGTATACCCTATCTGGTGTTGTGTATACCCTATCTGGTGATGTGTATACCCTATCTGGTGATGTGTATACCTTATCTGCTGTTGTGTATACCCTATATGCTGTGTGTATACCCTATCTGGCGCTGTGTATACCCTATCTGGCGCTGTGTATACCCTATCTGGCGCTGTGTATACCCTGGCTGGCGCTGTGTATACCCTACCTGGCGCTGTGTATACCCTATGTGGTGCTGTGTAAACCCTCTTTGTGATGCTGCATACCCTATATGCTGCTGTGTATAACCTCTCTGTGATGCTGTATACCCTATATGTGATGCTTTATACCCTATCCGTGATGGCATATACCCTATCTGGTGCTGTGTATACCCTTCTGTGATGCAGTATACCCCATCTGGTGCTGTGTATACACTATCTGGTGCTTTGTATACCCTCTCTGTGATGCCGTATACCCTATCTGGTGCTGTGCATACCCTATGTGGTGATGCACTATACCCTGTCTGAAAATGCTGTATACCCTCTTTGTAATGCTGTTTACCCTCTCTGTGATGCTGTATACCTATCTGGTGCTGTGTATACCCGATCTGGTGCTGTGTATACCCGATCTGGTGCTGTGTATACCCTATCTGGTGCTGTGTATACCCTCTCTGTGATGCTGTTTATTCTATCTGGTGCTGTGTAAACCCTCTCTGTGATGCCGTATACCCTATCTGGTGCTGTGTATACCCTCTCTGTGAAGCTGTTTACCCTCTCTTTGATGCTGTATACCCTATCTGCTGTTGTGTATACCCTGACTGGCAATGTGTATGCCCTATTTGGTGCTGTGTATGTCCTATTTGGTGCTGTGTATACCCTATCTGCTGCTGTGTACACCCTATATGCTGCTGTGTATACCCTATCTGGTGCTGTGTAAACCCTCTTTATGATGCTGCATACCCTGTCTGGTGATGTGTATGCCCTATTTGGTGCTGTGTACACCCTATATGCTGCTGTGTATACTCTATCTGGTGCTGTGTAATCCCTCTTTGTGATGCTGCATACCCTATCTGGTGACGTGTATACCCTATCTGGTGACGTGTATACCCTATCTGGTGAAGTGTATACTCTATCTGGTGATGTGTATACCCTATCTGTGATGCCGTATACCCTATTTGGTGCTGTGTATACCCTATCTGGTGCTGTGTATACCCTCTCTGTGAAGCTGTATACCCTTATACTGAATTCTGAACCTTTAAAGCATATACAAACATATAAGTGCTGCGCTAACACTACTCATGATAGTAGAACACCAGTCCCTTAATGCTCATGTAAAGAAATTGAATGAAGCAAAAAGTTTAATCTTTGAGAGTGAATAATGGAAGGAATATAGAAGGCAAATCCCTGTGTGCAATGTGTGAAGGTAAAGTACACAATGTGTTCAGACGGTGCAGATAGTCCCGGTCACCAAGCCTCTCACCTGCTTGATTCGACCCTCTGCAGATCATACAGCTTCCAACTCCCTCCACTGAGTCAGAACGGGCAGGGATGACACTCAAACACCAATAGAAGTCACAGGTGATCACAGGGCTCCATAGCCAAACCAGCTAATAATTCCTTGCGTCTCTCCAATGCATATATGAAAGAAGGATAACAAAATCTAGTGCTCTCTGTAACATTACGATTTAATGAATAAAATGTAATAAAAATACACTCACATGTAGAAGCACTTTGAAGCAAGTGCAAGCTGTATAAGTATGGATTCAATAGACCTCAAAGAGGAGCTGCCGACACTCGGTATGAACGAACTCCTCACTGCTAGCTGCTGACGGTGTGGTGTGTGACTCCCCCCCCCCCCTCGTACGCGTTATGTCCTACCTCTAGGGGCGTCAGCTCGGGGTCACACACCACACCGTCAGCAGCTAGCAGTGAGGAGTTTGTTCGTACCGAGTGCCTTTTTTATGCAAAACCTGGCCTAAACTGCCAAATGAAACAGTGGCACGGGCTTGCCTCTCTACAGTATCTTCAAACAAATCTGTGACAATATCTCTAATAGCAACCAAATAAGTGCTCCTGAACACCCTCAATGTCAGTCCACACCCTTACAAGTGGACGTTATACTAAAGAAAAGATCAAAATGTGCTCTTCCCACTTATGTGTCATTAACACAACATTGAGAATAAAATAAAACAAACTGTGCTATATATTCTCATTAGTTAAAGCAGCAACTCTGCTGTGAAATACCCACAGTCCTGGACCAAATTTAAAAAAGGTGAGCTGTGCTAGACATCAGCCTAAATCAAACACAATGAGTGAACCAGCAATGAAAACTTTTTTTTTGAAAATTTTCTTTATTCATTTTGTACACATACAGAAAAACAAAAAAACACAGGCTTAAGCCCGAGGCCTATCGAGGCCGTACATTAACATACACACACACACACACACACACACACACGCGCACCCTACAATTCCACAGCAGTTGGCACAACCCCCGACTCCTTCCACCCAAACCCTCCCAACAGAATCTGTAGTCTACTGTCCCCTTAGATAGTAATGTCATTGGGTGTTAACTTCTTGACACTTGTCCATACCCAGACGTTACCAACCTCCCGTTTTTTACATACATTTATAAATTATAAAGGCAAAGGACAGCCGTTTACAGAGATAATGTGCACTCCTACACAGGTTACCATCCCCAACACTGGCATATATGGATAATGTATGGCTTCCCAACACGATGTAAAATACAGATCACAGCCTTTTAGTCAGATACCGTGGATGCACTAGCCATCCAGCTTCCCCACACTTTATCAAATTTAAGAGGTGTACCCCTACTGGCATAGGTGGCCTTGTACAATGGAGCAGCTTTGTTCATTATAGCCTTCCATGCCAGGATGGTCAGTGGAGTGGTCTTTTTCCAGTGGAGCACCACCGACTTCCTAGCATACCTCCACCATCGCGGGCACGTGTATATCTTTGACTTCTTCTTCTATACATTCCGTGACCTCTTTCCAAAATTTTTGCATGGCAGCACAATGCCAAAATACGTGTAAGAAGTCTGCCTCCAGGGAAGTACACCACCAGCAGGCTGGCGACTGAGCTGGGAACATCTTTGCCAACATGTAGAAATTTGAATTCTATGAGGTGATCTCTAGCTGAGACCAACCTAGTAAAATTAACATCCCAGATGTCGTCCCAGTCATCACCATCCATCTGTGGAAACACCTCCTCCCATCCCCAACTACACCGTGTAAGAAGTTCACCTCCTTCCTTTGTTAATTGCCTATATATATATTGGACAGGGCCTTTTCAAGATCTTTCTCCCGAAGGAGAGACTCCAGATCACTAACTAAAAGGTCAAGCGTTGTGTTACCAAATTGGGCAGCGTATGCATGCCTAAGCTGCAAGTACCTAAATAGGTGTGTGTTCGGAAGTTAATATTTTGCTTTTAGCGCATCAAACGTTAGTAGTTTCCCTCCTGCTACTATGTGACTAAGTGTTTTTATCCCGTGTCTGGTTCAGATGACAGGGTCAGGGATCTCTGCAAAGTGGGCCAGGCCATGATTCCTCCAAAGTGGTGTATGGGGGGAAATTTCATTACCCCCCCTTCCGCTTCTCACTTACTACCCAAGCCCTCCCAGTGGTTTGCATAGATAGCGTGTTCTGATATAGGAACTTATGTCCCCGTAATAACAAGTGCGTTAATGCCTCATAAGATCCCACTACGGCTGTCTCTAGGGCGGTAGCTGCATCGCCATCTGGGCAGCTGACCCATCTCTGGGTGAACACCAACTGCCCTGCCAAATCTATATATAGAAATCAGGAACCGCCAGACCCCCCCCCCCCATTTCCATGTCAACTGTAGCACTTGGAGTTTGATCCTTGGGTGGTGACCCTGCCATAGGAAAGACGTTACCTGTTGATCTATGCTCCTGAAGATATATCTTGGGATTCAGACCAGTGAATTACGGAATATATAGAGGAAAAAGGGCAAAATTTTCATTTTTAGTAGATTCACCCTGCCTATGAGTGTTAGGGATAGATTCTTCCAGTCCTGCAATCTATTTTTGAGAGTTGCCAATACCGGGGTAACATTAAGGGCAATAAAATCAGAGACAGTGTTGGAGATGTGAAGGCCCAAGTATTTAACTTTATCAACCTGCAGCAGTGGACAACCCGTCGGAACCCTACACATTGGATTAGGTGTGCGAAGGGGGAGAATCTGTGACTTGGCCCAATTAACTTTCAGTCCCAAAAAAGCAGCAAAAGTGTCTAAGATGTTTAGCGCCTCTTCCAGAGATCCAGCCGAGTCCCATAAAAAAAGAACCATGTTGCCTGCGAAAAGCTCTGTCTTTTCAGTCAGACTACCCACAGTTCTCCCCTTAACATCTACGGAATTCCGCAAAGCTGCCACCAGTGGTTCAATCATTACAGCAAAAAGGCCCGGCAACATTGGACATCCCTAGCGGGTGCCTCTCTGGGTTGCGAAACATTCGGATAGCATGCCATTTAATTTAATAGCCACCATCGGGGCTTGATAAAGGAGATCAATCCATTTCCTAAACTTGGGACCAAAACCAAACGTCTCCAATACTGTGCTCATGTACCGCCAGTCTACGGAATCAAAGGCCTTTTCCAAATGCAAAAAGACCAAGATCCCTCCACTGGAGACCTCCAACCCTAGTTGTGTGTGCGTGTGTAAACACCCTACGCAGGTTGATGTCAGTGGCCTTTTTAGGCATGAGGCCCGTTTGGTCTTGGGAGATGTGCTCTAGGATCGACATCAGTCTAGTGGCTAATAGCTTGGTTAGAACCTTAAAATCTGCATTCAGTAAGGAGATGGGTCTATAGGATGAACATAAAAGTGGGTCCTTGTCTGGCTTGGCTATTAAAACAATATGCACCTCATAAAATGAAGGAGGTAGGGATCCCTTCTGAAAACAATCTGTAAACAATCTGTAAACAACTATAGCAATTTAGGGGCCAGTGTATCTAGGTTTCGACGGTACCATGCAACCGGTATGCAATCTGGGCCTTGCCAGGAGGAAAGGATGCAATGGCCACGCCCTCCTCCATGATGGGTCCATTCAGATATTCCCTAGCTTCATCCGGAAGTGTAGGCAGGTCAAGGGCCACCAAGGTTGCCCTTAAGTCCTCCACCTCATATGGCAATTTAGGGGAAAATAAGGTTTTGTAAAAGGAGACAAAAGTCTGCATAATTTCCTCTCTGTTCATCAGCAGGATACCTGATTATCTGCTCTGCTCTATTGTATATTGTATTGTTCCACATGGTACGAGCTGTCACCTGACTTCCCCTGGAAGATAAAGGCCCTGGCTGGGTATTCGCCACAGACATTAACACGCTTGCTATCCGTCAAGCGGCATACATTTTATGTGGTGGAGGTACACTTCTTGCCATGACGTGTGTCACCAGCATCACGAGGAGGATATGTAAAGTGATATACACCTTTTCCCTTCTCTCTACATAAGCAGTGCTGACCACTACTTCAGAATTTATTAAGCTTTCATTGCTGGTTCACTCATTGTGTTTGATTTAGGCTGAAGTCTAGCGCAGCTCTCTTTTTCTAAATGAACACATTACAGCTCCCAAGGGAGTGCACAGGGGTCGCTGTCTCTGGAGATGGGAAACTTCAGGGGTCACAGTTGCTGGAAGCAATGGGGGGACATTGGAGCCACAGGGCCCAGCCTAGTCATTGCATCATGTTGCCCAAACGCAGAGCAGCGCATGGCCTAGCCTTCTACTGTGGTGCCTTAGAGCTGATTGACTATGGCAGGCCGGGTAGAACCCTGAAGCACCAGTGCAGGACAGAAGACCTGGCTCTGGACTGGGGACACTGAGATGTTTGCAGATCTAAATTCTGTATAGTATACACTATATTACCAAAAGTATCGGGGCATCTACCTTTACATGCACATGAACTTTAATTGCATCCTAGTCTTAGTCAGTAGGGTTCAATACTGAGTTGGCCCACCCTTTGCAGCTATAACAGCTTCAACTCTTCTGGGAAGGCTGTCCACGAGATTTTGGAGTGTGTCTATGGTAATATTTGACCATCCTTAGTCCTGACGAAGCTGGTGATACCAGCGAAACGCGTAGACGGTCTGTGCTACACGCCAGCTTGCTAGCCCTCACACCCCCATGAGGTCCTGACCCCTGTCTGAGCCATTCGTCCCCGCCACGATCATTGGAGCCGCCCGCCGGAGATCCACCGGCTTTGACCCGCCCTAACCATCGGAGCGCCTTCGTGGAATCTTGGGACCGACTCCAACCCATTTTATCCGGATCGTCCCTGCATGTGTCCGGCCACCATCCGGATCGGTGAGTATGTGCCGCTGACGTGCGGACCCTCCCTTGACTTCCTTCCACTCCAGCCGTCCCTGATCCACTCCCCGGTGCCAGCCCTCGCTGCGACCCTGGTGCCTTTCCAGGCAACGCTTCGAGACTGCTGCAGCCCGGTGTCCGGCCACCCTCCTCCACCGTCCCGGCTTGCGCAGGTCCCCTTCGCAGTATCCGTGGTCACGCTGCCCTCACCATTTTCACGGGGACTGCGCTCATCCCCACCTGCCTGTAGCCGACCCCCTCCTCTTGCATTTTGGATTGTCTCCGGAGGTTGGGGAACTTTGCTATCATCAGTCAGGTTGTGGACTACTCTCTGTGTGCCCGGGCTGCGGGCAGCCAGTCCGTAGCCTGCCCCACTGGGCTATTGCTATCATCGGACTGAGGTTGTCTCCGGCTTGTCATTTACTGCTCCGCTCCATATCTGGGTGTACACTGTCATCAGGTCCTTGCTTACTTGGTTAATCCCTTGATCCATTATTTCCAGCTGGGGACATATTTATGTTATGTGGCTCTATACTGTCTTATATGTTTTGCATGGTTGTATTATGTTCGCTGATTTAACTCTTTAAGGGTCTGCACTGACTACTCCATGGTCCTATCACTTGATTGCAGGGGTCCCTCTCATATTATTGGGGTTAGCTGTGGGCTATCCAGCTGGGTTTACCCTCCCTGCCACGTTGGGAAGGAGGCATTTCCACACCGGAAGGCCCTCACCCGACTGGCTCTGAGGTTTGTGTGTTTTTTTGTTTTTTATTCTCAGTCACATTTATGACAACGTTGTCTACGGTGGTGGTTTTCTGATCAGTCATTTTATATTTATGCTCCATCCTGTGTGATTATCCGGTTGCAGCATTCCTTTCCTAAATAAAGTTGTTTATTTTTTGATTCCCATGACTGTATGCCCATTTTTTCTCTTCACATACTCAAATCCCAGTGGCTATCTATATGGTGACTTTTGCGGACAGCCTCCTGTGCTGCCCTCTTTTTCAAATGTTTGACCATTCTTCCAGAAGCGCATTTGTGCGGTTAGGCACTGATTGGGCGAGAAGGCCTGGCTTGCAGTCTCCGCTCTAAATTCATTCCAAAAGTGTTCTGTCGCTCGCTCATCCATGTCTTTATGGACCTTGCTTTGACTGGTCCAAATAATTTGGTGGAGGAGGGATTATGGTGTGGGGTTGTTTTTCAGGTGTTGGGCTTGTTCCAGTGAAGGGAACACTTAAGGTGTCAGCATACCAAGACATTTTGGACAATTTCATGCTCCCAACTTTCTGGAAACAGTTTGGGGATGGCCCCTTCCTGTTCCAACATGACTGCGCACCAGTGCAAAAACAATGTTCATAAAGACATGGATGATCGAGTTTGGGGTGGAGGAATTTGACTGACCTCAACCCGATAAAACACCTTTGGGAAGAATTAGAGCGGAGACTGTGAGCCAGGCCTTCTTGTCCAGCATCTGTACCTGGCATCTCAAATGCACTTCTAGAAGAATGGTCAAACATTCCCATAGACACACTCCTAAACCTTGTGGGCAGCCTTTCCAGAAGAGTTGAAGCTGTTATAGCTGCAAAGGGTGGGTCAACTCAATATTGAATCCTACGGACTAAGACTGGGATGCCATTAAAGTTCTCGTGTGTGTAAAGGCAGGCGGTCCAATACTTTTGGTAATATAGTGTATATATCATCCTTGTAATATGGCATTTGCATTTGGGGTGCAGAAGGTGGGTGGGCCATTAAACAGATGGAACTTTTAACCCTCTGACAACTGTTATAGGAAAATGGGGAATAATGTGCTTACACACAGTATGTATGTGTGTGAGTTTAGTTACTTATCTAATAACTGCATTGCATTGAAGGAACTGTTTTCTAAAGAGCAGGGGAAAATTTGAATGGGTATCCATGGAAACATTATAGGAATTTGACAAAGAAAAGTTCTATTATTGGAATACTTAACTAACACATTTAATTAAACAGTGAAATCAGCCAGCACATGTATACATGTGTGTGTGTGTGTGTGTGTATATATATATATATATATATATATATATATATATATATATATATATATCATCATATATATGTATATACACATGTACATGACAGGGGGACATGGCTAATGTGTTGGGGGGTCTGACCGAGTCCCTCTTCACCCCCCTTGAGATCATCGCTGATCACAGTTTTATAAACGGGCACCTAAGGGCGAACAGGAGGTTAGCGCCACTATTACTGGCTCCAGCTGGCATGGCGTGAACCACTTCTGGGCCTGCCCCTGTAGAGCTGCAGAAATCTCTGGTTCCTGTCCCCGAGACAGACCAGCTGAAGTACTGCATGGCACATTTTAACCTAACTACAGCCCCTTGGACGTTTAGGGGGTACTTGTGGTTCAATTCAGCAGAGGAGGGCATGGAGGAGGAAGAGGGGGTGGAGCTGACAAGTCTTGCATCATCACCACTAGCTGTATGGAGACGTGGCAGCACAACAAGCTGCAGCACTGAGCCCCGTCCTGCTTCCTTCCTAGTCACCCAGTGCGCTGTTAAATATTTCGTCCCTGGCCATGCTTTTTTTTTTTTAAAAGATTTTTTTATTGATTATAAAGACATACAAACATTCAAAAACCGATAACAAACCTTCGGGTATTCCGCCCGAGAATGATAGTTACAGTATTAACAGAGTATTTCTTAAGCACAACTACTGCCTAACTAGTTTCGGGTAAATTGTAAATTAAGCATTACACGGTTCATCAGATATGAAGTACAATATATTGAAAGCTATGCTATGCTTAGTGGGTCGACGGTGATTCGAGGCAGACTGTTAGGAAGGAAGTCTTTGGTGTTTCCGCGGTGGTGCGCGCGCTTGTGCGCGTTCGCGCGCGCGCTAACGTGCGCGCGCACGCGCCGGAAACGACGCCTGGCGGCTCTATTTAAGCCAGCAGAGCCTGCTGGCCGGTGCTGTCCGCTCTACAGCGTTTGGCTCCTGTGACCCTGGCTTTATTCTGAAAGACTTCCTGCACCTGTGACCCCAGCTTCCTGTTTGACCCGTCTGCCTGCTACCTGCCCCGACCTTCTGCCTGCCTCTGACTACGCCTCTGCCTGATCCTCTGAACCTTCTATTGCCCGCACGTTGCCGACCCTGCCTGTACCCGACTACCCGCTTGCCCGCACCATCTGTACCGCACTGCCAGCCCGTTACCGACCCGGCCTGCATCACCGACCATCCACCTGCACGAGCTTCAGCGGACCATCACCTGCCATCTGTGATCTAGTCCAGCCCTCGTGCCCCCCTGTGCTCCAGAGTTCCCTGTCACCACTACCAGGGGCTCTTGAACCAGGGCCGCAAGGGAGGTTGCCCCCGCATAAGTCAGACTCAACCATCAGGTACGTGACA
>BLSH010243125.1:180301-224864 GCA_018402905.1 Glandirana rugosa
CACAGAACTAGGGGAATTAGCTGGTATAGTGGCCTAGACCCAATAATTCTTTACACTATCAAATCCTAAGTAGGCATAGCCACGATTACCCCTCTGTGGGACCATTGAGCCCGTACGGTTAAAATCTCGGTGTAGGGTCCGAAAATAGTGGCTAGAGTACCTTCAACAATCACCCTCTGATCACACAAAGGGAGATATTTAGCGATCGGCGTTCGAGAGTTTCCTAGGGTCTACCCGTCGGAGGTGATAGGCGACGCTCGGTGGCCACATGTTTGTGGTTAACCGGTCGATACATTTTACACGGTCAGGCCGTCTCGGTCAGGAGGAACCGGATCACGAAGAACCTCACAAAAATTTGGATACACACACCCAAATCCCTTGGTTTCTTTCGCACTCTCGGGCCTCTGTCTACACTACCAGGGGTCCTTGAATCGGGTGCGCAAGAGCGGTTGTTCCCTGCACAAGACAGACTCCACCGTCAGGTACGTAACAGATAGTCTAACCAGTACATTTCTTTGGTTCCCTAAACCCACACACATAGGTTTAAAAACACTCCAAGAAGCACTAGGCCAAGGAGGACTGGCTCTGCCGGACTGGCACATTTTACATAGCTGGCCAATTGGTGTTTGTACACCGGTGGCTCGCAGCGGATAGTGGAGGCTGCCCATCTGGGATCCTTTGAGAGCTTGCGGCTAGCGATTTATAGAGGGAAACACACTAGTCTCCCACTAACAACTTCCATGAGATCGGTGATAAAAGCCTGGGATGTGGCTCTAAAATTGGCATGCCCGAGTTACCAGGGTGTCTCCCCATTAGCACCGATACGGATGAATCCTAAACTATCACATTTCTTAATAACCCAGATCCGGTGATATGGTCGATTAAGGGGATCAAGACACTTGAGGATATAACTAGAGAAGGTGACCTTTATAACATTTGATCAATTAAAAGCCAGACATGACTTGCCGAATTCTTACTTTTTGCGTTATCTCCAAATTTGACACGCCTTCCGATCCCAATTTAGTGACAAAAAAGTGGAAGCCTTGCCACCTGACCTAGAATCCCTATCATCAGCTCAGGAACTACCAAAGACACTCTCTACAGTATATAAAGAGTTTTTTAAGAAAGCACCTCCAGCAGTGACCAAGTGCAGGGAACACTGGGCAGCTGAAGTGGTGAACCTCCAAAGTGAGGACTGGGACGAAATGTGGGATCAGCCCTTCCAACACTTGGTCTCCGCCAGGGACAGGTTAATCCAGTTCAAATTCATACATAAAATCTACTATACGCCTGCCAAGCTGGCAAAAATGTATTCAGCAGCATCGGCGGGGTGTTGGCGATTTGCACACTCACCGGCGACTGCTGATCACGTGTTTGGAAGTGTAATCAAATTCAAATCTTCTGGAAAGAAGTGACCTCTTGTATATCTTCACTTCCCTCTATCCCCATACCGATGTCCATTAGGATTTGCCTCTTGGGATTGGTAGATGGGGGTGGTCCATTCCAGGGCCCTAAAAACCTTATTAAATATTTTTTTTTTCTATGCAAAAAAAGCTATTTTGTTACTTTGAAAAAAGGCAGCTGCTCTCACGTTATCATTCTGGAAGGGTCTGGTGAACGCCATGGTTCCATTTTATAAAGCCACATACCTAGCCAGAGGTTGTGACAGAAAGTTTGATAGGGTCTGGCAGGCCTGGATATCAGACAACTCTACAGTGGGATAGGTGACAGAGTAATGTAAATAAGAATGTTAAGATACTACTGAAAATATGCGGAGCGGCTGCAATAAAGCAAACATGGGACATCCCAATTCTTCTTTGACACAGGCGGGTCAGCACAGGTAGCTAACATGACAGCAAAACAAATCAATTACTAGTATCCTTGATAAGCTTGAATGGTAATGGAAAAGGAGGAGGATCCGCTGTAATATATTGTATTATATTGTGTGTGACAAGGACTAGTAAGGAAGCTGGTGACGGTTGGGAGGGGATGGTTAATGGCCAAATGACTGTAATGTTTTTTCAGATTGTGGTTTTTGGGGAATTGCAATGGACCATGGGTCTTGAGGCGCTTGCACTCTGATGTGCCTCGTTGTTCTTTGTACTTGTATTTATGTTGAATGTAATTGTCTGTATATGTCTTACTATGTCTGTACAAGAAAAAAGAAAACCATAAACTGAATGTTACAAAAAAAAAACATGCACCTACGCACTGAAATATACTGCGTTAAATGTGCACGGCAATATACTGCGGTAAATGTGCACCAAAGCACTGAAATATACTGTGGTAAACGTGCACTAATGCACCGCAATATACTGCGTTAAAGGTGCAGCAATGCACTGAAATATACTGCGTTAAATGTGCACTGACGTACTGAAATATACTGCGATAAACATGCACCAATGCACTGAAATATACTGTGTTAAACATGCACAAATGCACTGCAATATACTGCGTTAAAAGTGCAGTAATGCACTGAAATATGCTGCATTAAGCGTGCACTAACGCACTGAAATATATTGTGTTAAACGTGCACTAACGCACTGAAATTTACTGCGTTACACATGCAGTAATGCACTGAAATATACTGTTTTAAACTTTTACTAATGCACTAAAGTATACTGCATTAAACGTGCAGTTACGCACTGAAATCTACTGTGTTAAATGTGCACTTACGCACTGAAATATACTGCGCTAAACATGCACTAACGCACTGAAATATACTGTGTTAAATGTGCAGTAATGCACTGAAATATACTGCATTAAACGTGCACTAACGCACTAAAATATACTGTGTTAAATGTGCAGTAACGCACTAAAATACTGTATACTGCAGAAAACCTGCCCTGACAAAATAAACTGACACTAAAGTAAAAATAAATGATCACCTTACACTCACACTGCACTTTCACTCATTTCACATTAAAGTTAAAATGAATGGTAGCACCACACTCACACTGCACTGAATCAGTAGATTCACACTGAATTGATATTCTACACTGACATTAGAATCATAATATCATACTATAGCACACTAACTCACTAGTAGCACTGAACAGAGCCCTCTTCTATCTCTCTCCACACCAATATCACACTGCAAATGGCTGCTATGGGGAGAATATTTTTATAGTGTGGTGTAGGACTAAGAGAAATGAGCCCAGTCATCATTACTTACTCCAATCATGGCTTTGACAGTGCTCTGTGCCCTGACTGGGCAAAGCTTTCATTGCTTCAGCCAATCAGGGCTTCCAATGCACTGTGTGGCAGTGCAGTGCATTGGGGTCATTCGGCGGCCGAACAAATGGTCAAACGCCCAGACAATTCGGGTGGTCGTCGAACGGGCGAACAGCCAATGTTCTGCCCAAACTCCTGCTTGGCCAAACTGTTAGCCTAACTCTACTTGGACACTCCTAAACACTAAAGGAAGAACATTGTCCTGGTCAGTCTGTCCTAATTGGTGTGCCTGATGATGGACTCCATTGCCGACTGGGGTGAGATTACATACAGGAATGTTGCAAGATTTTAATGTTGTACAACTATCACTCCAATGTTGTACATAAACAGACTGTTGATCTGAGAAATGTGTAGAAGAAATACAGTTTCTCCATTGTAACTCATGAGATATTTTGACTTATTAGTGTTGCTTGACATATAATTATACATATACCATACGACTTACATGTGAACTAAGATCTGCATGGGGCAGGGGAAATGTGGAGGTTCTACTATTTACTATAAACCACACACATACATTTCCTTTTTTCAGTATATACTCATTGTGATGCTGTTGATTCTGTCTCTAGCTCATGACTCAATTAGCCAGGCCTTAAGGAGTTACTCGCCACCAGTTGCCCCACCCAACCATCACCCTACCCCGCCCCTAATTCCGCCCCTAAACACTCCGTCTTAAATTTATCTCATGAAATTACACTGTTAAATGTTTTATGCAGAATTAAGTTACAAAAATAAATATTAACAACAAACTACTTTAACAATATTAACATAAAGCATATTTCATTGATCTGACTGTGATAAATAAAATAAGGATAAAATATGATTGGCTACTGTAGGCTCTGTACACATCATTACTGCCTTATTAAGTAAATATTTTAATGCTGTTATAGCGCCCCCATAGTAATAGGTGCTTTTTGTAGTGGATTTTTGCAGGAGAGGCAAATTTAGTCAGGCCTGACAATAAGTGCAGGCCTGAATGTTTTGATCTGGTGGGGGAATGGCCCGGGCAGAGCTGGAGATTGCAGGAAGGAACACCTCTTGGATACTCCTCCCCTTTGCTTCTGGAAGGTTCTGGAAAAGGGGATGGATGAGGAGGTGCCACGTTCTGAAGTATGTTAAGGAGCCCTGACCAATCTCCTTTTTGGATTGGCAGGGGGCGTGCCTCCTTAAATAATGTGATCTGCCCAGCTGGGGGAGCAGAGTGTGTCAGGTGGAAGAGGGAGATGTAGCACAGGTGCTGTGGAGGCCTCACTCAGGAAGGGAGCCTCCAGTCTGGGGGGGGGGGTGACCTTGAGGCCTGGTGCCTTTGGTGCAGCCAGGAAGAGGAGTTGGTTCCTGGAGTGGCGCAAGGGAGCAGGAGAACAGCAGAGAGACTACATAGAGGACTCTTTAAAGGATCCACTGGTGTCGGTGAGTGGCAGCCCCTGGGAGCTGGATGAGAAGGTTGGAGCAGGAGGTGGACAGTCTGTAGAGGCGGGAGGAGCCAGTCAGGGGAAGGAGGTAGGCCGATGGGGCCTAGATGATGGATGGGTTGGCAGTAGTAGTTCATCTAGTGCCTAGCTAACACCAACATACCTCATTACACAAATGAGGGCCTGTGGCTTCACAACTGGGAGCCCATGGCCCTTGCCCACAATGGGTGGTCCGGAGGTCCTGCCGACAGTAGAGCAGACCTCACCATGTGCTAGCTGTGGTGAAAGAGGAAGTGCCATGGAGGCTTGATAAATTTCCCTTCAGGCCTAACAGGAAGGAAGCAAGTGTTGTGCAGGAGAGAAGTGAAGGAGTTTAACGGTCAGAAATTATTAGTGGTGGATGAAGAAGGAGAGTAACGTTCAGCAAACGTCAGTGCTGGAGGAAGGAGATACAGAGGTGTATATAGAATGGTACTATATCCTAATCTAGTCACTGATCTATATCAAGGATAATTGGTGGTTGTCCCTGAACTCCTTATTAGTTTTATTTGGTTTATTACCAAGTTTTATTTGGATGTGTTTTATCCCTGATTTTGTCCGGCTGCTGCTGTGTTAATCCCCTCTGTAGCACGATCCAAACCTTTTTTGGTTTTTATCTTTAGCTTTTATCTTTACCTTTTAGGTTTGGATCGTGCTACAGAGGGGATTTGCACAGCCAACATTGGATGCAGTTGGATCCATTGACCAATGTGTGCCCAGCTGACTTTTAGATTCTAGTGTGGCTTTCACAGCGCACACTGAACACTCTGATGGTCATTGTGGTGATCTGGCCTTCCCTGGCAGCTCCCTCTGGTTTGGATGGGGTCCCCATCTATGGCTAGTGCCTGACTCCTTATCTCTGGCTCCTGCCATCCCCTGTTTGCGGGCTATCCATTTGTGTGAAGCTGTTTTTGGCAGGCTTCATTTAAAGTCCCAATTTCTCTTTTCTCTCCTTGTACTCAATCTTTACATGCCATTGGATCCAACTGAGAGATGACCAATAACAAGAGAGAGCCACAAGAAAAGAACAGAGGGGTTACTAGCTCACTCAAAAGAAGCAGGACAGCGCTCTAAGACCAGATTTCTGGTAAGTGGGGATCTGAAAGGGGATAAAAGAGGAACACCACTGGCTGGGAGACAGAAAGGTTTTACTTTGTGGACTGGTTCCGAATCTAACCCCAAAAGATTGGAAACAACCCAAAAAGAGGGACTGTCTGGAATTTAACAAGGGGAAAAGCAATAGAGAACTGTTGTTTTATGGATTTTAAGGACTTTTATATGCATTGATCTTCAGTTTTAAAGTCTTTTATATAATATGCTATAAGTTAATTCATATACTATATGCATAGAACCACATAAGAATGTTTATGAGTGTATAGAATTGAATGACAAACACACCCAGATAAATAGAGAAAACAAAAGACTAAAAGAACAACTAACAGCAGAGAATCATTTAGGCGCTGCTGACATTAGCAATTAGTGAGCAAAGTAAAGCACACTAAGAGTTAAATGACAGCACAGAGTATATCCTAATCTACTGGGCATCCCACAGTTGTCCCTACCCTATCCAAGTTTAACCCCTCAATAAAACAACAAAACAAAAAGTACTGTTTTGGTTCGGTGACTACGGATGAATGAAAAAAGTGTGTGACTGAGGGAGAGGTAGGTGAACCATAACTACCAACCACCCCTAAGGGGGCCATGGCTATATTTGGGGGCTCATTTTCCGGGATCTACCTGTAAAGCTGCCAGTCGTTACTCCTATAAACCATAAGAGAACTAAGCCAGGGAACTGTAATTGTTCTATTGTCTATGTGGATTGAACCCAGGGGAAGGACTTGTATGTTTGCCTGCTAAAACAGAAAAAGTTCTTACAAGTGTGTCATTGCACCATAGTAACCAGCGGGAGCGGTTGCTAATTGCCGCTCCCACTAACCCAGTTGCTTCAACCGGCGCTGGGACGGACACTTGAACATTTTTGTTTTTCAATCCAGTGACTTGTGACCTGTTTCATCCCCCGTGGCAACCACGGCTGGCGACTGCGCCCATGGATTACAAATATTTCCTGAGCCCTGCCAAGGCCGGACATTTATCACTGGATGCTAAATATCCCCAGAGCTTTGCTAATGCTGGGCACACTGGACTTGCACTCAAAAATCCTGCTTGCAATGGTGAAGTGTGCTTGGGACGGTCTCCTGTTGCTAAGAGTGGTTGAGGTAAGCTGGCGGGAGCGCAGGGGAGGACTGTGTTAGTGTGGCCCCATACAGGAGGACCAGGGGCATTACTAAAAGCACCATTGCTACTGGCAACCACCGTAAGGGCCAACATGCCTGGGCAAGTTCTGCAAAAGCCAGTGCGTTTGCAAGTGCCTATCCTGCACATCAGGGGTTACAGCAGCGTGACCAGGAAATAATCCACCTATCAGATTCAGTGGCGCCAGCCTGTCTGGAAGTGAGGAGGCGGAGCCACACCCTGGAGGAGACCAATGTTTCTCTGAGCCCAGCAGATACCACGAGGTTGTGGAAGATAGCGGAGGGTAGTCGTTCATTACCAGCCCTTACTTGGCTGCCGGAACGGACACTGACACTGGACACGGATGTCCGACTTGAGCACCACGGGGGATTTGCCCTCGGGGTGGTGGATGGCAGGGAAAGACTGTCTGCTCTGCCCAGGATGTCGGATGCCAGCAGCGGCAGTGGAAGCATGGGCAAGGTGTGGCCAGTACTATGAGTCACTCATGCGACAGATGGACATCCAGCAGGATCCACGCTACTTCAATGTTGACCTGCGGTCAGGACTTTGCACGCCACAGTCTGAGAAGTTCCGGAAAACCGGAGCGGACCTGGAGTCACTTCGTCAAGGCGGGGAGGAGTTGTGTCCTGGCGACTCCCCTGTTAATACTAAAGAGGGAAGGAAAGGGGGGCGTGTCCAAGATGGCGACCTGAGCGGCCGCATGTGTCAGAGCTCCGCCGGGTACTCGTCCTTTTATAAGGCTTTAGCGGGTCCTTCTGTCGTGTCCTGAGGGCCAAAGCACGTGGATGAGGCGGGGATCAGCCGGGGTGCATCGAGGCAGGAGAAAGAGGCTCCGTTTCCCGCAACAAAAGGAGACCCCGCCACCACAGCCGGACATTCGGGTGGAGACACGCGGCCTCGGAGCCCAGCATGGAGGCGGAGGACACTCGCCCGCCGTGGATCGCGGAGGTAATGTCGGCCATTGCTAACTGCCAGTCCACCCTAACTTCTAAAATAGAAGCAGTACAGTTGGACAAGGACAAACTCCGCTCCAGAGTATCTGAGGCAGAACACAGAGTCAGCCATACGGAGGACGCCATTGCTGAGTGCACGGCATCTGTCAGGACCCTACAAACTAAGGTAAAGGCCCTGGAGTATAGAGCAGAGGATGCAGAGAACAGAAATCGGAGGAATAACCTCCGCATCATAGGTCTGGCGGAGGGCACAGAGGGGGCTCACCCGGCCACATTTGTGGAGGACTTCATGCGTAACCTCCTCCCCGAGGCCCACCTGTCACCTTACTTTGCGGTTGAGAGGGCTCATCGAGTTCCGCCTAAACCGGGTCCCCCAGGGAGCCCTCCGAGGACCCTCATTCTCCGCCTGCTCAACTTCAGAGACAGGGATGAAATCTTACGAGCATCCAGGGCCCTGGGTGACCTCAGATTCCAGAATGGCAAGATCATGATTTTTCCTGACTATTCAGTGGAAACCCAGAATCTCAGGAAGTCATTTGATCAGGTTAAAGCCGCCATGCGAGCAAGGCACATTAAGTACAGTGTATTATTCCCGGCAAGGCTGTGGGTCCAGGATGGGGAGACTTCTCGTTTCTTTAACACCCCAGGAGAGACCTCGGCCTGGCTTGAATCCCTTCCACGAGACCGTTGAGAGCGGGGGCTTGTAAGTCCGTTCAAGTGCTTATTGTCTCACACAGGTCAGACTGTCAACTGTGGGGCTCAGGGATGCCAATATAGTCTACAAGGATTAACTCCTATTTCCAACCGGGGATGACTTACCCTCAGAGGTGTTGGTTGAGCGCTCACAGATGGCAATGACTGAGCCGTTATGTTTAGCACCTGTTGTGCACAAATGCTCTGTTAAGTTTGTAACCAAGGGAAGTACCCCCGGCTATGCCGGGAGATGAACTGGGTGTCCAATTAATAGCCCTATACTACTATTTTTTACCTGCTATGGAGCGGCAGGAATGATCCGTATGTTTGATGACAGACTATATACATTGGTTGGAACATAACTGTACACAGGGCGAATGTATTAGGAGATATCATTATGCTGTTACTCTGACATGTCCTGGTTCGCCCACTTCATTGCAGGATACCCGGCGGGGGCGAGACATGTTGTAAGACGGCCGCAGGACTTGTCCGCCTCTCTGAGAGGGGGGACCAGGATCGCCTGTTGCACAAGGCCCTCTTTTTCAGCCTGTGAGCTGATTTGGGACTGTTTGGGAATGGAAGCCCTCCTTAGTTCTGAGGGGATGGGCGGGGTGAGGGGGGGGAGGGTTGCCCATATTGGGCTGTTTGGGTTTTCTAGTTCGAAAGAGTTCTCAGTAATTTGTATGAATGTACTTGTTCAGCATTGCATCGCTTGTGTCCCGGTTCAACTGCCAGGCCCATGGAGGGCATACATTTACTATCCTTTATGCCAATATTTACACGCGGCTAATGTCTTCCCTTAAGATAATGTCTTGGAACACCAGGGGGCTAAACTCCCCAACCAAACGGTCACTGGTGTTCCAGTTCATTAAATCATACAACCCACACATCTGCATACTGCAGGAAACCCATCTCGAGGGGAGTAGGGTTCTTGCCCTTAAAAAACCGTGGGTGGGATACCACTACCACTCCACTTACTCAAATTATGCACGGGGAGTTAGTGTCTTGATTCTCAAGGCGCTCCCCTTCAAATTCCTCGACCTGGTGTTGGACCCGGATGGCAGGTTTGTCATTGTTCATGCCTCCTATATGTTCCTTGAACTGGGTAATAGTTGGGGTGTATTTGCCGCCTCCGGCTTCCCTGGTTTTCCTAAACAAAATTACAGCTAAGATAGCAGACTTTGCAACTGATAATGTAGTCCTCTTGGGGGATTTCAACTTAGTCCCGGATGTGGAGAAGGACCGCCTGTCTTCAAAGGTCCCTTCGGACTCTGGAATTTCTGAGTGGGCAGAGACCTATGGGCTGACTGACGTGTGGAGGTGGAGGAACCCAGGGGAGCGGGCCTACACATGTCACTCGGCCTCGTACCGTACCTTCTCCCGAATAGACCTAATTTTTGCGAGTGGGGTGGTGCTGCCGAGGGTTAAGGAGGTTGCCATCCTACCTAGGGGAATTTCAGATCACGCTCCGCTGCTCCTCCACCTTGAGACCTTTGCAGCCCCGACTGGAGGCTTGTGGAGGCTCCCAAGGTTTTGGGTGACTGATGTGGAGGTGGAGGGGGGTGCTAGGGGGGCTATGGAGAACTACTGGGCTACGAAAGTAGGTTCAGCAGACGTGCAAATGGTATGGGACTCCTTCAAGGCATATATGAGGGGCCAATACCAGACTGTCATTGATGGGGTCCGCAGGGCCCGCGGGGCAACCCTCCGGAGGGCGGAACTAAAAGCGAGCGAGCAGGAGGCCCTTTACATCAGGTCAGGAGACCCGCAACACTACTCACGTTTACAGGCCCTTATAGCTGAGGTGCTTAATATTCGTACATCCCTCACCCAGAAAAACCTATTGGCACAGTCTCAGCGAATTTTCGAACAAGGGGAACGCACGGGGAGACTTTTGGCATGGCTCTCTAGAGAACAGACGGGGGGGGGGTTGGAATTTCCCAGATTAAAGGGGACGAAGGTAGAGTGCTGTGTACCCCGGAGGAGATTAGCCACTCCTTCGCTCAGTATTATAGAACGCTGTATACCTCACGGGTAACGTATGGGGAGGAGGACCTTGCAAAATACCTACAGGACATAAACATACCAGAACTGACTCAAACCTTCAGGGACAGGTTGGACAAACCCATCACGTCAGAGGAAATTTTGGGGACGCTCAAAACACTACAGACAGGGAAGACTCCCGGGCCGGACGGCATACCGGTAGAGTTCTATAAACAATACGCCGGGGAGCTGGCCACCAGGCTGCAGGAGGTATTCAGCGGGGCATTGGACGTGGGGACCCTCCCTCCCTCGATGGGGGAAGCGGTCATAGTAGTTATTCTGAAACCAGGGAAGGACCCCTCTCTGTGCTCCTCCTACAGGCCTATCTCCCTTCTTAACGTGGATGCCAAGGCAATGGCAATAATCCTAGCAACTAGACTGAATACGGTTATTACAGAGCTGGTCCACCCTGATCAGACGGGGTTCATGCCTGGGAGGGGCACAGACATCAATATTAGGAGGCTCTTTACACACATAGACAGGGCAGATGTCGACAGCCCGGGGTTGGTGGCCTCTCTGGACGTGGAATGGAGATACCTGTGGACAGTTCTGCACAGATTTGGGTTCGGCCCTAGATTTATGGCCTGGGTAAAGATGCTATACAAACAACCTCAGGCGAGAATACGCACCAATGGGACTCTCTCCGAGGCCTTCCCCCTCCAGCGGGGTACGAGACAGGGCTGCCCCTTGTCTTCCGGGCTATTCGCCTTGGCCCTGGAACCCCTGGCCATTCGGCTCAGGGCGCATAACGAGGTGAAGGGACTGAGGGTACCCCCGCTGGAGGAGAAACTGTCTCTCTACACGGATGACACCCTCCTGTATCTGGCGGACGTGGAGGATTCCCTTAAAACAGCACTGGCTTTATTTAAACAGTTTGGCTTTTACTCTGGCGTCTGTATAAACTGGGACAAGTCAGTCCTGTTCCCCCTTCATCCTTCTAACCCCCAACTGGACACGGGTACCCCCCTTAAGTGGGTGTCTGAGTTTACATATTTGGGGGTTAGAATTACGTCCACCACAGCGGCCTATTTGGAGCGGAACATATACCCTCTTCTGTCCCAGCTTAGTGTTAAATGCGCGACTTGGCGATTGCTTCCGTTGTCTCCGGTAGGGAGGGTAAATTTGCTCAAAATGGTTTACTTGCCCAAGTTTGTATACTTTTTCCGCAATACTCCCACCCCGGTTCCGAAGGCCTTCTTTCGGAATCTGGAGGGTGTCGTAATCTCTTTTGTGTGGGCGGGGGGGCCCCCTAGGGTTTCGCGGCGTATTCTGTATCTTCCTCTTTCGGGTGGTGGTTTGGCATTGCCAAACTTCCAGCTATATTACTGGGCGGCGGTCCTGGTGACGGTATGCTGGTGGTTCTCTCAGGCCCCCAAAAATACGGCGGTGACGCTGGAGGCGGCTGTGGTGGGGTCGTATGCCGCCCTGAGCAACCTGGTCTTTAGAGGTCTGCGGGCTCATTACCCCCTGACTAACTTAATAAAAACTACCATGAGGGTATGGCGGGAGGCAAGGGCCATCTATCATAAACCCCTTCAAATATCGCCACACACGCCACTGTGGGGCAACCCTACGTTGCCTCAACTGCAGACTATCCCGGATCCCTCGGCGTGGGCCTCCAGGGGAATATTAACGCTAAGGCAGGTCATGACAGATGGAAAGATTATCCCATTTAAGGACCTTAGAATTAAATTTGCCCTTCCAAACTTTTTTATTTTCCGCTACTGGCAGCTGCGACATGCCCTGGGGGCTCAGTTTTCCCAGGGGGTGACTTTAGAATCTGACTCAATTGAGCGCCTCCTTATTTCAGAAGTGATGGGGAAACCCCTTTCTACTCTCTCTATGTATCTCACGGTGGCGTATGACACTAAGACAGCGGACTCTTTAACCAGATGGCGGGAGGATATTCCAGGTCTGGGGGAGGAGGAATGGTCAGACTGCGTATCGACTTATATCCCCACTATGATAGCAGCTAAAGATCGCTTCATGCAACTAAAATTTCTCCACAGAGCATATTACACCCCCCAGAGACTATCCCGCATCTACCCGGACAGGGAGAGTGTCTGTGCCAGATGCGGGTCTGATCAGGGTTCGTTCTGGCATATGGTTTGGGCCTGCCCCAAACTGGGATCATTCTGGGAAGGGGTGGCGAAGGAACTAGGAGAGGTATGTGATACACAGATACCAGTGGATCCCATGGTTCTCCTACTCAGTTATTTGGAGGAGGTCGAGGGGGATAGATACTCTAAGTTATGTATTACCTTTTCCCTTTTTTATGCTAGAAGAGAGATATTACTGAAATGGAAATCGGAGCAGGCCCCCACCTGTGAAGCCTGGAGGAAGACAGTTATGTCGGTATTACCGCTATATAAACTCACGTATGAAAGCAGGCAGTGCCCCAAAAAGTATGATAAAATATGGTCTAGATGGTCTAGCAACTGAGAATACTGTTAGTTGTAGGATATGCAGGATTTGAATCTTCAGACGGCCTGTCCTCTTGCCCTCCTCCCCCCGCCCCTTCCCTTATTTCTACACCCTCCCCTCTAGAGGCCTGGCCCTGACGCCTAAGCGATACGGGGGATGACAGCAGGGATGCAGAATTACCCTACATGTTTAGTAGATGTATTACTGTACATTGACATTTCGTGCACTAATGTATAATTATTGGTGATCATTTAACCCGGATATGTACCAATTGTATACCTGGATCGAGATACTCTGTAATGCTGAACTGTTAATAAACTCTGCTGTTAAAAAAAAAGAGGGAAGGAAAGAGGAAGCTGTCGTGACTAAAGGCCCGGCCGGGGACCTAGGACTTGTAAGTACTTTAAACTTATTCATGGCCCACTGGAAGGAGGAAGTGGTGTTTAGGGACCGCCCTCCCCAGTTGGTCTGTTACCGGCGGTACATAGATGACCTGATCCTTATTTGGGACAGTAACATGGATGATTTAAGGAGGTTTATGGATCATTTAGACAAGAATGAGAAAAATATCAAATTAACATGGAATATTGATACACAAAAGATCAACTTTCTTGACCTGGAGATTATCAGAGAAGGGGATAAGTTTTAAAATAAAAAAGTATTTTAAACCAACTGACAGAAACGCATACATACTGCTTACCAGTTGCCATCACAAACTATGGCTGTTTAATATCCCAAGAGGACAATTTATCTGTCTACGACGGAATTGTTCCTCAGAGGAGGATCATATATCACAATCCAAAATACTGGTGGAGCGGTTTCACCAGAAGGGATATGTGAGGAGTTCTATTGAAGAGGAAATCAGCAAAGTTCGCCAGATGGATAGAAATTCTATTATTACTGGACAGAGTGATCAAAGGTTGGCTTCTAGTATGGAATATCGAATGGTCTTGAATTACAATGCCCAATATAAATCCTTTGAAAGAATAGTGTCTAAGCACTGGCCTGTATTAAAAGGTGATAGAGTGTTGGGACCAGTACTCACAGAACATCCTAGATTCATATACAAAAAAGCTCCTACATTGCGAGACATAATAGCACCTGGGGGTAATAGATCCCCCTAAGAACCCGGATAATAGATTGTTCTCATTCTTATCGGGATTCTACGCATGATGTGTGGCATGCAAGGGGGCCAAACGGAATATTAAAAAGAGAAAACAGTTTACATCTAAGGCTGCTAACAAGCAATATGACATTAAAGATCTAATCACCTGTACCACCCAGGGTGTTGTATATATGCTGGAGTGTCAGTGTGGATTACAATATGTAGGTCGGACCTCCAGGGCATTACATGTGAGGGTAGCCGAGCATATTAACAACATTAAAAAGGGTCTCATCACCCATAGTGTATCTAGGCATTTTAACACCTGCCATCAGAAAGACCCAAGAGACCTAAAATTCTGGGGGATAGAGAAAGTGTCTCGACATTGGAGAGGGGGCAATTTTATTCAACATTTGAGCCGCAGGGAGTCCTTTTGGATCTATGAGACTAAGGTTCTCAAACCTGCTGGCTTAAATGTCAAATTTGATTTGAATTGTTTTATCTCCAACAGATAATGACTAGTGAGTTTTACCTGATAGAGTAGCACCAAGTGCAATTTTTTCCCTTGTCTTCCCTCTCTTTTGTTATTCGCAATGTCCTTTTAATTGTTTAAAAAAAAAAAAAAATACATTTCTTAAGATATTGTTTATAAACAGGTACAAGATGGCGGTGGGGTGACGTCCGCAGGGCTTGAGTTTATTTTTGGCTCCTGAATTACTATCTTTGAACCACATTATGTGGACTTCGTCAACTTTTATATTATGTAGTCTGACCAAAAGGCACTTTTGGGTACGCCCCTGGTGGGTGGACCTAAGTAATCCTATGATTTTATTATCCTTTTAATATTAAGGGGTCTATATATATTCATATATACTTTTCCCTTTTCTGCAGTAACGTATGAATATATGACCTCCTTTTTTATCTTTTACATTTTTTGCTGACCATCAGTTTTCACATAACATGGATTTTACAGGGGAGAACAATTGTAGTTTCTCCCTATTTGTATCTGGGATATGATCATGCGGCTCAGTCCAGGATGGAATGATGACGACCGGAGGGAGGCGGGCCCTTTTTGCCTATAAGGCGGTGGAACGCACGTTCTGGCACTGGCCCTGAATGTTTCTGGTACGTCATTTCTTGTCCGTTCGGATCAGATGGAGCAGAAGCATCGGCCTATCCCGGCCACGCCGGCAGTCATGTGATCATGATGCGACGCACGGATAAGGAAGGGTGACAGACTTACTCTAACTCACGCTGAAGAAGTCCTGCCCATAGGACTTAACGCATACGGAGTTTAGAGCTACGCCGGTCGTCTCCCGCACGGCTATCTTTCAGAACGTTCATATGTTTACATGCTGGTATACTAGCACCAGTGGAGGTGCATGATATTGTGAGTACCCTTTTATTCTTAATAAATGGAGCAGCCATATACAGAGAGAGTGCCCATAGCTTCTCCCTGTCCAGTGAAGTTAGTGCAAGAGGGGGTGTGCCCTCTGGGAGCTGGAAGAGGAGCAAAGAGACAGACCACTTGATTGGGGTTCCCCCAGACTGCAAGCCGAGTTTGCGTCCCTGGAGGGACTTGTAGAATGGTCACC
Source organism: Glandirana rugosa (assembly GCA_018402905.1). Taxonomy (NCBI): domain Eukaryota; kingdom Metazoa; phylum Chordata; class Amphibia; order Anura; family Ranidae; genus Glandirana; species Glandirana rugosa. Next base: position 196,050 of record BLSH010243125.1, read on the forward strand.
CCCTGATGCGAGCCCAGATGAGGAATAGTGGGAGACAGGAGAGTCCCATGGGATGGATACTCCACCAGAGGATGGTAGAGGACCAGAGTCTGAACCAGACGCAGATGGAGCTGCAGGAACCCCTATCATTCACAGTCAGCTGTTCCTAATTAAGCCCTCCACTTCCCAGACCAGGGCAGGTAAGTACTGGTAACAGGTGATCAGATCCCCTCACACCCTGATCCAGCCGGGGAGAGGGAGGGTAAAGGAGTTAACCAGGCTCTCTCAGTTCCAATGGGAGGTACAACGCAAAGTTGCCTTGGAGTGGGGCCTAGACTTTCCATATGTCCCTCACCATATCATGGATGTTGTGGAGAGCTCTAGAGGAGAGTGGGAGGACGAAATGATATGGGAATATTTGCATGTTCCCAAACCCCTAAGACAGCAAGACTGTGAAGCCTGGAATCGCTTCATAGAATTGAAGCAGGAATGGGGACTGGGGTGTGCCATTTATGGAGACAAGGTCCTTGTGATGAAGCCAAACCAGCCTGCAAGGAGCTACTCCATTTCTGTTCAAGGAGAAGGGGAAAGCAGAATGAGGCTGCCTGACCCACGCTTCTACATTTGAAAAAGACTGTTGGAGGACTACAGCTTTTTTTTGTAGGAGCCAAAAGAAACAACAGCGACTGCTGGAAGACTGCAGGGGTTGTGTTTTTTTTATTTCTACCCTGACCTTGCTCAGAACATGCCAGCCTGCCACCCTGCATCCAAGGACGGAGACTTGGCTCATTGGAAGAACGACGGGGTGAGGTGTGTTCTGGCTGTTTAAAACAATTCTCCAGAGCCTATTAGTCCGGGGAGGGGCCCCTCACATCTAGGACTCTAAGAAAACAAAACTCAAAGTGTTATTGACCTGTTTCTTTCTTTTACTGCTTCTGCTGGTGGGATATAACCCCTCACCAACAGATCAGACAGGTGGCAAAAGAAGACCAATGTGATGTGTTATGTTTGGTTTACTTCTGCTCAGCTGGTAGGCCTATAACCCCCTTCCAGTTGACCTGTGTTCTGTTTAGTCAGCTGTAGTTTAGTAGTTCTTGTTTCTTCTCTTAGGATCCATGGGATGGGATGGGTGTCCAATCCCTTCCGGCGAGAGGCAAAACATCTTTCTACTACTGTGTGAGCAGAGTACTTTTCTCCTAGGAGAAGTGCTCTGGCTCAGTGATTGTGTAGTAAGTCTGCTTGTAGCTATAGTGACCGGTAGCTAGGAATGTCGTAATGTGCAAATGTAAATAATGTGCAAAGGAGAGTATATTTATTTTGTACTTATTTATTCATATTTCCCCGTCCAAGTTTGTTCCCTTTTCCCCTTCCCATTTTTTGGGCCACTACAGTGCCATATCAGTGCCACCAGTGCCAGCCACATCAGTGCCCTACAGTGCCATCAGTGCCTCTACAGAGCCACATCAGTGCTCACCTGTGCCACTACAGTGCTCAACTGTGCCACTACAGTGCCCATCAGTGCCACCTGTGTCCATCAGTGCCACATGTGCCCATCAATGCCACCTGTGACTATCAGTGCCACTACAGTGCTAATCTGTGCCATCTGTGCCCATCAGTGCCACTACAGTGCTGCTTGTGCCCATCGGTGCTGCCTGTGCCCATCGGTGCCACCTGTGCCCATTGATGCCACTACAGTGCTCATCTGTGCTATCAGTGCCACTACAGTGCTAATCTAGGCCTCTTTTTTTTCTTCACATTTTCCAATGGAAAAAAATGAACCATTCAAAAGACTCATTATGCATCATAGATTATTTGTTGGGGTGTTTGCTTTCCAAAATGAGGTCATTTTGTGGGCGTTTCCATTGTCCTGGTGCTCCAGGGCCTTCAAAAGTGTGATAGGTTTTCAGGACATTAGATGTGTAATTTATGCTTCTAGAATGCCTGACAGTGCTACTGTATGTGGCCAGGCTGTGTAAAAGTCTCACACATGTGGTATCACCATACTCAGGAGGAGTAGCAGAATGTATTTTGGGGTGTCATTTTTGCTATGTACATGCTGTGTGTTGGAAATATCTAAGAAATGGACAGCTTTGTGTAAAAAAAAATGTGTTTGCATTTTTTTCCCACATTTTCCAAAAACTTCTCATTATGCCTCATAGATTATTTGTTAGGGTGTTTGCTTTCCAAAATGGGGTAATTTTGCGGGCGTTTCCATTGTCCTGGTGCTCCAGGGCCTTCAGCAGTGCCACATCTTTGTGCTACTCGGCAATTTGTGCCACTACAGTGCCCATCAGTGCCACCTGTGTCCATCAGTGCCACCTGTGCCCATCAATGCCACCTGTGCCCATCAGTGCCACTACAGTGCTAATCTGTGCCATCTGTGCCCATCAGTGCCACTACAGTGCTGCTTGTTCCCATCGGTTGCGCCTGTGCCCATCGGTGCCACCTGTGCCCATTGATGCCACTACAGTGCTCATCTGTGCTATCAGTGCCACTACAGTGCTAATCTAGGCCTCTTTTTTTTCTTCACATTTTTCCAATGGGAAAAAATGAACCATTCAAAAGACTCATTATGCATCATAGATTATTTGTTGGGGTGTTTGCTTTCCAAAATGGGGTCATTTTGTGGGCGTTTCCATTGTCCTGGTGCTCCAGGGCCTTCAAAAGTGTGATAGGTTGTCAGGACATTAGATGTGTAATGTATGCTTCTAGAACGCCTGATGGTGCTACTTGGATGTTGGCAAAGAAGAAAGGCAAAGCGCGCCTCTAAATGTAAACCATATAAAACTTTTTATTAAAAACAGTCTCAGTGGTACTCACAAACATAGACGTGAGGATTGCATCACATTGCATTGTGAGCCATTGCTAGCTAATGTACGAGCAAAGTCTGGTGCCTCTGGGGGAGGGGAGTGCTGGCCGTCTCCAGGTGGCACTGAGGATAACGCCGGTGGTCTCCTGCACTTCCTGTTCTTGTCGTGGAGCAGCGCAATGTCACTTCCGGTTCCGGTTAGGCAGCGCGATGACGTGTGTAAGGCGTTGGATTTCTAATATCTCAAAAAGTCAATTCTGCAGGCTGACACCGATTATCAAGAACAGAGCCAACTCCTGATTAATACATTTTCTGAAAAGGGTTTCCATCTGACTTAATCCATGAAGCATATTCCCATTACTCCTCATCTCCCCCTCCCAGTGAATCACCCAAGGTCCCAGAACCCACCACACAACCTGTTTGCTTCACCACACAGTTCCATGTGAAATATAGAAAGATAAAAAAAGTCCTTGCCAGACACTGGCCCATTCTACTGGAAGACCCACATTTGAAATCTGTCATTCCACCCAAACCCAAGGTGTCATATATGAAGGCCCGTAACATAAAAAACCTGATAGCCCCCAGTAGGTTAAAGAAGTCCCATCACTCTGGCCCAAACCAGCTCTGCCTTATTCCACTAATAGGGATGTACCAATGTCTTACGTGTAAGCACGTCACACACCGTCGAAAATATTATACTATAAATGGGAGGACATACAGAATCTCTGAATTTTACAATTGTTCCACGGATTATGTGGTCTATCCTGCCCTTGCGGCTTGTACTATGCCGGGAGGACAATTAGACCACTTAGAGAAAGATTCAGGGAACACAGGAGGTTTGTAGAGGGGGCAGTGACAAACAGTGTCCCGAGACACTTTTTTGAGTTTCACAACCAATCTTGAGATGGTTTGAAGTTTGGATCATCGAGTCCATACCGTCCACCTTCCCCCCAGCAAAAAGATTTAAACACATATGTCAATGTGAGGTCTACTGGATCTACCATCTTGACCTCCTCTCCTCAGGTGGGCTCAACGAAGGACTGGAAACTAATGTTTTTGATTTGAGCAGATTTTTCAGCTTGGTTTCTGTACCCCAGTCCCCTTCACTTTGACACCTAGGTTCGGAACAACAATCATTCCCCTTAGGCCCAAACCAAAAGTTTGGTTTTGCTCCAGGAAGCCCACCACCCTTTTTGTTCCACTAGGTATAGTATTCCTGTTCCCCAATATACACGTAGGGTATTCCAGCGTACTAAATCCCCTTGGTATGAAGCGAGTATATACTTGTTGCTGCATATCCTATTCATTTCATTACATCCCAGTAGGGTAAGTTGCCAACACTATTAAACATTTGTAATATATATATTTTTCCTCTATACAATTTCTTATAATATCTGTCAGTACAGGGTTTTTCCTCTTTAACACAAATCCTTCCCCACCCTTCGTGCATATGGAATAATGTCCAGATGAGTCACGCTTATCCACCTATTTCTCTTTCCCCCCAATATTATACATAGAATATAGTTCCCAACTCACTTAATATTATTCCTGACACATCTAAGACCCCTCTAGAGTGCGGTGTCATATAGCAACGGTATTGCACCTTTTACCATACTTAATGGTCTCCATATTGTTATAAAAAAGGAAGGCTCCCCCTAGTGGTCCAGACAATTCCCTAGTTTCCTTATCCACTGATAAATCATATTAAAACTATAAGACAAAAGTATAATATAAAATTCTTCCTTTTTTCAATTAACATAAATCCCTTTTTTCAAATAATAATATATACCTCTCTTTTTTTAATAAAACCTATTCCCCTTATTCCCTGGTCACTTACACATATTCTCTCACATCTAAACTACATCACATGCAACCCATGCAGTTACAGATTTTATTAAGATTTTATCATGAATCGCATATATGTTAGCATTACTTTTTAATCTGATGTCCGCTGATGTGCTGGCAGTGAACAAGAGGGGCATACATTTACGTTGTACGTTCCCTCCTAATCTGCCCATAAATTTTCCCATCCCCTCTATGGGGAATACTGACCCGAAGAAGGGGCGTAGGCCTTGACAACTTCGCCGTACACACGTCATCGCGCTGCCTAACCGGAACTGGAAGTGACGTTGTGCTGCTCCATCGTTATCCTCAGTACCACCTGGAGACAGCCAGCACTCCCCTCCCCCAGAGGCACTGGACTTTGCTTGTACATTAGCTAGCAGTGGCTCACACTGCAATGTGATCCTCGTGTCTGTTTGTGAGTACCACTGAGACTGTTTTTAATAAAAAGTTTTATATGGTTTACACTTAGAGGCGCGCTTTGCCTTTGTTCTTTGTCTACATACAGAAGTCCATTCTACTTCTGACTTAGCGCAGCCCTAAGGTGAACCCATCCGTACTCTGGAACTGTTTTCTACACCATTGGATGAGTACCAGATTTTATAGATCTACAGATTTATATATATTAATATGTATTTCCTTCCTTCATAATCTTTATATGCCCCATTAATGTGTTTTTTACGTAATTTATGTGATTTATGCCATCAAGGGTCAGATTTATTTACCCATCTATATCTAGGTTTGATATAACACTATTGCGCTGATAAAATTTACCCCTACTTGGATGTTGGGCCTCTGTATGTGGACAGGCTGTGTAAAAGTATCAAACATATGGTATCGCCATACTCAGGAGGAGTAGAAGAATGTAATTTGGGGTGTAACTTGTGGTATGCACATGCCATGTGAGAGAAATAACCTGGTAATTTGACAATTTTGTGAAAAAAAAAAAAAAATCTTAATTTTGCAAAGAATTGTGTGAAAAAATGACAACTTCAAAAAAACCTAACCATGCCTCTTACTAAATACCTTGGAATGTCTACTTTCCAAAAATGGGTCATTTGGGGGGTATTTGTACTTCCCTGGATTGTTAGTGTCTCAAGAAATGAGATAGGCCTTCAATATATCAGGTGTGATCAATTTTTAGTAACTGGCACCATAGCTTGTAGACTCTAACTTTCACACAGACCAAATAATATCCACTAATTTGGGTTATTTTTACCAAAGATATGTAGCAGTATACGTTTTTAAGGGGGTTTAAGTGCCCAGTGGTCAAGTGGTTAAAGATTAACTCTGCGGAGATATTAAAGACACAAATTAATGTATCTGCATATTTTGTAATAGACAATTTAATATTTTTTAAATTGAAGCAGCGCAAGTACTTGAATTTGACTTGGTACCAGTCTTTTACAGTCTCATTCATAGTGCCTTTTACTCGGTTTACCTGGCTAATCGATTGGGAAACTTTAGCTTCACCTTGCCATGTTCCCAATTCTGCTATGCTGCAGCCTTATTCTGACTCCTGTTTTGTCTATCATCCATACTTCTGAGTTACCTGTCCTCATGTATCATTTTCTGGAAAGTGAGTATAATTTCTCCCATGTGAGTCTGCTTCATTCAAACACACGGTATTAAACCCAAAAGCAAACATGTATTATATTGCAGCTTACCAGTTCTTAGATGTGGTGGCTGCATTCATTTTCTTTTTAAGGCTTTCTCTTTCTAATTTCACCTGGTGATCCAGCCAGTAAGTCTGTTGTTTTTCAATAGAACAAGCTCTCCTACAAATGTAGCAGTTTACAGTTTTGAGACAAACCATTTACCACTGACAGGGATGCTTACAATGATCAGCTTTTATTTATTCATGTAAATCCTTTGTAGCACTGCTCCCGCAGGGGTTGCAGGTGACTGTTTTCCCTACTCCCTACCCTAATGCATTTTTCACTTTCATCCAGACACAAGGAATACTCTTTGAACTTGTTTTTTGTTTATTGGGGGTAATAACTTGGATGGGGAAAACGCTCCAGAACTCTCCTCCTGAATATTGACCGTCTATGATAATCATTTAAAAAATCAAGATTCAAAAGCCCCTTAACCACTTCAGATCCGCGCTATAGCCAAAGTACGGCTCCAGCGCGGATCTGAAATGCCCGGAGGACGTCCATGGACGTCCTCCACTGCGCATGCTCCCGCGCGCCCCCTGGCGGCAGCGGCGGTGCGCGCGCATGCGCGCCGCACGCTGCGCGAGCGTGCCCGTGGGCCGGGCGGACTCGATGTCCGCCCGGACCCGCCGATCACCTTTAGGAGCCTCAGAACGGGGAACCGCCGTTGTAAACACGGCGGTTCCCCGTTCTGTGACAGGGGACATGCCAGATCTACTGATCCCTGTCACTGGGATCAGTGAGATCTGTCATGTCCCGGCCAGCCCTGCCCCCCCACAGTTAGAACACACCCAGGGAACATATTTAACCCCTTCACTGCCCCCTGCTGGTTAACCCCTTCACTGCCAATGACATTTATACAGTAATCAGTGGACATTTAAATTTCTGATCGCTGTATAAATGTCAATTGGTCCCAAAAATGTGTAAAAAATGTCCGACATTTCCGCCCCGATATCGCAGTACCAATAAAAATCGCAGATCGCCGCCATTACTAGTAAAAAAAAAAAAATAATAAAAACGCCATAAATCAATTCCCAGTTTGTAGACGCGATAACTTTTGCGCAAACCAATCAATATACGCCGATTGCGATTTTTTTTTTTTACCAAAAATATGTAGAAGAATATATATCGGCCAAAACTGATGAATAATTTTTTTAATGGATTTGTACTTTAGCAAAAAGTAAAAAATATTGTTCTTTTTTGCAAAATTATCGCTCATTTTTTGTTTATAGCGGCGATCAGAAATGGCGCAGAGGGGATTAAATACCACCAAAAGAAAGCTCTATTTGTGGGAAAAAAAGGACGCAAATTTTATTTGGGTACAACGTCGCACGACCGCGCAATTGTCATTCAAAATGCGACAGTGCTGAAAGCCAAAAATTGGTCTGGGCAGGAGGGGGGTTTAAGTGCCGGGTAAGGAAGGGGTTAAGGATTAGGAACTCTCAGTCCCATATAAAGTTGCACAAAGTGTTGTAGGCTGCATACCGGAGTATCTCCAACTTCACTGTAGACACTGATCCCAGCTCTACTGACTGCAGGAACTACCAGCCCACATGGCTGCTTCTTAACTAGCCCACCCAACTGCTCAAAGATCTCCCAGCGCAAGGGAAAGAAAAAATAAAGCACAATGCTGTTTTCCAGAAAGGCTTGCTACATGTGGCAGTAATGTAATCGCTAGGTGTGCTGATGTACTCATACTGTCCTCCTTGCTCCTGCTGCTTCTTAGGCAAGACTCCATTCAAAATGCACTGCTGTCATTATCCTCCCAAGCCAGCCCGAGCTCCAGCTTGAGGTAGAGACCCTCCTAGACACAGGGGCTCCCCTCCAAGGCCACTGACAGTCTTCTCAGCACTCCATCTTCCACCTGACTCCCCCTGCTGGTAAGACTCATCCATATTTAAGGGCTGACTCAGCCACCCTGCCAGGCCCACTGCCTGGGGATTGGCCAAGTTCCCTTAGGTATGCAGGTCAACCCTCCTGGCCTCTGTCCACTAACTTCTAGAAATTTGTGCAAATTTCTAGAACCAGGGGGAGACACCACTGACCTGCCTGTATGAGTCATCCAGCCCGACCTGCAGTAAACCCTGACCCAGTTTAGAATCACAAGTTAACTAGAGCCAAAACATAGATTTGGCTACACTGACACTAGTAGCAGACTAGTTTATCCCAAAAGAAAAAAAAAAAAACTGTTGTTGTAACTGATTGTGTAACCACAGTGTGAGTTGGAGTTTGGCATGAATTTGTTCAGTGTATCTTAATCTCCTAGTGCATCTAACACTCCCTTCCCTCCAGATTGACAATGCTGCTGATGTTGAACAAAGGCACCCTTGTGCTCCTTCATCCAGGGTGGAGGCACTCCAATACAGGAGGTGTGTTGCTGGTCAGATCACCAGTGAAAAAAAGCCTAAAAAAAGAAAACGAATGCAGCCACCACATCTAAGGATTGGTAAGCTGCAATATAATACATTTTTGGTTTTGGGTTTAATACATCTTGATCATCGTCAGTGAAAGCAAACAGGCATTCAAGAGCCTTACATACTGTATGTTGTAGACATCTGAATAGAATAGAAAGTCAATGGTGGCCCATAGATGAGCCAAGTATCAACAAAGAAGGCCTACAATGAGTATTCTCTGCATACTAAAAAATCTGCATGTGTGTTCACCTTGAGAGCGAAGAACCCTTTCTGAGTGCCACGTGTTTAATGTCTACTTATATTGTAGCTCAGGATGCATTTCATGGCCTTTTAAAAACATGACTCTCTTCGAAACATGCTGAAGTATCTTAACCACTGGCTTACTAAGCACTTACTCAGTCATGCAACACTACTCATATGATTTTTTTGTCCATTTTTTTTTCATACAAATAGAGCTTTCTTTTGGTGTTATTTAATCACTACTGTGTGTTTTTTTCCCCAGTCGTCTTCCAGGACAGCCCTTGAGAGATGTAGCTCCTCCCATGGGCAGGAAACACATTGCCCCAGCTCTTTAAAAGGCGGACTCTCAGGCATCTGGTCAGTTTTTTGTGTTTCCTCGAAGAGGAGACATGTTGCCAGGAGGAACCGTCTTTTAAAGAGATAATGGGAGTGGGAGAGCTCCATCGCTCAAGGGCTGTCCAGACAGCAGGCCGCAGCCAAGAGTGCCCTCACATACCCGCAGTCAGCTCCAGTCCCAGACATAGTAACCAGGTGGCGGTGGTGTACTGCTCAGAGGGACTGGGAATTGGAGTCATCATGTTCCCACACGCAGGATGCTGAAATCGAAACTCTCCAGAGTGGCCATGGGTTCCCTCCGCAGCGGTTTGGAGTTTCCCGTCTCCTCCTCTCTCCAGTGCCCGACGAGGGAGAGGGCGGTGGTGACAGGCACATCGGCGCCGGCGTGTGTAGTGGGAAGGAACTGGCACGACTGCTCCTTCTTATAGCACGCCGTAAGCCGGAAATGGTGCATCATTTAAAGGCGCAACAGCACGGACTAAAACGCCGACAAGCATGGAGTCACACGCTTCAGGAGAGGCAAGTGCCGGCTCTTACCAGGTAGGCTGGCCGTGCCAAAACCTTTTTTCCTGGTGTATGCACACAGGGTGGAGCTAGGAGGTCCCTGGGGGAGATCTTGGTGTTAGCTCTGGTGGGCACTTCAGGGTTGGAAGAGCACAGAGATGTCTGCAGTAGCAATAATATGCTTTTTAAAGGACTTCCCTTCTCTCACCTTCTCCGTTTAGAAAGAACACTCTAAACCGGAGAAAGCTACAGCAAAGACAGACAAGAAAACATGTCCAGCCTGTAATACAAGGCTGTCTTCTAGCCACACCAAAACGTTATGTTCTGCTTGTATCACATCTGTGTTGAAAGCAGAGGAGGACTCCCTTTTTTTTTTTAATTTCTCTGCTCCTTCAAGGATGAGGTGCAATTTACGTTCCAGTCATTCAGAAAATTAATTACAGAGGTGCAGGTTCCAGCCAGGAACACAGCACGGGTGTCCACCTCACCTACCTGGGCAGGAAGCCAAAAAACTTGAGGCTCAGGAGAGCCATCGGAGGGTAGAGAAAATCCCCCTATTACCACTGACCCTGATTCTGCCCAGTCCTCAGGACAGGATGAGGGTCAGGAAGAAGCCTCAGTACCCATGAGGTTCAAACTTTTGCAGGAGGAAGTACATGAACTGCTGGGAGCTATCCATGATACCCTTCAGATTAAAAGTGAAGAGACTCCACTCTCAAGGCATGACAAAATGTACCAGGGGCTGAACAAAAAGAAGCCCAAGGTATTTCCAGTACACCAGGTCATGACGGACCTGGTCCTTAGAGAGTGGTCAGAACCAGAAAGAAGACCCTTTTATTCAAACCGCTTAAAGAGAAGGTTTCCATTTGATGACAACCCAGAGGCCGTATGGAACCAGTCCCCGAAACTGGACGCCACGTTCGCAAAGGTGTCAAAACATTTGGACCTCGTCTTTGACGACATGGGGCATCTGGGGGATCCAATGGATAAAAGACATGACATTATCCTAAAAAGCATACGGCTATGGCAAACCTAAGACCAGCCTTAGCCACGACCTGCATAGCCAGGAATTTTGAATTCTCGTTAAAACAACTGCAGGAGCATTTAACAGTGTGTACCCCCAGGGAAGACTTAAATCCTTCCCTATGCTTTTTAAAGCAGTAGGCTTTATTGCGGACGCATCAGCTGAATCAGTTAAATTATCAGCTAGATCAGCATCTTTATCAGTAGCGGCTAGAAGAGCCCTGTGGCTCAAAACCTGGCCAGGAGACACCTCATCTAAGCTACGCCTATGCAGTGTCCCCTTTTCAGCGAAGTTCCTGTTCGGCTCCAAATTAGATGGAGCTTTGGAACGTACGGCAGACTGGAAGATTACTTTTCCAGTCAAAAATACATTTTACCCCAAAAATTTTTTTTGGCCCTATAAGGGACAAAACAGAGAGGACTGAAAGAAGCAACAAGATAGGGGTAGGCCGAAGAAGCACTAGTCCGGCCAAAAAGGGAGGCCAAGGAAAAACGTGTTGTTTAACCCTCCTAGCCAAAATCCCAAAGCCGAGGGGTTTAAACAGTGATGCCAGAGGCTAAGTGGGAGGAAGGTTGGAGAAATTCCTTCCACAGTGGCAGAAATTAACCTCCAACAAATTTATCAGGGGAGTGATCGAGAGAGGTTATGCCTTAGGGTTCAACAGAAGGCCCCCCTCAAGACCCTTAATCACTCAGTCACCGAAAGATCGGGAGAAGGCAAAAGCCTTACCACAGTTAATAGGGGAAATGGTGGATCAAGGGGTCCTAATACAAGTCCCGTGGAAGGAGGAAGGAGAGGGTTTCTACTCATGTGTTTTTAATTCAAAAACCCTCAGGCAAATATTTCCTAATCCTCAACCTAAAATCCCTAAACCAAGCTATTCGGTACAAAAAATTCCGAATGGAGTCAATCTACTCAATCAAAAACCTGCTCCAGAAGGACTGCTTATGGTAACCATAGATTTAAAGGATGCCTATTTGCACATTCCCATCAGGGAAAGTTGCCAAAAGCTCTTACGGATAGCAGTAAGAGTAGGGGAAGGGATATATCATTTTCAAAGTTGAGCGTTGCCCTTCGGCCTCTCGTTGTCCCCCAGAATCTTTACCAAGATCTTGGCGGAAACCCTCGCACCACTGAGACTACAGTCCATAACAGTAATACCTACATGAACGACTTGCTCTTCACAGCATATACGAAGGAAAAGCTACAGACAGATCTGAAGATAGCACAACAATGGTTGACCCAACTAGGTTGAATTGTCAACGTGGAGAAATCAAATCTCTTCCCTTCACAGGAAATCCGCTTCTTAGGATACAGGATCAATTCAGGGAAGCAAAGGGTTTATCTACCATCAGAAAAAATAGACTGTATCAAGCAAAAGACGGCACAAATGCAGACATTCATGTCACCGTGAGAGAAGTAATGTCAGTCCTGGGTCTCATGACCCCTGCAGTCAGGTGGGCCAGGTTTCACTATAGAGACCACTGCGAAAGGACTTAGAGGAAAGGGTTTACATCCCAGCCAAAGTAAAGCAAGCCCTATGGTGGTGGAGAAACCAAACAAATCTACATCAGGGGGTCTTATGGTCCTTCCCAATTTCCAACATACTGACGACAGATGCTAGCAGCTGGGGTTGGGGGGCCCATTTGGATGGACACTGGGCACAAGGAACTTGGACGCAGCTAGAAAGTCAACGCTCATCCAATTACAGAGAACTCAAAGCGGTGGCAAAAGGAATCGCAACATTTCAAGAGCAGCTCAAGTCAGATCCGACAATGTAACATCGATCGCTTATCTAAACAAGCAGGGGGGGACAAAAAGTCCCAGGTTGATGAAGATAGCTCAAGAATTTTTTTCCCGGGCAGAGAGATATCTAGAATCCCTTTGAACAATACACCTCAAGGGAACATAAAACAATCTAGCCAATTACTTGAGCAGGAAGTTAGTATCTCAGGAAGAATGGTCATTAGATCCAGAGGTGTTCGCACAGCTAGTAACCAGGTGGGGGTTGCCAGAAGTAGACTTATTTGTCAACAAGTCAAATACCAAACTACGCAATTTTTTCTTGCTAAATGCAAGGGATCAGCCCCTAGCGGTCGACGCTCTCCAGACCAAATGGGAATTCAATCTATGTTATGCTTCCCCACCTCTTTATTTAATACCAAGAATCCTGAAAAAATTCAGGGCAGAAAAAACAGCGCTGATCCTCATAGTGCCATACTGGCCAAAGAGGGCGTGTTTTCAATGCTATTAGCATTAACGAGTCAACCACCTTGGATGTTGCAACACAATCAGAAACTACTATCTCAAGTTCCGGTCCTATACACCAACCCAGCCATGTTAAACCTAGCAGCATGGTATCTGAAGTTGAGATCCTAAAGTCCAAAGGTATCTCAGACAGCGTGATTAAAACTCTGTTACAAAGCCGCAAAACGGTCACAAGGGCAATCTACCAAAAAGTTTGGAAGAAATGTAATTTTTGGTTGTCAGAAACAGGAGAAGAAGTCCATTCTCCAACAATTCTAGACTTTTTTGCAGGAAGGCATCGACAAAGGGTTATCCTTAAACATGATTAAGGTACAGATCGCAGCACTTTTCGTTTATTTGCAAGGTTCCCTACAACAAGACCCACTCATAAATAGATTCTGCAAAGCAGTTTCAAAGCTTCAACCAGTTCCTAGTCGCAAGCTACCAACCTGGGATTTGTCCACTGTCTTAAAGGCAGTTATTAGGGAGCCTTTTGAGCCGTTACCAGAAGCCTCCTTAAGATTAGTTACTTTAAAAAACGTTTTTCTGGTCGCTATAACATCTGCTCGCAGAATCAGCGAATTACAAGTGCTGTTCGTTAGAGAGCCTTGTTTACAAATACTAGAAGACAGAGTCATTCTCAGAACAGACCAAGCGTTTATTCCAAAAGCCGTTTCTACATTTCACAGAAGTCAGGATATAGTGCTACCGTCATTCTGCAGTAAACCAGCAAACAGTAAGGAAGAACAGTTACACCTGTTGGATGTCAAAAGATGCCTTATGGGTTATCTGGAAGCTACAAACAGCTTCAGAACGTCAGAGGCCTTGTTTATACTCTTCTCAGGAAACCGAAAGGGAAAACAAGCCTCAAAAGGCACAATAGCTAGATGGATAAAAATGGCCATATCTGAGGGGTACAAGATGTTACACCTGATCCCTCCACAAGGGCTGAATGCACACTCCACAAGGGCATTAGTCACATCATGGGCTGAAAGAGCCGGTGCTATTCCGGAGCAGATATGTAAAGCTGCTACTTGGTCAAGTATGTCTACATTTATTCAACATTATCGTTTAGACCTGCTAAGTAGCCAAGATCAAGCGTTTGGAAGGAAAGTCCTCCAAGCAATGGTCCCACCCTAAGAAAGTGAGTGCATGTTCATCCTCTCAAGGGCTGTCCTGGAAGACTGGGGAAAAACCGGAGTTAGACTTACCGGTAACTCTGTTTCCAGGAGTCTTCCAGGACAGCATGTTCACACCCTTTGTATATTAGAAGGTAATGTAATGTATGTATTTAAACTATCTTTCAGCTCCGTCCTTCGGTTCTTGGGGAAAAACTGACCAGATTCCTGAGGGACCGCCTTTTAAAGAGCTGGGTCAATGTGTTTCCTGTCCATGGGAGGAGCTACATCTCTCAAGGGATGTACTGGAAGACTCCTGGAAAACAGAGTTACCGGTAAGTCTAACTCCGTTTTTTTTTTTTGCACTATAAATGAAAAAGACCGAAAATTTGGAAAAAAAACCCACATTTTTCTTTGTTTCATTTTTGTAATTTTGCAAATTTAGTAATTTTTCTTCATAAATTTTGGCCGCAATTTATACTGTTACATACAGTATCTCACAAAAGTGAGTACACCCCTCACATTTTTGAATATTTTATTATATCTTTTCATGTCACAACACTGAAGAAATGACACTTTGCTAAAATGTAAAGTAGCGAGTGTACAGCTTGTATAACAGTGTAAATTTGCTGTCCCCTCAAAATAACTCAACACACAGCCATTAATGTCTAAACCACTGGCAACAAAAGTGAGTACACCCCTAAGTGAAAATGACAAAATTGGGCCCAATTAGCTATTCTCCCTCCCCAGTGTCATGTGACTCGTTAGTGTTACAGGGTCTCAGATGTGAATGGGGAGCAGGTGTGTTAAATTTGGTATTACCGCTGTCACTCTCTCATACTGGTCACTGAAAGTTCAACATGGCACCTCATGGCAAAGAACTCTCTGAGGATCTGAAAAAAAGAATTGTTGCTTTACATAAAGATGGCCTAGGCTATACGAAGATTGCCAAGACCCTGAAACTGATCTGCAGCACAGTGGCCAAGATCATACAGCAGTTTAACAGGACAGGTTCCACTCAGAACTTGCCATGGTTGACCAAAGAAGTTGAGTGCATGTGCTTAGCATCATATCAAGAGGTTGTCTTTGGGAAATAGAAGTATGAGTGCTGCCAGCATTGCTGCAGAGGTTGAAGGGGTGGGGGGTCAGCCTGTCAGTGCTCAGACCATACGCTGCACACTGCATCAGATTGGTCTGAATGGCTGTCATCCCAGAAGGAAGCCTCTTCTAAAGATGATGCACACGAAGGCCCGCAAACAGTTTGCTGAAGACAAGCAGACTAAGGACACGGATTACTGGAGCCATGTCCTGTGGTGTGATGAGACCAAGATAAACTTATTTGGTTCAGATGGTGTCAAGCATGTGTGGCAGCAACCAGGTGAGGAGTACAAAGACAAGTGAGTCTTGCCTACAGTCAAGCATGGTGGTGGGAGTGTCATGGTCTGGGGCTGCATGAGTACTGCCGGCACTCGGTTCATTGAGGGAACCATGAATGCCAACATGTTCTGTGACATACTGAAGCAGAGCATGATCCCCACCCTTCAGAGACTGAGGCGCAGGGTAGTATTCCAACATGATAACGACCCCAAACACACCTCTAGGGCGACCACTGCCTTGCTAAAGAAGCTGAGGGTAAAGGTGATGGACTGGCCAAGCATGTCTCCAGACCTAAACCCTATTGAGCATCTGTGGGGCATCCTCAAACTAAAGGTGGAAGAGGAGCAAGGTCTGTAACATCCACCAGCTCCGTGATGTCATCATGGAGGAGTGGAAGATGACTCCAGTGGCAACCTGTGAAGCTCTGGTGAACTCCATGCCTAAGAGGGTTAAGGCAATGCTGGAAAATAATGGTGGCCGCACAAAATATTGACACTTTGGACATTTTCACTTAGGGGTGTACTCGCTTTTGTTGCCAGCGGTTTAGACATTAATGGCTGTGTGTTGAATTATTTTGAGGGGACAGCAATTTACACTGTTATACAAGCTGTACACTCACTACTTTACATTGTAGCAAAGTGTAATTTCTTCAGTGTTGTCACATGAAAACATATAATAAAATTTTTACCAAAATGTGAGGGGTGCACTCACTTTTGTGAGATACTGTATCTTTGGTAAAAATAACCCAAATTAGATATATTATTTGGTCTGTGTGAAAGTTATAGTCTACAAGCTATGGTGCTAATCATTGAAAATTGATCACACCCGATGTACCGACAGCCTATCTCATTTCTTGAGACCCTAACAAGCCAGGAAAGTACAAATACCCCCCAAAAGACCCCTTTTTGGAAATCAGACATTCCAAGGTATTTCGTAAGAGGCATGGAGAGTTTTTTTGAACTTGTCATTTTTTCCCATAATTTTTTGCAAAATTAAGATTTTTTTCACAAAATTGTCATTGTAACGGGTTATTTCTCTCACATGGCATATGCATACCACAAATTACACCCCAAAACACATTCTACTACTCCTCTTGAGTATGGCAATACCACATGTGTGGGACATTTTCACAGCCTGGCCACATAGAGAGGCTCAACATGCAGGAAGCACCGTCAGGCGTTCTAGGAGCATAAATTACCCATCTAACTTGTTGACTACCTATTACACTTTTGAAGGCCCTGGAGCACCAGGACAATGGAAATGCCCACAAAATGACCCAATTTTGGAAAGCTAACACCCTAACGTATAATCTATGAGGCATAATGAGTCTTTTGAACGGTTCATTTTTTTCCAGAAGTTTTTGGAAAACGTGGAAAAAAAAATGAAAATGCATTTCTTTTACACAAAATTGTCAATTTATAACATATTTCCAACACATAGTATGTACATAGCAAAAATGACACCCCAAAATACATTCTGCTACTCCTCCTGAGTATGGCAATACCGCATGTGTGAGACTTTTACACAGCTTGGCCACATACAAAGGCCCAACATTGAAGTAGCATCTTCAGGCATTTTAGAAGCATAAATTACACATCTCATTTCTTAACCACCTATTACATTTTTGAAGGCCCTGGAGCACCAGGAAAATGGAAATGCCCACAAAATGACCCCATTTTGGAAAGCTAACACCCAAACATATAATCTATGAGGGATAGTGAGCCTTTTGAATATGTCATTTTTTTCCAGAGGTTTTTGGAAAATATGGAAAAAAAATGAAAACTTTTTTTTTATTTTTATTTTTTTTACGCAAATTTGTCCATTTATAAGATATTTCAAACACATAGCATGTACATAGCAAAAATGACACCCCAAAATACACTCTGCTACTCCTCCTGAGTATGGTGATACCACATGTGTGAGACTCTTACACAGCCTGGACACATACAGAGGCACAATATGCAAGGGAGACCATCTGGTGTTCTAGGGACACACAGAATGCACATACCAAAATACATGCTGCTGAGCAAATGGTAAACAAAAGATTACCTGTGGTTTTAGTAGCGCAGTTGTCCACAGGAGGATAGCACTGGTCCAGGCAGCAGGCAGGGACTTGGTCAGCGACAGCGAACACAATTGTACAGGCAACCGGCAACAAATGCAATTGTCCAGGCAACAGGCAGGAATACTGTCCACAGTCAGTACAGGCGGCATGCAGGGATACTGTCCATATATAGTCCAGGGTCAGTGCAGGCAGAGATATTATCAACAGTGCCAAATTATTGGTCCTGGTAGTAGGCTGGAACATGGTCCATAGTACAGGTAGCAGCAGAGGTGTGGTCAGTTCATACGGCAGGCAGAGACATGATGGCAGTAAGTCCTACAAGCAGCAGGCAGAAGTAGGGCCTCAGTCAGGACAGAATGGGGACAGAGGTAGAGGTCTCTCCCACCCAAATCACTTTGAAGCCTCCAAGTCTCCAGACCCTGATCTGGGAGAGAGAAAACAAAAACAATGTTTTGTTCTTCCAGAAAAAACATTCTGGAGCCCCTCACATATGTCAGACCCCTGTGTTGTGAATCCCACTACTCCAGTAGCAGGGTACAAGATCAGTCCAAGAGGTAGGCAAAAAACATGGTCAAACAGTCCAGGGTCAGTTCCAGATCAGGCAGAGGTATGTACAGAATAGGTAGGCAGAAGCGTGGTTGAATAACAAGCCAGGGTCAGTTGCGGAGCAGGCAGAGATGTGTACAAAAGTGGCAGGCAAAGTCATAGTCGAATAACAAGCCAGGGTCAGGGGCAGTGGCATAAGGGGTGTGAATGTACATGGCAGGAACTGGGGACTAATAATCACTAAAAATGTATTAAAGTGTGATAGCATCAGAAGCAGTCACCTATGCATAGGCCTGGTTGGGAAGGGCACTGGGAGCAATGATAAGCGGTGTCTCTTCTGATTCCTCCACTGGTACACACCTTACGTTTTCTCTGGTATCTTGGCCTGTTGGTCCAGGAGGGATTTTATCAATGAAATGGCATTCGGAGAGTCGACTAAGAGCATCGGATCGAATATTTTCTGGTGGGCCATTCGGGAATAGTAGGCAGGTGATAATTATCTTTTGGTAGCCAAGGAAAGGTTGGGGGGTTTCGGTGGACTTGCGGTAACATACATAGGAGTTACATATGGCCAATTGGAAAAAATAAATCGCTAATTTTTTGTACCAGTGATATGTCCATCTTGTGACAAGGTATGGTTCCAGCATTTGGTTGCTGTAGTCGACTCCCTGGATTGACTTCTGGATTGGGCCATTCCTTCTGGGGATCTCCATGAAGGTATTATTATGCATTGATGACAGTAGGTAGACATCCCTTCTGTCCCTCCACTTCACTGCTAGAATTTCCTCATTTTGCAAGCTCGCCGTCTCCCCTCTTCTTAACCTCATATTGATGAGCCTTTGAGTAAAACCGTTCCTGTTCTTTCTGACAGTGCCACAGGCTAGCGTGTTTTTCAGGTGAAGGTGGCGGAACAGAGGCAGACATGTGTACATCGTTACATAGTAGTTAAGGCTGAAAAAAGACAACAGTCCATCCAGTTCAGCCTGTGTAGGTGTACTCTTGTCAGTACCCATATCCCTGTATGTTGTACCCACTTGTCTACATACAAATGGTAGCCTTTTTCTAGAAGTGGATAAATGAGGTTCCAAACAACTTTCCCGCTCGATCCTAAATAGTCAGGGCAATTAGGGGGATGTAGCTGGGAGTTTTTCCCTTCGTACACTATGAAGGCATAAGTGTACCCCGTGGCTCTGTCACATAGTTTGTACACTTTGACCCCATAGCGGTTCTTCTTGCTTGGGATAAACTGCTTTATTCCCAGCCTGCCACTAAATTTTACTAGTGACTCCTCTACACAAAAATGTTGGTCTGGGGTAAACACCTGGGGGAATTTCTCTGAAAAATAATTAAGTAGTGGCCAAATTTTAAAAAGCTTATCGTAATTGGGGTCATTTCGGGGAGGGCACTGTGTGTTGTCGTTGAAGTGCAGGAACCTCATTATCATTAGGTATCTTGTTCGGGACATTACCGCGGAGAAGACTGGCATCTGGTCGATGGGGTGGGTTGACCAATAGGATCAAAATTCGTTCTTTTTGTTGAGTCCCATACAAAATGTGAGGCCCAAAAAATTCTTAAACTCCTCCACTATAAGCTCTCTCCACTCAAAGGGGCGTGCGTAATATGATGTGGGATTGTTTCTAATAAATTGGCGTGCACTGGGCCACAATTGAAGCAAGCATGTCCTCTGTAAAAAATAATTTTAAAAAATCCATTGCCAAAAAATTGTCCGTGTCCACCTGGACTCCTGGAAGGAGGGAATTCTAGCTTCTCCTGAATCAGAAGGAAGCCACAAGGGATTTTGAAGGGAATAGGGAAGGGCAGCATGGGTCTTTGGGGCTGAGGTACTGTGGTGCTGGTGGATGCCACTGCGGTGCTGGTGGATGCTACTTCCTCCTCACCAAAACGCCTTCGTCTAGCAGACGGACCATCTTCCTCCTCTGAGTCAGTGTTTCACTGCTGAGGATGGGCTCATACTCAACATCAGACTCAGAATCTAAAGAGGAATCTGAAGTGGAAAGCTCCCCGTTGCTCTCGTCAGCCGTAGTTAAAATTTGGTATGCCTCCTCGGCGGATCTTTTGGCCATATTTTTGTTGATGACTGGCACTGGCACTGATGACTGGCACAGGTGGGCACTGATGACAGATGTGCACTGATGAGGCAGCACAGATGTGCACTGATTATGCGGCACAGATGGGCACTGATGACTGGCACAGATGGGAACTGATGACTGACACAGATGAGCACTGATGACACAGAAGTGCACTGATGAGGCAGCAAAGATGTGCACTGATTATGCGGCACAGATGAGCACTAATGACTGGCACAGATGGGCACTGATGACTGGTACAGATGGGCAATGATGACTGGCACAGATGACACAGATGTGCACTGATGAGGCAGCACAGATGTGCACTGATTATGCGGCACAGATGAGCACTAATGAATGGCACAGATGTGCACTGATTATGCGGCACAGATGGGCACTGATGACTGGCACAGATGGGCACTGATGACTGGCACAGATGAGCACTGATGACACAGATGCGCACTGATGAGGCAGCACAGATGTGCACTGATTATGCGGCACAGATTAGCACTAATGAATGGCACAGATGTGCACTGATTATGCGGCACAGATGTGCACTGATTATGCGGCACAGATGGGCACTGATGACTGGCACAGATGAGCACTGATGGCACAGATGTGCACTGATGAGGCGGCACAGATGTGCACTGATGAGGCAGCACAGATGTGCACTGATTATGTGGCACAGATGAGCACTAATGATTGGCACAGATGGGCACTGATTATGCAGCACAGATGGGCACTGATGACTGGCACAGATGGGCACTGATGACACAGATGTGCACTGGTGAGCCAGCACTGATGTGCACTGATGAGGTGGCACAGATGTGCACTGATTATGCGTCACAGGTGAGCACTGATGAGCACTGATGACACAGATGTGCACTGATAAGGCGGCACAGTTGTGCACTGATCAGGCGGCAATGATGAATGGCACAGGTGGGCACTGATGAATGGCACAGGTGGGCACTGATGAATGGCACATGTGGGGGCACTGATGAATGGCACAGGTGGGCACTGATGAATGGCACAGGTGGGCACTGATGAATGGCACAGGTGGGCACTGATGAATGGCACTGACACTGATGGGCACTGTGACACTGGCACTGTTTGGGCACTGTTTGAGCGCTGTATATTTGCTGTAAACAGCAGACTTTCACTCACTGTTGTCACAGACGCGCTCCCTCCTCACGCGCTGTCTCTGTGTGAGGAGGAAGAGCTGTCCATGAGAGATGATCTCATATGTTTACATTTGAGACCATTTCACATTGGACACGCCGATCATGTGGTAAATGGCCGCTGTGATTGGCCATTTACCGTGATCTGTGATTGGCTGTGTCCAAGGGACACAGCGATCTCAGATTTTCCCCAATGCACGTCCGTGACGTCTATTCACGGCCTCCTGGCAATTTAGAGTCAAATATGTTTTTATTATTAAGTACATGAAAACATTTGTAGTATACAATCAGAAGGGAGATGCGATTGATTCAACAAAAAGAACATAGAAATTAAATGCGTTGCCTCCTGGCAATTTAGATCCACGATGTAGCCATCAACCGGCTATAGTGCGGATACAAAGTGGTTAAAGTGGATGTAAACCCTCTCCTATACCCAGTGAAGCGAAGAGCCTCAGATGATACACAGAGATGAAACAAAGCTTCCTACATACGTTTTCTGCCTTGTTTTCTCCTTTCTATATTCTTTAGAATTCTGACGTGGTGTTAGAATCTTTACTTCCTCATTCAGCTGTAGGAGTGGATTCTTGTCATACACTGGGTGACAGCTTCTTGGAGGAAAGGCATACACCCCCACTTCACATAGATAGAGGAAGGAAGGAATGTACTGTGACAAGACAAACTCTCTGCTAATCTATTTACAGGCAGTCCCCGACTTACGAACATCCGAGTTACGAACGCCTCCTACTTACGAACGGGGGTGGTGTGACATTACTGCTGGCTGCTTGCATTCCACACTGGTCCCAGATACGGCCAAGCAGCGCCAGACACATCCCACAGTGCTGCATAGCATGGCCACAAGAGCCCCATATACCACAACTGCACACATAGCAGTGCCCGGGAACATCCCACATCACTGCACAGGTTGAAGTTACACTTAGAAATGTACAGTTCCGACTTACAAACAAATTCGATTTGAGAACGAACCTACAGTCCATAACCCGTTCGTAACTCGGGGACTGCCTGTATAGCAACCTCCCAAGACACAAATTTCAGGCTGGTTTTATCTGTTGATGAAGAACTTGTCAGATGTTATCATGCTGATAACAGAAGAACGGAGCAGGAGAAACACATGTGACTTAATGCTTTGGAGAGAGATAAGTAAACACTACAGATATATGTGCCCAGGTGAGAATTAATGAATGGGGTTTACATCCACTTTCATGAAGACTTTAGTGTGATTAGCAAGCAGCCTGTTAGAGAAGATCCTGCAAGAAGGGCACTATTTTTGGTCTATTTGAGCGCTCCCGCGTGACCGCGCCGGAAACAGCGCCAACGGCTCTATTTCTGCTCAGCAAACCCTGCAGCAAGTGCTGTCTGATCTACAGCATGTGACCCGTCTTTCTGAGCGACCTGAACCTGTTATCTTTTCCTGTGACCCGCCTTGTCTGAACTCTGCCTGTACCGACCACTGGCTTGCCTACGACCATCTGATTGCCTGATCCTTCTGTACTTCTGCCGTCAGCCTGTTAACAAACTCTGCTTGAACCCGACCACTCTCCTGCCTGAACCCTTGTACTGCACCGCCAGCCAGTTACCGACCCAGCCTGTATGACCACGCTCCAGCTGCACGAGCGCTCCAACGAACATTCTACGATCACCAGTGACCCAGTCCGACCCTCATGCTCTCCTGCACTCCCGAGCCACCTGTCTGCTCTGCCAGGGGTTCCCGAGTCAGGTTAGTAAGGGAGGTTGCCTACTGCATAAGTCAGACTTGCCTACCAGGTACATGACCGTATCAGACAGCCATGACCGAGTCTGCGCAGAGGCCCTCCCTTGCGAATGAACTATGTGAGCACCTGTCCAGCCTTACCCAAGTGGTGAAGGACCTGCAAGCTGGCTACCTTCGGCTGGAGGACCAGATCCGGGAGCTCCCCCAGCACACCATCACGCCTGCACCCATGGAACCAAAGGTGCCCCTACCCGAACGGTTTTCGGGGGACCGTAGGAAATTTCAGGCTTTCCGTACCTCCTGTGAACTTTTCTTTGCCCTGCAACCCTGTATCTTTTCCCAGGAGGACACTAAAGTGGGACTGGTCATCTGCCTGCTCCAGGAGGGGCCACAGAATTGGGCCCACCGGCTGCTAGAGCGGAAGGCCCCCGAGACCACAACCCTTGCACAGTTCTTCCAGGCTATGGCCCGACTGTACGAGGACCCACACCTAGCCTCCTCCGCTGAAGCGGCACTCCATGCACTCCAGCAGGGCCACCGTCCCGTGGAGGACTACGTGTCGGAGTTCCGGCACTGGAGTGCCGACACCACATGGAATGATGCAGCCCTCCGGTTCCAGTTCCGGCTGGGGCTCTCTCAAGGACGAGTTGGCTTGTGTGGGGGTACCTCCAACCCTGGATGCCCTGATCGACCTGGCCATCCGGGTCGATCGCCGCCTGCGATAACTACTTGCTGAAAAATCTTGCGCCCTCACGTACTCCTCCTACTCCGGGTACTCACCTGTACCCCGGCCAAGCAGGCCACAACGCTCAGCTCTTCCCCTCGAAGAAAGGCAGAGACGTCTGTCCAGTGGCCTATGCCTGCACTGCGGGGGCGTTGAACATTTAGTGTGGACCTGCCCCTTCAAGTCAGGCAAAGCCTCCACATGCCACCTAGGGGAGATACTGGCCATACCTGATGTCAAGAAGCATGCGGTGCTCGCCCTAGTGCTGCAGCTGCCCAGTAGGGACATCCCAGTCTTGGCCATTAGAGACTCTGGGGCCTGCGGCTGCTTCATGGACCTGAGCTTTGCAGCCCTCCACCAGATACCCCTCAGGCCCAAAGGTCACCCGATGACTCTTCGCCTGGCCGACGGGTCCCCCATCAAGTCCGGGTCCGTGACCCATGAGACCGTCCCCATCTTAACCCGGACATTTGACGGTCATTCAGAACTCCCATAGCGTCACCACTAGTACTGGTCATCCGCAGACTTCCCTGGCTTCGGGCACACTGCCCCCACATCAACTGGGTCACTGGCCATGTTCAGTTCAACTCGGCCTACTGCCAGCACCACTGCTTTCCACCACCTGCTGTACCTGTCTTAGCTGTATCCTGCTCGGACCCTGACCCGGATTTGGAAGCCCGCCTTGGTGTGCCCTCAGTATATCATAACTACCTGGATGTGTTATCCGCTCTCGGAGACGGAACTAGCAGCCCTCAAATCCTATCTGGACGAGAACCTGGAGAAGGGGTTCATCCGGCCCTCTACTTCCCCTGCCGGGGCTGGAATCTTCTTAGTAGAAAAGAAGGATAAATCCCTGAGACCCTGTATTGATTACAGGGACCTGAACAAGATCACGGTTAAGAACCGGTACCCTCTCCCGTTAGTCCCGGAGTTGTTACAGAGGCTCGGTTCTGCTGCCGTTTTCTCCAAATTAGACCTCCGCGGGGCCTATAATCTCATTCGGATCAGGGAAGGGGTTGAATGGAAAAGGCCTTCCGGACCCGGTAGGGACACTATGAGTACCTGGTCATGTCGTTTGGAGTCTGTAATGCACCAGCCACATTTCAGCACCTTGTCAATGACATCTTCCAGAACTTCCTTGATCTGTTTGTGGTGGTGTACTTAGACGACATCCTCATCTTCTCCCCTTCCCTGGAGGAGCACCGTAGCCACGTCAAAAGCGTACTAAGTCTCCTTCGTCAGCACAGCCTCTACGCCAAGGCGGAGAAGTGTGCATTCGAATGCCCAAGCATCTCTTTCCCGGGGTTCATCCTCTCTGTCTCTGGCATCACAATGGACCCCCAGAAGGTCTCCGCTATAGTGAACTGGCCGGCGCCAACCGACAAGAAAGCGGTGCAATGTTTTGTCGGGTTTGCAAATTTTTATAGGAAATTTGTTAAGGGGTTCTCAGCTGTGATCTCCCCCATCACCCAGCTGAAAAAACAGAACTCCTGTTTCCACTGGACACCCGAGGCACAAGCTGCCTTCCAGCGACTTAAGGAGCTCTTCACCTCCGCTCCAGTTCTGAAACACCCGGACCCTGCTCTTCCCTACATACCGGAGGTAGACGCCTCGGAGATGGCTGTAGGAGCAGTCCTCTCTCAAAGACAAGGGCCAAAGGCCGCTCTACATCCAATCGCTTTCTTTTCCTGGAAACTGACACCTCCGGAGAGAAATTATGATGTGGGGGACAGGGAGCTCCTCGCCATAAAGTCAGCCCTACAGGAATGGTGGTACCTGCTGGAGGGAGCCCTGCACCCAGTCCTAGTTTTTACTGACCACAAGAACTTGGAGTATCTGCACATGGCAAAGAGACTGAAGCCCCGACAAGCTTGATGGGCTCTCTTTTTCTCCCGTTTCCAGCTCCACATCACCTACAGGCCTGGGTCTAAAAACGTGAAACCTGATGCCCTATCACGGATGTTTCTGGAACCAGGAGACTCTCCCCCACCTGATACAATCCTCCCTGCACGGAATATCCTGTTGGTCCAGGAGGACCTCATATCCCAGATCAGGCGATCCATTGTTGGATCCTCTACCGCACCGGATCCCAGGCTGACCCTCCAAGACGGGCTGTGGCGGTTCAGCACAAAGATTTTCGTCCCTGAGGAGCAGTGGCTGGCAGTCCTGGAACTGTGTCATGACCACAGACTAGCTGAAAACTTTGGGGGTCGCAAGACTGCAGACTTGCTCTCTAGGCCATTCTGGTGGCCATCTTCTGACAAGCACTGCAAGAAGTATGTGAAAGCCTGCCCTACTTGCACTTGTAATAAAGTTGACAGATCCAAGGCATGGGGGTTTCTGAATCCACTTCCTGTCCCTGAACGCCCATGGTCAAAGCTTTCCATGGACTTTATAGTGGAGTTGCCGCCTTCGGAAGGGTTCACAACCATCTTTGTGGTGGTCGACTGGCTTACCAAAATGGCCCATTTTATTCAGATGAAGGGTACACCCTCAGCAATCCAGACAGCAAAGGCTTTCATTAAGGAAGTAATCCGTCTCCATGGCCGAGTGGTACAATTCACCTCCAGGGTCTGGAAAGCATTGTGTTCAGCATTAGGAATTGAACTGGCTTTTTCCTCCGCCTACCATCCTCAAACCAACGGTCAGACGGAGAGGACAAACGAGACCCTGGAGCAGTATCTACGCTGTTATTCGTCATTTGCTCAAGATGATTGGGCCTCCCTTCTGCCGGTTTTGCATATAATAACTCGGTGCACTCTGCCACCAATCAGTCACCTTTCTGGGCAAACCTCGGCTACCACCATGCCTTCCTGCCCAACTTGGTACCCGAAAGCTCAGTGCCTGCCGCACAGGATATTATCGATTTTCTGGAAAAGAACAACAAACTGCTCCAGGAGACCCTGGCTCGGACACAGGCGCTTAACAAACAAGCTTTTGACAGAGGAAGACGGGGGGGAACTGGATCTCCAGCCAGGCGATCGGGTCTGGTTTTCTACTAGGAACTTAAAGCTTGCATGCCCCTCTAGAAAGTTGGGACCTAGATTCATGGGGCCCTTCTCAGTCAAGAGGAAGGTCAATAGGGTGGCTTATGAGCTGAACCTCCCCTCTTCACTCTGGGTACACCCGGTATTCCACGTCACCTTGCTTAAGCCAGTAACAAGGGACCAGTTTCCTGGAAGAAACACAGCGCCACCTGAACCGGTTGTTGTGGATGGAGAGGAGGAGTACGAAGTCGAGGCCATCCTTGACTGCAGAAGAAGAGGGGGCTTGATCCAGAACCTGGTCAAGTGGAGAGGGTATAGACCTGAGGAAAGTTCCTGGGAACCTGAAAGGCACATCCATGCCAAGGAACTTATCCGGTCTTTTTGGAGGTCTCATCCAGATCTGAAGGCCCGGCTGGGCATCCGGAGGCTGCCCCTTGGGGGGGGGGGCAATGTTAGAGAAGATCCTGCAAGAAGGGCACTGTTTTAGGTCTATTTGAGTGCTCCCGCGCATTCCCGCGCGTTCATGTGCGTGCTGTAAACAGCGCCAAACGGCTCTATTTCTGCTCAGCAAACCCTGCAGCAAGTGCCGTCTAATCTACAGCATGTGACCCATCTTTCTGAGCGACCTGAACCTATTATCTGTTCCTGTGACCCAGCTTGCCCCGACCTTGTCTGAACTCTGCCTGTACCGACCCCTGGCTTGCCTACGACCATCCGATTGCCTGATCCTTCTGTACTTCTGCCGTCAGCCTGTTAACGAACTCTGCTTGAACCTGACCACTCTCCTGCCTGAACCCTTGTACCGCACCGCCAGCCAGTTACCGACCCAGCCTGTATGACCACGCTCCAGATTTTCCGATGTGTTTTCCAACCTGTGGACTACTATGCTGGCATTGGCACCTCCACATGCGCTGCCTCCTGGCTCTCTGCATGTGAGTCACAACTGTCCACACATTTCTGTACACTGTAACTGTGTGCATTTAAGATTACTACTTAAACTTATGTAAGCATGCAGATGGGCTATTTAAAACTTTAGATTATGACTAAGCGACACGTAGGTCGTGAAACATGTTAATCTGCTTGCCACATCTGCGATTTTGTCCTGCTATCTTTTGGATGTAATTTTAATGGATTTTTTACATTAATAAAGTTCATCTTTGTATGCTTCAGTCCTTGGAGTGCGGTCACACCTCTTGTTACCTATTTAAAACTTTGCTAGACCTGGACACTTATGGTCTTCAGCTGTATCTCTGTGACCTTTAACACTGAATTTAAGCCTGATTATTGCTATTGACTTGAGTTTCATCTGATCTGTCTAGGATTGTTCATTATTAACTACAATTGGTTGTTGATCAGACTTTGGCCTGAACTTCTGACCAAGAGACATTCTACCCATTTTACACCTTAAAGCGGAACTTCAGCTAAAAGAGGGAGTTCCGCTTGTTTGCATCCTTTCCCCCTCCTCTTTAACAATTGGTACTTTGTGGTGGGTGGGAGTTGGTACTTGGTTTTCACAAGTACCCGCTTCCAACTCTGGTCGGATTGCTCCCCCTTCCCTGCTGCTTTCTGGGAAACATCACAAGTCCATCACAAGGTTTTACACAGGGTGGTCCCTAACCTCCTCTTCTGGGGTCCCTCGGGGGGCGATCTTGACTCCTCCTCCACATCGAGTGACCCACCAGATAAGCGCTTTCCCTGGTTGTCACCTGTGCGAGCACGCTCTCGAGTCCTGCTGTTGCGTGTATTCACACATACAGCGGGACTTGGCCCAGCCCCTCGGCTACAGTGTCACTGGACTTGATTGACAGAAGCGGGAGCCAATAGCTGCACTGCTATCGATCCATCTAATGGGGACCGGGGCTGGCAGCTAGAGGGATAAGGCTCGTCCCAGGCGCGGGATTGGTTCGGGCTCAGGTAAGTAAAGGGGGACTCGGGGGGGGGGGGGGGGGGC
>BLSH010243125.1:232704-258598 GCA_018402905.1 Glandirana rugosa
CAAGACCAGGGGGTGTATGAGGAGATAAGGAGGGGTACGACGAGGGAGCACAGGGGACCAGAGCAGCGTGGGAGGGAAATAGAGGAACATGGGGGACCAGAAGGAGCATGGGGGGCAATAGAGGAGCACGGGGGACTGGAGCAGAATGGGGGCAATAGAGGAGCACGGGAATCAGAGCAGCATGAGGGGGCAATAGAGGAGCACGGGGACCAGAGCAGCATGGAGGGCAATAGAGGAGCACTGGGATCAGAGCAGCATGGGGGCAATAGAGGAGCAAGGGGGACCAGAAGGAGAATGTGGGGGAATAGAGGAGCACAAGGAACCAGGGGCCAGAAGGATCATGTGGGGGACCAGAGCAGCATGGGGAGGAATAGAGGAGTATGTGGGGGACCAGAACGAGCATGTAGGGAACTAGAGCAGCATGTGGGGACCAGAAGGAGCACAGAGGAGGGGTCAGACAGCTGACTCAACGGGCCGAGGGGGGGGCAGGTTTGTCCGGCCAGCCGGTATGGGAGAGACCTGTCAAAGTGGGCCAGTCTGGATGAAGTCCAGGGCCAATTTTTTGTCCCAGTCCAGCCTTGAGTATAGATATGACTTTTTATTGTATCACATGAGTAGAAGAGGGGCTTGAATTCTCGCCAGGATTCATGATAACTTGACCTTGTCTATAGGCATTATCCCCACTTGTTTCTTTCAATTCTTCTTACAAAAGCCCCAATGTGGTTACCTGCTAGTGCTTTGATTCTTGATCTTTCAAAGAGACGTGCAGAACTGTTTTCATTGTCCCAGTCATCATCATTTGCAAGATCCCATCGGTTATTGATATCATTATATTGCTGCTGAATCTCCAGGCTGTCGTAGTCTGTTGGTGAAAGTGGACTGCTCATGGTGTCAGTGACAGTGTCAAACCGGATTTAAAATGGAGGCTGTTTTCAATGGCAGTGATTTACCTAGAAGAAAATAAAGAATGTGATTAATGCAGTATTATTTGAGTTGTTTAGTTAAAGTATCTGTAGTGCAGTCCTATTTAGGCTGCTAGGTAAATTTAGTTTTCTTGGCTCCTTCTGTAATCAAGGGAGCAGTGATTGGTTGGTCGGGTCTGTTCATGGTTTCACAGGCTAGACGTTTGAATTCCTCCCCCACATCTAGAAGTTTCTAGAGCTTGGGGAGGGAAAATTCAAATAGCCAGTTGAATATTGATCAGGGCCTTGCCAATCCCTAATAACTATTCTGAAGCCCTGTAGAGATGGCCTTTCCCAGCAAGGAGAAGTTCCCAGCCTTAGAGAAGGCTGTTGTTCCTCTGAGGGAAACTTTCGATTGTGCATATGCTGTTCACTGAAGTCTCGGGGAAAGAGACTTTGAAGGCACATGGAAATGGCTGCAGCACTTCAACAAATGGATCTGGTCTAGAAAAGGACTGTTTAATTTATTAGATTGCATCCAGATGAAACTGGAAGGTGGCAGCCGACCTGGGGACTTGCAAGTAATGACCCTTAATTGATTCCCGGTGACTGTGTACTTTTGTGATATAAGTGTCAGAAGTAGCTTAAACTGAGACCGCTCTCAAAGTCTCAGATACTGTCCATCTCCCCTCCTCAGCATTGTCCTGAACTGTGAGCTTAGAGAAGAGTGCCCTCTTGTCACCTTATGCCAATGACCCTACATTATGTCACTCCCTTAAACGCTGAGACCGAGTCAAGTTTTATGGTTGACCGATCTATATTCTTTATAATCTCATATTTCCCTCCACTTTTGATAATCTGTTGGCCTTTGAGTGGTGGTTAAAAAAAGATGTCAAATATGTACTGTATACGATCTTCTGCCACAACAGATCGCCCTCCTAACTTTTAGAACACTAGCATCTTATGTCAACAGAGTCATTCCGTCTACTTCAAATATCTAGATTCATTTACACACTACTTGTTAACACAATAACATGTCCAGGTTCTCTTAACCCTTTTCGAGAGTAGATGATTTTTTTACTCTGCTCTACTTTCTTCTCATGATGATTCTCAACCTAAATATATACTTGACTGGGAGCGCGATTTGGGGAAACTTTGAAGAAATTGATAACTCTTAGCTTTCTGGTGACGTGCCATATTATTGCCAAAGCTTGGAGACAGCTATCCGTGAATTATACAGCAGATAAACCGAGAATTTCAGGTACCATGGCTCACAAAAACAGTTACTTCTATTTTGAACAATACTCATTCTAACTTTTTACATACCTGGTCTCCATGGTTGGACTATACCGCCAACCTTAATCTAGATCGACCATTGTTTTCTCTCTAATGGCTCGTACACACGGGACGACGATCGTGTTCAACACGTCGTACTCACGACCGTTGCATGCAGAATCGATCGTCTGTGGCGGCACTTTCAACAGTTGAACGTACAACGGTCGTTCGTGGGAGTTGTATGTGCAGACTAGAAAACTTGGTCGTGTCAACAAGCTCGCATACGACCGTTGAGTCGTGTGTAGAGCAGCTGTGTTCAACAAAGTTGTATTGTGCTAAACACGCATGCGCCAAGTCCACTTTCAACTAACATGAAATTAGAAAGGAGCCCAAAAGGTGATGCTACTTCCTCATTATACGCTCGTTCACATCATCACGTTCGGCCGGCCGCAAGTTGTATGTACGACCGTCGTGTGCATGTCAGTGGGCTACATACGACCGTCAACGTACGATTCAACACGGTCGTGCGCATGATCGTCGTCCCGTGTGTACGAGCTATAACACTTCACAGAACCTGAATACCATAGACACCTGGCCAGCTACCCTTTCCCTTTTCCTCCCCTACTCTCCTCCTCTCCCCTCTTTGGTAAACTACTTTTTTTTTACTCTTCCTAATATTCTTCTTCTTTTTTACAATAACAAATTTTATGCATTTGTTGAACTTATACTATACTATACTCACAGCTTAATGCTATGTCATCACTTGGAAGATATTTTTATTTCATATTCGATTGATACCAATACTTATCATTTGTTAACTCTTGCCTCTCATTTTATCATTTTGCATAATTTACCTTCAGGCTTGGTTCACAATTGTACGATGCGGGAACCAGAGCGATTACAGAGGGTTCCCGCATTGCATCTGACCCTAAGGCAGTTCGCACTGACATGTGCATTCCGTTGCAGGTGTCAATGTAAAGTTAATGAGACCCCCAAATCGATTCGCAGATAGCAGTGCGAACTGTGAAATCGGATGTGAACACCCATGCAATCCGATTCCAGTACGGACCATAAAATGGATCCTGCACCATTTTGGTCCGAATGCGATGTGACTTCAGCCATACAAACGGTATGGCTGAATTTGCATTGCATAGATATTGCATATGCTGTGCACAGCAATGTGGTGCGAATCACATGCGATGTCTGCATTTACATCAGCGTGAACCCAGCCTCAATCTACTCTTATGGTTGTACTTTGTGTTTGAAAAAAAAAAATTTTTTTTTGTGAAACACAGAGTGCCCTCCTGTACTGTGCAGTGTTCCAGAGTTCGCACTGGGTACCAATAGCTGTGTAGTGGTGCAAGGTAACCAGATGCCAAAGAGACTTGCCTCATGGTCCCCAGTTGTGAGGCCTTACACTGTCCATTATTCACAGTTGCTTAAGGAGAAGACTGATTCAATCAAATTGAGTAAAGCCCAGATAGGGGTTTTTAAGTTAGCATGCAAAAGTGTTAGCAGAGTCATTTGGGCTGCTTTATAATAATTAAGTAGAAGAGGTACATCTAGACCACCACCGGTTTTATGTCGATAGAGGGTGGTTTTGTTAACTCAAGGTACAGTGGTATCCCATATATATTTAAATTAAAAAATTTTTAATGTTTGAAGCCTGCACAGTTACACCTTTGGTATAGGAATGGGTAAGACTCAAACGTAATATGAGAGTTTCAAAAGAAATGCCATTTAATGGCATTTAATCTACCCGGCCAGGAGATTTGGTATTGATTCCAAGTGTTTAGCAGGGTGACCAGGTAACAAATAAGCATAGGATAGTTTGCCTGATATAAAGTGGCAAAAGTGGGTGTCAGATGTATTTCAAGATAAGAGGGTTGGGAAGTCCACAAAAAACTAAAAGACTGTTGTAAGTGTGATAGCGTGATAGGGCACAGAGATATATCCATAGCTACTGATTTTGATTGATTACATTTTAGGCCAGGGGAGGCAGCAAATTTCTCCAGGAAATTGAAGAGACACGGCAAGAATATGTAAGGTGATGTAATAGTAAAAGAATATCATTCGTGAAAAGTCAATTTTATTGTCTATATCTGCTTTTTCTAGGCCCTCGATGTCCTTGTGTTCACATAAATGTAATGCTAGGGGCTCTAAAGCCAGTAAAAATAAAATGGGTGATAAGGGGCACCTATGCCGTGTACCCCTGCTAATAGGGAATGGAGGGGATTGAAACCCATAATAATGTATGGATGAAGAGGGGGTTGAGTATAATATTGTTATCCAGGTAAAAGTGTTCTTTGACTCCCCACTTGCACAGAGTAAATTGCATATATTGCCAGAATAAGGTACAGATTGCTTTCTCTGTGCCTACAGAAGGTAATAGCATCTTTTCTGTACGAGTGTGAGCTGTATGGATAAGATTACTTTTTTTCCCGATATTATCACTAAACTGCCTTAACGTTCTAAAGAGAAGAGAAGAGATAAATTCCCCATCTCTTCACAACATGTACCAGCACAACTAAGCATGCTCAGACATGCAAACTACTCTCATTTTAACTCCCATGCCTTTTTTACAGGGCGCTTGTCAGGAAAAACGTAGAGCCCGTGTGCCCATAAGAAGGTATACTGTGCGCAGGTGCAGGCATGAATGGCCGGTATGAACGTTCGTGCGCAGGCGCGACCGGGAGGCACGCATTCCCGTTCGTAACCGTTCTTGGCACCAATGGGACTATTTAAACTGAACAGTGGGTTCAATGCCGTTTGGTCTACAAGTTCCTGTGATTCCTGCTACCCGTCTACCTGCTGAACCTGTTCCTGTGATTCCTGCTACCCGTCTACCTGCTGAATCTGTTCCTTTGATCTACTGGCCTAATCCTGACATCGCAGCTATCCACCTGCCCTGACCTCTGGCTATTCCCGACGATCCTTTTTGCCTGCTCCTTGGTACCACGATGCCTGCCCATTGCCGACCCGGCCTGTGTCCGACCATTCTAATGCCTGCTCCTCGGTTCCTTATCTGCCTGCCTGCTGTCTGATCCGGTTTGTTCCTGGCCTTCTCATCCAGCTTCACCTGCTTGGTCTAGCCGGACGGGGCTATCGTCAGCTGTTCCTGGAGTTCCTCCACTGCTCCATCAAGCTGCATCTCCAGTTCTGCTTGTGACCATCGCACCTGTGTTCCTGTCAAGCACTCGTGCCATTCTGCACTCTTGAGCCTTCTGTTCACTATATCAGGGGTTCCTGAGTCAGGATTGTAAGAGAGGCTGTCCTCAGCAATTGCAGACTCCACGAGGTACGTGACAGTACCAAACGGCCATGTCCGAGTCTGGGCAGGGGACCTCTCTGATGGACGATCTATGTCAGCACCTGGCCGGTCTGACCCAAGCGGTCAAGAATCTGCAGGAGGGCTTTACCCATTTGGAGGAATGTGTCCTGGAGCTTTCTTCATCCTCCACGCCTGGAACCAGTCGCTCCAACACTTCCACAAGCACCACTACAGCCACACCAGTGGTTATGCTGCCTCTTGAGTCGAGGGTCCCCACACCTGAGAAATTCAGCGGTGAACGCAGCACATTTCAAGATTTTCGCAATGCCTGCGAACTTTACTTTGCCCTGCAGACACAGACTTTCTCACTTGAAGCCACTAAAGTGGGATTCGTCATTTCCTTGCTGCAAGGGGAGCCACGGTTCTGGGCCCATCACCTCCCGACAACATCCTGTCTTCTGGGAATTTTCTGCTACTTCAGGAAGATCTGCTGTCTCAGATCAGGCAAGCCTCAGTAGGTGAACCTGCTTCTTCAGGAATGGACTTACAGTGGAAGAATGGCCTACTGTGGCATAGTGACAAAATCTTTGTGCCCGAGGAAATGGGAGTTGTTGTCCTTGGACTTTGTCATGACCTTGAATTAGCAGGACATTTTGGGGTCCACAAGACTTTTGAATTACTCCAGAGCACGTTTTGGTGGCCACAGGTGGGCGAGGACTGTAAGAGATATGTGGAATCCTGTACCGTTTGCACCCGAAATAAGAGCAGCAGGTCCAGAGCCTGGGGTCTGTTGAAACCTCTCCCTGTGCCTGAGAGAGCCTGGAGAATGATCTTGGTTGATTTTATTCTGGAATTACCCTCATCTGAAAGGTACTCCACCATCTTTGTGATAGTTGACAGATTTACTAAGATGGCACATTTTGTACCAATGAAAGGCACGCCCTCGGCCCCCTAAACTGCAAAAGCTTTTATCAAGCAATTCGTAAGGCTCTATGGGGTCCTAACCAATATCGTTTCCGACTGAGGGGTACAGTTTACTTCTAAGTTCTGGAAGGCCTTGTGTGAGACCCTGAAGATTAAACTTTCCTTCTCGTCAGCTTATCATCCGCAGACTAATGGCTAAACTGAGAGAACCAATCAAACCTTGGAACAATACCTTCGTTGTTTTTCCTCCTTCTCTCGGGATGATTGGCTGTCATTACTACCATTAACGGAATTTGCTTACAATAATTCTGTACACTCTGCCACTAATCAATACCCGGTTTTTGCCAACTACGGCTTCCATCCGTCCTTTCTTCCTGATGTCTTTCCTGAAAGCTCCTGATAAGGCTCATCACGGTGGATGTATTACGGATGACACACATACGCTCTGTGATTACAAGATAGTTGGCTTGTTCCCACTTGGGTGGGTTTACTTAACAAGCACCCTGGTCCGGTCTCCCTTTGGGGTCTCCTTGCGGTTGGCAATTTAATATATAGCTTAGCTATTTTTGCATGGCATATTGCCATCCAGGTTTGCGACTCTCCTACCTCCGCAACTTTGAACCAAGCCCATGATTTTTACACTTGCCCACTGGCCCAGTCTTTTGTCTCTATAATGTGGATACTTTTTCAGCCATCTTTTTATACCTGGTTATAGTTTTTCTTTACTCAACCGGTGGTCGTTTCGGCCTATTTCTCTATGTTTGGAAAGGTTAGAGGAGTTATTTGTAACCCCTCCAAATAAAAAGGTCCCAGAGTATCCTGCAATATCTGAAAAGTTGTTTTTAAGTATTTTGACCACCTACCCCTGAGGAAGATATCGAACTTAACATCGAAACGCGTTGGGTTCTTTTCGGCCAATTTTTTTTGGCAGAATATTTACTGTAATTGTTTTTTCATGTGCATGTATTGTGGGTATTCTATGCCTGTTTTCATTTGATTACTGTCCATGTATCTACTTTCGAACCATCTTTTTGTCCGGATGGTCCGTTTTTAAACATACCAATAAATGTTGTTTTTTTTTTTTTTATTGCAAAAATTTTTATTGTTTTAACAAGCAAGGTATACAGGTCATACCAGTCAGTAAGATATACATTTCACAAGCATATAAGTAGAACGTACGTGTCAATCTCTTCATATAAATCAGCAGTTATAATTGAGCCCATTGAATGGGAACAGATGAGTTATCATGACCCATCTGCTAGTAATTGTGATTTGCATGTCTGTATGAGGTAATGGGAGTGAGAGTAAAGCAGCCCACTGTTGTGTTTAGCAGGTAACTCTACATCTTAGAGCAGAGGGGGGGGTGGGGGCTAAGACCCTGCCACCGGGTGACACCCCATGTGGGAGCAATCTGTGTCACAAGGTGGGGGGGCCGCCCCATCCCACCGGTATGTCGGTAGAAAGATGTGGGTCTAAGCATCGGACTTTAATATGGTTGCACAGTTTGTGGTGCTGAGTAGGTTTTTAGTCTGCAGGTTGGCCTTGTAGTCTGGGGAAATGTTGTTTTTTATGTATATGATTCTTTCTTGGTGAGCTGGTCTTCCCACCTAAAGTCCCAGAGGGGGGTTTTCCTTGTGCTTCTACATTTGTTGTTCAGGATGGGGACAGAACTGCTCCAATTTTTTGTCTTGATACACACCTGATTGCCTAAGAAATATTTATTCTACTTTCCTGAAAGTTCGGTGCCACCCGTGCAAGAGACACTGAACGTTTTCAACAAGAACAATAGACTCTTGCAGGAAACCATGTCAAGGACTCAGGAGAACAATAAGAGTTTTTGACAGGAAGAAATGGGGAGAATTGAACTTGGAACCAGGCGAATTGGTCTGGTTGTCCACAGCAAATCTCAGGATGGCCTGCCCATCAAGGAAACTGGGGCCAAAATTTGTGGGTCCA
Organism: Glandirana rugosa; assembly: GCA_018402905.1. Lineage (NCBI taxonomy): Eukaryota > Metazoa > Chordata > Amphibia > Anura > Ranidae > Glandirana > Glandirana rugosa. Next base: position 241,033 of record BLSH010243125.1, read on the forward strand.
TTTCCAGTCAAAAAGAAAATTAACAGTGTGGCCTATGAGTTGGAATTACCAGAGTCCATGAAGATCGATCCAGTGTTCCATGTCTCTCTATTGAAATCTGCAGTGCCTGATCCGTTCCCAGGATGGAGGACCAGCCCACCTGAACCAATGTTAGTAGTTGGTGAAGAGGAATTTGAGGTGGAAGCCATCCTGGACTGCAGGAAGAGGGGCAATCAGGTCCAGTATCTCATTAAATGGAAAGGGTATGGTCCTGAGGATAATTCATGGGAACCAGAAAGGAATATGCATGCCAAAAGATTAATTCAGGCATTCAAGAGATCCCACCCTGGGAGGCTTGCTCGGTTGGGCATCCAGAGGCTGCCCATTGAGGGGGGGCAATGTCAGGAAAGATGTAGAGCCCCTGTGCCCGTAAGAAGGGATACTGTGAGCAGGCGCAGGCATGAACGAATGGCCGATACGAACGTTCGTGCACACGCGCGCGAACGGGAGGCGCGCATTCCCGTTCGTAACCGTTCTTGGCGCCAAGGGGACTATTTAAACTGAACAGTGGGTTCAATGCCGTTTGGTCTACAAGTTCCTGTGATTCCTGCTACCCGTCTACCTGCTGAACCTGTTCCTGTGATTCCTGCTACCCGTCTACCTGCTGAACCTGTTCCTTTGATCTACTGGCCTGATCCTGACATCGCAGCTATCCACATGTCCTGACCTCTGGCTATTGCTGATGATCCTCTTTGCCTGCTCATTGGTACCACGCTGCCTGCCTGTTCCCGACCCGGCCTGTCTCCGACCATTCTTCTGCCTGCTCCTCGGTTCCTGATCTGCCTGCCTGCTGTCTGATCCGGTCTGTTCCTGGCCTTCTCATCCAGCATCACCTGCTTGGTCTAGCCAGATGGGGCTATCATCAGCTGTTCCTGGAGTTCCTCCACTGCTCCATCAAGCTGCATCTCCAGTTCTTCATGTGACCATCGCACCTGTGTTCCTGTCAAGCACTCGTGCCATTCTGCACTCTTGAGCCTTCTGTTCGCTATATCAGGGGTTCCTGAGTCAGGATTGTAAGAGAGGCTGTCCTCAGCAATTGCAGAATCCACCACCAGGTACGTGACAGCACTATAGTAAATACCAAAATTAGTGCTGGGCTAAATAGCGTTTTTGAGAGTGAAAATTAGTTTTGTAGCCCAATGCAACTTTCAGTCATTGATTCTAATGGTACAATTGTAACTTTCCCAAATAAATCCTTTTCATGTTGAGATGAAATGTATCTTTCTCTCAAATAAATTGTCCTTGCAATAATGATGCTGCTTCTTCATCTATTTTGTTGTTGTTTTTTTTTTTGTTTGTTTTTAAATTTCTATTTATTTATTTTTCCATTATTGTACATACAACCAATACACAGAAACAATCATCATGATCATGGTCTATATCCAATCATTACAGAAATTATTCTTGTTTAATAATTATAATCTTCCTAGAGGGTGTGTTGCCCTCTAATATATAGAGAACTGCATCCATACCAACAACCTTTCATCATACATACCTGTAATCCATCCTTCCCCTCTCCACACAAAAAAAAAAAAAAAAAAAAGGCTTTATCATAAATTCCTCCCTCCCCCCCCCCCCTCCCCTCCCCTCTTCCCCTTTAGATATATTTTTGGATTTTATGCGACTCTCGAAATTCATCCCATCCCCGCCATATCTGGGGGATCCTTTCTTCCTGTTCTTCTTCCCTCATGATTGTATTTTCAATAATTTGGATTTCTCTCATTTCCCATATCCATTCTATTATTGATGGTGTTTTACTTGTCCGCCAGTTCCGGGCGATCACTGTTCGTGCTGCCGTTAACATGTACCCCAGTATTTCCCTTCATATTTTATTAATTCGTCCCTTAATCATGGACAACAGTGCTATTTTAATATCCGGATTCACCCTTTTTTTTTAGTAATATCGTAATATATTTCAAAAATGACTGTCCAGAATTGAAATATTTGTGGGCAAAAAAAACATGTATGTGCCATTGTACCTCTTTCTATAGAGCATCTCCAACATTGCTCCGTATTTTCCTAGTTTATTCTGTGCATGTCTACCGGACACTTATACCATCGTATATAGATTCTTTCTTGGTGTCTCATAGATATTGTCATCTTATGTGCCATAAGGTATGCTTTATCCCATTCCTGGTCAGTGATCTCCTCTTCTATCTCTCTTTCCCATTTACTCCTGTATAGGACATCGTGCTTATTTTCTTGTGATATTAAGAATCTATAAACCTTTGACAATGTATGGTTGGGTTTTTTTTCTTGTATTAATAGTTTTTCAAATTCTGTTAGTTGTCTATCTATAGGGGCTTTCTGTCCTATTGTCATAATCTAGGTATGTAGTTGCTTATATTGTATCCAGTTTTTCCCATAATCCACCTCCAGACTCTCTAATGGGGGCAGTTTCCCTTCTACAAATAGAATGGGCTAATCTTATATCGTCTTTGCTTCGCCATTTAAGAAATGTTTTATTTCCCAATGCTGGCGGAAATTCAGGGTTGGAAAATAACGGTGTCATAGGCCCAATCTGGGTGGAGATGTGTCTTTCTTTTCTCCTTCTTAATATTCCATCCCACACTTTAAGTGTGGTTTTAATTAACCTTGAGTGATCTATTGTTTTAGGTCTATATTTTTTGTCTACCCATGGCAACGACTTCATTTTCATCCCGACAACATCCTCCTCCAGTTTTATCCATTGTTTGTGTTCCGAGTTGTGGAACCAGTCCGCAATTCTATTTACGAATACCGCCCTCAGATATACTCCAAAATCCGGAAGGGCCACCCCTCCTTTTTTCTTAGATCTAATTATAATATTCCTAGCAATTCGAGGAGGTTTGTTGCCCCATATAAACTCTCCAACTGCCCTTCTCAGGCGTTGTATTAAGATTTTAGGGGGGTACAGTGGGATTGTCTGTAATACATAGAGCATTTTAGGTAGAATGTCCATTTTTATTATATTTACCCTCCCCAACCATGAAAAGGCCTTTTTATCATATTTTCGTAATAATTGTATTATGTTCTGCACTGTTGGAAGGTAATTTAATTCCTGAAGTTCCTCTAAGTTCCTAGGGATCATCACTCCCAAATATTTAATAGCCTTCCTTTGCCACTTAAAAGAAAAATTCTTCTGTAGTATTTGCTGGGTTTCTTTTTTCAATGATATGTCAAGGGCTTCTGTTTTCCCCATATTAATTTTAAAGTTACTAACCTCACCAAATCTATTCAATTATTTAAGTATATTTGGTATTGTTATTATTGGATTGGTTATATAAATTAATAAATCATCTGCATACACTGCCGTTTTATACTCTGTCTCCTTTACTCTTATCCCCTGAATATCCGGATTCTTCCTAATGGCGCATACCAGGTGTTCCATTATCAGAATATAAATTAATGGTGACAATGGGCATCCCTGTTGTGTTCCATTAAAGATATCTATACTTTCTGTCAAATCTCCATTTATCCTTATTTTCGCTTTTGGCTTGTCTTATAATACCATAATTTTTTGCATCATTTGAGGACCCAACCCCCATTGTCTCAGGGTCTCTTCCATGAAACACCATCCCACCCTGTCAAACGCTTTTCAGCATCTATAGATAGTAGGCAGGATGGGATGGTGTTCCTTTGGGCATATTCTATCAGCGATATCGTTTTTAAAGTATTATCTCTTGTTTCCCGTCCTCTGGTAAATCCCGTCTGGTCCAGATGTATACTCCTAGGTATTATTGGGGTAAGTCTATTTGCTATTATTTTCAAATAAATCCGTAGGTCTATGTTTGTTAAGGAGATAGGACGACAATTTCCACATAGTATGGTCTTTACCCGGTTTAGGTATCAAGGAAATATGTGCTTCCTTACTCTGTGGGACAAACGGTTGATGGAATGAGACTGAGTTAAATGTTTTATTTAGGAGGGGTATCAATTTCTCCTTAAACCTCTTGTAAAACCATGGGGTGAACCCGTCTGGCCCTGGACTCTTCCCTATAGCTAACGTTTCTATCACCTGCTGTATCTCTACGTTTGTAAATTCGCTCTCCATTTCTATCCTAACTTCTTTAGATATTGTTGGTATTTCTGTATCTTTTATATATTGTTGTACTCTCTACTGGAACCCCTCTTTCTTATAATTCAGGTTTTTAACATTGTATACTTTGGAGTAATAAGAGTGGAAAATTTGTTTCATTTCCTTCGGGTCGTGTGTCGCTTCCCCGTTTGGTTTCTGAATTTTTATTATTGGGCCCGTAGAGGCTCTTTGTTTTAGCGTCTGGGCCAGTAGCCTTCCTGGTTTATTACCATGTTGATAAAACATTGTTCTCGCTCTATCTCTTATTTTTAATGTTCGTTCATTCAAGAGTGTCTGAAGCTTCGTTCGTATTTCCGTTACCATTATCATATTTTCTGAGATTGGATTTTCTTTATGTCTGCTTTCCGCTACCGCTATTTCTTTTAATAACATTACAATTTCTTTACTTTTTACTGCTTTTAATCTAGCCCCATGTTTTATAAATATACCCCTCAATACACATTTTAGGGTCTCCCATTGGAGTGGTTGAGAGGTCTCATCCAATCTATGATCTTCCACAAACTCCCCAATTGTTTTCTCTATCTCGTTTACGTATATCTTGTCTTTGAGCAGGTTGTCATTCAGCCTCCATGTCCAATTCCCCCTTTCCTGTTTTGGGATTTCCAATATCAGGAATATAGGGGCATGGTCTGACCATATACGGTTTCCTATTTCTGCTGCTTTTATTTTTGTCAGATCTTTTTGGTTGATCAGGAAAAAGTCTATTCGGTGGAATGTATTATGTTGATTCGAATAGAACGTATAGTTTCTTTCCGTTGGATGTAGTATACGCCAAATATCTACTAAATGATATATTTTTTTTTAAATCAGAAAACGAGTTTTATTGTGGATAGAAAGTAAAACATACAATGATACATTAACAATGAATGTCACAGTGCAGCACTTATAATACTTCAGACAACAGTTTTCACATCATGGAACATATACCGCAGCTTGTTAATAATATTCCTCATGACCAAGATCTTATAATTTATAACAGTTTTAATAAAGTTCTTGCAGAACATCCAGGCTTATTTTTGTGCTGTAGGAAGGACTAGTCTAGACGTATCTATATTCCACTTTTGTTGTACCTTACTATCCTATACACCGTGACATTACAGTACCGAGAAAAAGAGAGAATGAGACAAAAATAACAAAAGGAGAAGGAAAGAAGGGGGAAGAAAGAAAGAAAGAAAGAAAGAAAGAAAGAAAGAAAGAAAGAAAGAAAGAAAGAAAGAAAGAAAGAAAGAAAGAAAGAAAGAAAGAAAGAAAGAAAGAAAGAAAGAGAAGAGAGAATAGAAAAGAAAAGAAGGGGAAAACCCAGATAAAGAATCAAACCTAAAACTCAAGATAGTCAACTTAACCTTTCGCCCTTCTTGATTGCCAGACTGTATCTAAAGCTCAGGATTAATATTCCCTCTGCAAATATGTGTGTTACTCATGATCCTTATACCTCTAGAAGCCTATTTAGCACCAGCTGTTGTGGTGCTAAACCCGGGTCATCCAACCATGGTTGCCACATGGAGAGGAATTTTTTGGGCGCCCTTCTATGAGTATACGTCAGTTTTTCCCTAATCAGCATCGAGTTCACTAGTTTAATCCACTGCGCCTTTGTCGGAACTCTAGGTGTTATCCAATGCTGAGCGATGAGCTTGTGTGCCAGGTAAAGCATTCTTGTAATTGCTAAGTGTGTATGTGGGGTCAAAAGTTCCTCATCCAATGCTCCCAACAGACATACTATTGGATCTCTATTAATCTGATACTGATAAACTTGTGAGATGGTGGAAATTATTCCTTCCCAATACCTAAAAAGTTTCGGACAATGCCACAACATGTGAACAAAGTCCCCTACCTCTCTTTGACATTTCGGGCATAATGGACTGTCTCTGTATCCCCAGTCATGCAACCGCTTTGGCGTTCTATATGTTCTATGCAGGAGAAAGAGATGAGATAATCTCTGTGAGGCCGACAGAGAGACCAATGGAGCAACTGTCATACATGATTCCCACGTTTCTTCCTCTATGACCCCTAAGTCTCTCTCCCAGCCTTTTCTACACGGCAATATTTTGCTGTTGTATAAAGCATCATGAAGTGTGGAGTATGTTCTAGAAATCATTCCCTTTTTATCTTTGGCCTGGAATATTTCTCCCAGTAAGGGATGTGAGGTTAGAACCAGCTTAGAGACTCTTGCCTGGGCTCCCAAGGCGTGTCGTAAGTATTTATAAAAATTAGATTTCGAAAGTTGGAATTCCTGCTGTATGTCTAAGAAGGACTTTAAGACCGGGCCTTGGTATAATTGTGAGATATATTTAATTCCTGCTGATTCCCATTCCCTAAATCCTTTTAACTTCATTAATTCCCTGTACTCTAAGCTGTGCCATAATGGGGTTCTCTTTAGGAAGCCTTTAACTTTCAATCTGAGCCTAACTTGTTTCCATACTAGGGTGAGGAGTCCTATAGTAGGTAGTGATTTAGGCAGATGTGATAGACCACCTTCTAGATGTGTCAACGCCGGGCAATCAGATCTCTCCGGGACCAGCATATTACGAATAGGGTCCAATGGATCAAAATCTCCCCAGACCCCTAGTTGCTGGACCTGGGCAGCTAGGTAGTATAGTTTAGGATTAGGAACCCCCAGGCCCCCTTGATCCTTCCTCCTTTGCAGTGTGATTAATTGAATACGAGGGATCTTCTTACCCCATATTAATTCCCTGAATTGCGTGTCAATTTTTGCGAACCATTTCTTAGGAATCCAAGTTGGGGCATTATTGAAAACATACAGTAGCTGCGGGGACCACACCATCTTTATTAGGTCGGCTCTCCCTACCACCAAGAGAGGTAATTTACACCAACACCTACATTTTTCTCTAAATTTGGACAAGAGGGGTAACAAATTTAAACGTATAAAGTCTGTTGGTTCCGGTGTGACTTGTATTCCTAGGTATCTGAGTTGGGTTACCACCTCTATCATTGTTGCGCATTCCAGCAACGGCTCTGGAAGTGGGTCTAGGGGCATTAGTACTGATTTGTCCCAATTAATAGTAAAGCCTGATAGGTTACCAAAATCCTTAATCAATTTCATTACTTCTGTTAGTGAGCCCTTGGTGTCACCCAAGTATATTAAGGTATCGTCTGCATACATGGATACCACCTCCTCTCTTTGCCCCCTTTTAAATCCAATCACCTCAGCAGATTTCCATATGTATGCCGCTAGAGGCTCTACCGCCAGGGCAAACAGCAGGGGTGACAAAGGGCACCCCTGCCTAGTGCCCCGATGTAGTGGGAAGGCTCCAGATAATTCCCCATTTACTCTAACCCTAGCCAACGGAGATGCATACAATACCTGAATCCATCTTTTAAATGTAACTCCAACCCCAAAGCGCTCCAAGACCTCCCACAGATATGGCCACTCCACACTGTCAAAGGCCTTGGCCGCGTCCAAGGAGAAAACAGCTCTATTTCCCGGGTTATCTACAGGGATTTTTAAGTTTAGAAATAACCTTCTTAAGTTTTGAGCTGTGGATCTATTCAGAATAAATCCACATTGATCTCTATGTATCAGTTTGTGTATGACTTTAGATAGTCTGGAGGCTAGGATTTTGGCTAAAAGTTTAACATCAGCTGTTAGTAGGGAAATGGGTCTGTAGGAATCGGTCCTGAGAGCATCCTTACCAGGCTTCAAAAGCACAACTATTATTGCTTCATTCATCGACTGAGGGAGTGTTCCTGACTCTAGTGCTTCGTTGTATACTTTGAGCATTACCGGAAGTAGTTGTTCCGCATATCTACCATACATCTCCACTGGAAGTCCATCCGCTCCCGGGGTCTTCCCGTTAGTGGCATGCTTAATCACTAGTAGGAGTTCTTCTTTTGTGATAGGGGCATTTAGCATTGTTGCATCTGCGGGTGAGAGGGTAGGCAAGGAGCACCCGTCCAGGAATCCCACAATGTCTTCTCTGGACGGGTGAGCCTTCGAGGAATAGAGGTCTTCATAAAAGGATCGAAACACTTCTAGAATGTCCTGTGTGGACTGTTATATATTCCCCTGTGAGTCTAGTATACGTTCTATGTGGGTATTGCCCTGTTGGTTACGTATCAGCATAGCTAACATGTGTCCTGTGGTTTCACCCTCCTCATAGTGTTTTTGTTGTAAGTAAAATCTCTTATTTTCTGCAATTTTGTAGTTCCACCTGTCTCATCATGGATTGGGCCGCCATCCACCCTCTCTTGGTATCTTCTGAGGGGTCCTCAACATATTTAGATTCTGCTCTACCTGCCTCCTCACGGGTGAACAGTTCCCATTCTTTAGTAGAGGACTTAATACTATTGATCAAGTAAATAAATTGGCCTCTCAGGTAGGCCTTCATAGCATCCCAAACCACCCCCAGATCAGCCGTGTCCAAGTTCATCTCAAAAAAGACCTTCAGGAGCTTGCAAATTGGGTCTGGGTTTGGAAAAAGGTCCAACCAGAACGGATTAAGTTTCCAGCTATATCCCTTTCTTTTTGTGGGGAATCTCAGATCCACCCACAAGGGAGTATGATCCGAGATCCTCCTAGGTTCATATCCCGCCCCCACTATCATGGGCAGACAGGCCTGATTGCCCATCCCCATATCAATACGTGACAGTCCATCCTGTGCAGTTGAATGACAGGAATACGTTTCTTCGCCACACATCTCTCAGACCCAGCTCATCCATTAATCGTGCAAAGGGTGTTAATTTACCTACTGGTAATTGTTGGGTGACGCCATATTGAAATCTGTCCAAAGATGGATCCAGGACATTGTTAAAGTCCTCTACTACTAGCAGCGGGACATCTTGGTATTGGGCCACAAATTTTGCCATTGATCTAAGTACCTCCGCTGAGAATGGTGGCGGAATGTACACCCCCGCCACAACACAAAGCGTCCCATACAGTTTACACAGCAAAAATACGAATCTCCCTTTGGGATCCACGACCGTTCGGACGCATGTAAATGCCAGGCCCCGTCTCACCATAACACTCACCCCTCTGGCATATGATGAATAAGTGGCGTGATACTGGGGGCCGTAGCATTTAGTCGCCAGGGTATGGTCTGTGCCCGGTACAAGGTGTGTCTCCTGTAAACAGAGAATGTTTGGCTGCGCGAAATACGGCCACTCTCTTCACAGGAGAGCCAAAACCTCTAATGTTCCAAGACACTACTCTCAAAACATCATTCATTTCTTGTCAAGACAGGCAAATTACCCCCCCATGATACCATCTACCCATGTTACCAACACAGTCCCCTCAGTTACTCTATCCATGTGGAATGACCATATAGCCAGGTTTTCCGTTTCCAGTACATTAGCCTATGCAGGATATCAAGAGGCAGTCCCGTGCGTCTTCCACGGAGGCAAGATAAACAGTGCGGGTAAGCTTCCATTTTGCAGGAGAAAATAAAACAGCGTATAATAAGTTCAGCAACCTCAGGGCGAACATTAAACAAACCATGTTTGTTCAACCGGAACCAGGAAACCATTAGTGCAAGATCCAGTTATCCGTAAAGGATCTCTTGGGGGGCTAGCAGTAAAAGTTCAGTTCTAAGCACTCGAACCTTAACAACAGCCGCAGTTAGACAAAGAGTCCTTGTTAAGTGCAAATTCCCCTCGCAGACTTCCGCCTTAGCAAAAGGGTGTTATACAGCAGACTCATAACTTTCAGTGTCACTTCTTTGCTTTGAATCAGGATGCTGCCCGCCTTGGAGGTCTAAGGGATCTTTCCTCCCTATCCAGCCATCCCATAGCGGCAGACTGTTTGTCAAAAAAGAGGACTTCATCCTTAGCCACTACCCTCAGCTTGGCTGGGTATAACATGGCATACTTTAGGTTGAGATCCCTCAAGCGTTTCTTGACATCCGTGAATTTGGCCCTCTGTTTCTGTACAGCTACCGAAATGTCCGGGAACAAGGAGATTTTTGCATTGTCCATCACCAGTGCTTCATGCATGGTTCAGGCCTTTGAGAGAATGATGTCTCTGTCCTTATAATTCAGTAGTTTAAACAGGAAAGCCCGTGGGGGGTGGCCTGGGGGGAGAGGGCGCATACTAATTGATATTTACTCATTAGGTCCTTAAACTTACTCCTTTGTCCCTGCATACGCCCTTTCTTCAGTGAGGTAGTATCCATAATGTAGTCTAGGATAAAATTGAAGTCGCCGCCCATCAGCAGTGTGCCTTCTACCTTCTCCATCGTGTTCTCAATTCTTTGTGTAGCTTCTTTAATCTGATCTAGATTTGGTAGGTAAAAATTAATTAATGTGTATTTTTTCCCATATATACTTATTTCTAGAAGCAGTGACCTCCCATCTTTACCCCTCCAACTTTCCATCATTTGATATGGCAGGGATTTATGTATTCCGATCGACACTCCTCTAGTTTTTGAGTATGGAAAAGTGTCATGATACCAACTAGAATAATATTTATTCTGTATATTAGGAATTGAATCTGTGCGAAAATGTGTTTCTTGAAAAAAAATTATATCAACTTTATCTTTATGCATTGCATTTAGAATTTGTGATCTTTTTGATGGTGAATTTAAACCTTTTGTATTTAAAGAGCCAATTTAATTTGGCCCATAAGAGAGCAAAGGGAAGGAGAAAGGAGAGTAGAAGAGAGAGGGGAAAAAAAACCCCAGAGTATATACGTTCAGTTAACTTTTTAAGCTAGTACTCGTCTACCAGTCACTCAACATTCATACCTCACACTCACTCACCTTATTCTTATGACACTTTGTCAGTCCCTAACTATCTAGGTTCCCTATTATGGAGAAATCAGGAGTCTCGGTCCTATGACCGCTAGATACCTCCTCCGGTCTCCGGGCACATGTGTTTCATATTCTACCTTCATTCCTCCCCTCCGCAACATCGCACAGCCGATGGACTTGGATTAGGGGAGCAATAATCTGCAAGAATCATAGGGCCAGAGGAGGGAGGACGAGGAAAAGAGGGAAAAAACAAAAAACAAAAAAAAAACCCCATAATGCTCCCCATGCTATCTTGTTTACTCCCATACCATTACTTATTCCTTGTTTGGTGTCATATTGACCCCTATAGTGAATATTAACAGTATTATTACCTTCCTCCTAACAGTATATATTCAAAAAACAAAACAAAAAAAAACAAGAAATTTCTTTCCCTTTTTCCCCTCCCTCCCCTCTCCCTCCTCTCTACATTCCTCCTCTCCTCCACCCCTTCCTCACGCCCTCCCTCCCCACCCTCATCCCTTCTAGACTCATCCACACAAATACAAATAGTAAATTCAAATATAGTGCCAATATACTGTTGCATATTCATGCAGTGTCCAATGCCTCTTCCTCACATTATCATATTGTGTAGTGTGCGAAGCATCTCAACCAATAATGCTATTACATACATTATTACATATTTGTGTGGAAAAAAAAAAAAAAACATCGTGCAGGTGTATTATTACTCTTTATAGTGTCTAGTAACTGTTCCTTAAACTCATCTTCCATTTGAGAGGATCATATCATCGTGAATCACAAAAAAAATAAAAAATAAATAAAAAAATCCCTTTTTCTTTCTTTTTTACAATTCTTCCCCTCTTCCACCCCTTCCTCATTCCCTCCCTCCCCTCCCCATCCCTTCTATACTCGTCCCCACCAATACTAATAATAAATACAAATATAGTGCCAATATAGTGTTAATATTTATAGTGTCCAATGCCTCTTCCTCACATTATCATTTGTGTCATGTGCAAAGCATCTCAACCAGTAATGCTATTACATATTCGTGTGAAAAAAAAAAAAAGTCGAAAACAAAAACCACAATACCCGTCTTACATAAAAAAAAAAAAAAAAAAACCATCGTGCAGGTGTATTATTACTCTTTATAGTGTCCAGTAAATGTCCCTTAAACTCATCTTCCGTTTGAAAGGATCATATCATCGTGAATCACACAAAAAAAAAAAAAAAACCCCATTCTGCATTGTGAGTTCTTCTTTGGATTCTACCATGTGGTCCCCCAAAATATTATACCCCACAACCCTCTTCCCCATGGAGTAAGGATATAGAGAGAAGGAGAGATGGAAAAAAAAAGAAAAAATTGTCCTCTCATTCCCCCCCCCCCCCCATTGCCCTCAAGATCCTTCAATATTTTCCAGTTTTCCTTCGATGAAGGCGAGCTAATAATTCGTTGTAGTCCTTAGGCCATAAGGGCAGATCTACTTCTGGAAGCTGCAGTGTCTTTAGGAAGTTCAGGAGATCCTTAATATCTTGAAAACTTGCCTTTCGTCCTTTGTAGTATACCATTATTTCAAATGGGTACCTCCATTTGTATAGGATCTTCCTCTCTCTCATTAATTCTAGTAGGGGCTTAATTGCTTTTCTTAATTCCAATGTGGTTTTAGAAAGGTCCTGAAGCAAAATTATCTTTGCTCCGTCGAAATCTATTACTTTTTGTTGCCTGGCTTTTTCCATAATTCTTTCTTGTGATATGTAGGGTCCACTATTTTCATATCAATCTCTTGGTTTTGCAGGATCCTGGTTTTTGGGTGCTAGAGTTCTGTGTACTCTATCTAGCAGGATCTCGTTTGTATCAGGGCATTGCAAGAGGGTATTGAAAATGCCCTGCAATGTAGGATTTAATTCTTCTAAGCCAGTGGCTTCTGGTAACCCTCTGACCCTGATATTGTTCCTTCTTTCCCTGTTCTCATAATCATCCATATTTATAATTATTTGTTTTAGACATTGATTTTGTTCCATATTTTTATCCTCTAGTAGAGCTATTTTCTGCCCCATATTGGATATTTTTTCTTCCATCTCCTTTACTTTCCCTTGAGTATCCTCCAAGACCCCTCTCATTGATTGTATTTCCTTCTTATATAATGTCTCTAATCGTTGCATATATTCATTCATATCCTTTTTGGTGGGTAATGACTGTATATATGTCTGTAGGTCCCATGGGTCTTCCTCTCCTTTATCTCCTGCATCATTTTTATTCGAAATAACCGTTTGAGTGCTTAACTGAATGTTTAGTTGTTCATCTCCCTTTTCCTTGTTCTCACCGCTGGACTTACCAGCTAAGGTGTCTGCCATTTTTGATTGCTCTCCTAGTTCTTGTCCTTGTTGTGCTTGGAAAAAACCCTTTATATTAGTAGTATACTCTACTTGTGTTTTATCCCCCTTACCTTCTTTAGGGCCCATCGAGGTTTTTTTAGTCTTAGTTGTTTGTGCACTTTTAGTAGGCATGTTTCCTTAATGACCCCCTTCCTCCTCCCTTCTTTGTCACCTTTATTGTGTTTAAAAGTTCTCCTCTCTAGACATGAGGCCAGGGAGGGTATGGTGCAAAAGATGGCTTTCCTGGGGGGATAAATGGAGATTTGTTTTCTTTAGGGAAAGATATTGTTAAATAATTTCTTTAGGAGGGTGTGGCATAACAATATTCATAAACCGTCCCTTTCCCTAGACCATTTCCTTAAGCGTATTATTTCCCCTCCCTACCGTCCATCTTCACTGCATTTTGCTCATATATCCAACTTTTGTAATGCATACATTTATTACCTCCCAGTTGCTGCTACTCGATCCTTCTCACCTACCACAGGGTGGTCTCTCTTCCTGGCTCGCGTTCCCCACAGCATCCAATTAGGATGTTTCCTGGGGCCGGTCCGAGCCTTGCTGTTCCTGACGTCATCGGCTCAGGGTGTCCGCTCTCCCCAGCAGTCTCTGCTAGATGATCCTCCTCCTCCCCTCAGTCCCGTGTACCTCCCGGACCGCCGCGGGTATCCCTCTCTGACTCGCCAGTCCAGCCGCGTGTCGGCGCAGTCCATACAGCAAAGTGGGCCCCCTTCGGCTTCTGCTCATCGCTCCGGTAATTCAGGGAGTCTTACTGTTGGAGGGATGTCAGGGGAGAGCCAGTCCTTGAGCTCCCATCTTCTCCCTCTTGTTGTCACGTACCTGATGGTTGAGTCTGACTTATGCGGGGGCAACCTCCCTTGCGGCCCTGGTTCAAGAGCCCCTGGTAGTGGAGACAGGGAACTCTGTAGCACAGGGGGGCACGAGGGCTGGACTAGGTCACAGATGACAGGTGATGGTCCGCTGAAGCTCGTGCAGGTGGATGGTCGGTGATGCAGGCTGGGTCAGTAACGGGCTGGCAGTGCGGTACAGGTGGTTCGGGCAAGCGGGTAGTCGGGTACAGGCAGGATCGGCAACGTGCGGGCAATAGAAGGTTCAGAGGATCAGGCAGAGGCGTAGTCAGAGGCAGGCAGAAGGTTGGGGCAGGTAGCAGGCAGACGGGTCAAGCAGGAAGCCGGGGTCACAGGTGCAGGAAGTCTTTCAGAATAAAGCCGGGGTCACAGGAGCCAAACGCTGTAGAGCAGACAGCACCGGCCAGCAGGCTCTGCTGGCTTAAATAGAGCCGCCAAGCGTCGTTTCCGGCGCGTGCGCGCACTCGTTAGCACGCGGGTGCGCGCACGGGCGCGCACACACGCGCACCACCGTGGAAACACAAAAAGACTTCTTTACTAACATTGCCCCCCCCCAAGGGGCAGCCTCCGGATGCCCAACCGGGCTCTCTTGGCCGGATTGTTCCTCCAAAAAGTCTTAACGAGTTCTTGGGCATGCAGGTTGCTCTCTGGCTCCCAAGAGCTTTCCTCAGGCCCATAACCTCTCCACTTCACCAGGAACTGCATAACACCAGCTCTCCTTCTGCAGTCAAGGATGGTCTCCACCTCGAATTCCTTCTCTCCATCCACCAGGACTGGCTCCGGTGGACCTGCTTTCCGCCCCGGGAAGGGATCCTTAGCCACTGGTTTGAGCAGATTCACATGGAACACTGGATGTACCTTCAGTGAAGGAGGAAGGTCCAGCTCGTAAGCCACGTTGTTGATCCTCCGTTTGACTGGCAAGGGTCCGATATATCTAGGGCCTAATTTCTTAGACGGGCATGATAGCCTCAAATTTTTGGTGGCCAACCAGACCCGATCGCCCGGTTGCAGGCTCAACTCTCCTCGTCTCCCTCTGTCAAAAGTTCTCTTATTCCGTTGCTGGGTTTGTGCGAGGGTCTCCCGCAGAAGGCGGTTGTTCCTTTCTAGGAATTGTGCGACCTCCTGCACAACAGGCACGGGACTCTCAGTCAGGACATTAGGCAGGAAGGTGGGGTGGTAGCCGAGATTCGCCCAAAACGGAGATTGCTTGGTTGCAGAATGGATTGTACTGTTGTAGGCGAACTCGGCTACCGGCAGCAAGGAGACCCAATCGTCCTGGGAGTACGAGGAGTAGCAGCGGAGGTACTGCTCGAGGGTCTGGTTGGTCCTCTCTGTCTGGCCGTTGGACTGGGGGTGATAAGCCGAAGAGAAAGCCAGACCTATCCCTAAGATGGTACACAGGGACCTCCACACTCTGGAGGTAAATTGTACTCCCCAATCCGAAACGATGTTGTTAGGAATCCCGTGCAGCCGCACGATCTCTTTAATGAAAGTCTTGGCCGTCTCCAGGGCAGGAGTACCTTGCATGGGGACGAAGTGTGCCATCTTAGTCAGACGGTCTACCACTACGAAAATGGTGTTAAATCCCTCAGATGTAGGCAGTTCGACAATAAAGTCCATGGAGATGTGTGACCAAGGACGGTCTGGGATAGGCAATGGGTTCAGCAACCCCCAGGCCTTGGTTCTCTCGGTCTTCTTCCGGGCACAGACAGGACATGCGCTTACATATTTTTTACAGTCCTCGTTCATACGAGGCCACCAGAAGGTGCGCCCAAGTAACTCCAAGGTCTTGTAACTTCCAAAATGTCCCGCCAGCTTGCTGTCGTGACAAATATCTAAGGTATCGAGGCGGAACTCCTCAGGTACAAAGATCTGGGTACCCGACCACCACAGCCCATCCTTGATAGCCAGATTTAAGTCTCTAGGTAAAGAAGAACCAGCCAGAGCCTGTCTAATTTGTGTTAAGAGGTCCTCCTGGACCAGCAAGAAGCTCTGAGCT
Organism: Glandirana rugosa; assembly: GCA_018402905.1. Taxonomy (NCBI): domain Eukaryota; kingdom Metazoa; phylum Chordata; class Amphibia; order Anura; family Ranidae; genus Glandirana; species Glandirana rugosa. The sequence continues at coordinate 257,086 of BLSH010243125.1, forward strand.
GGGAGGATGGTGTCAGGAGGAGGGGTTTCCACAGGGTCGAGAAACATTCGGGACAGAGCGTCCGGCTTCACATTCTTGGATCCCGGCCTATAAGTTATGTGCAGCTGGAAGCGGGTGAAAAACAAGGCCCATCGGGCCTGGCGGGGTCTGAGTCTCTTAGCCGTCCGCAGGTACTCTAAATTTTTGTGGTCGGTAAAGACCAAGATGGGGTGAGCCGCACCCTCGAGCAGATACCGCCACTCTTCCAAGGCGGACTTGATCGCCAGCAATTCTCTGTCCCCAACGTCATAGTTCCTCTCGGGCGAGGTAAGCTTCCGAGAGAAAAAGGTGATGGGGTAGAGTAGAGCCTTTGGGCCCTGCCTCTGGGACAAGACCGCCCCGACTGCAGTCTCTGAAGCGTCCACCTCTAGGATGTAGGGTAACGCTGGATCGGGGTGCTTGAGAACGGGGGCAGAGGTAAACAGCTTTTTCAGATGCTGGAAGGCTGCCTGTGCCTCCTTGGACCATGTAAAGCGGACATTCTGCTTCGTAAGCTGCGTTATAGGAGCAATTACTGCTGAAAATCCTCGGATAAATTTCCTATAAAAATTGGCAAAGCCTACGAAGCGCTGCGCCCCTTTCTTGTCCACCGGCGCTGGCCAATCGATGATGGAGGCCACTTTTTGTGGGTCCATGGTGGTGCCTTTCGTTGAGATGTGGAAGCCTAGGAAAGAAATGTCCGCACATTCAAAGGCACACTTTTCCGCTTTTTTTTTTTTTTAACAGAAACTTTATTGACAATTCAGCATTACATGTTGTATCTCTTTAGACTTTCTCTCAAGCACATAACAGCATTATATAAGAATAATTACCATATCAAGGGGCGTGCGCCCCGCGACCATTCCCAACATAATTTACATCTACATTGATGGAACCACCATGCCAGCACCTCCCACCACCCCCTGCCCGCCCGCCCTCCCACAGATTTGATTCTCCTTCCCCCCTCCCCTCGACAAAGGGGGGGAGGAGGGAGGGGAGGATATCAATACAAGCCTCTTAACCCTCTGCGTCCACCCAGCTGGACCAGACCTTGTCAAATTTAGCCGGACATTGTCTACTCTCGTAGGTAAGTTTGTATAAAGGTAACACAGACTTAATCGCCCTCCTCCATTCCCCACAAGTAGGAGGATCTTCTGCCTTCCACCGTAGGAGTATCTCCCTTCTGGCATAGTATAGGGAGAATGTTATATTCAATTTTGTGTATCTGTCCCCCTCTATGTCCTCCAAATGGCTGAGCAGAGACACCATAGGGTCCATGGGGACCCGAGTCCCACATAAGTCTGACAATGTATTTTACCACCTCTTCCCAGTAAGTCTGTAATCTAGGACAGGACCACACCATGTGTATAAAAGTTCCCACTTCGCTCCTACACCTAGGGCATCTGGAGTCTCTACTGGGATATATCCGCGCTAGTCGACTGGGGGTGTAATATGCTCTGTGTAGGAACTTCAACTGAATGAATCTATCCTTCAC